>JADLZL010005728.1:0-25883 GCA_015844335.1 Chrysopogon serrulatus | reverse complement strand
CCATCCATCATCATCAAACAAAACAAAGACAGTAACTGTACAATCCAAGTTGCAGGCATCCCACAATTGGAGGTCTTTTTCACCACTAGGGGCATGCCCCTCCTGTTTCATCAAAAAACAATTGGCAGGTCTTTGCAGAGCAAGCTTGCAGATCCAATCATGGAGGGATCTCAGCACGGCCTCGACTCTGAACTGTTACGCGCGCTGACCTCGGGCGATGAGGCCCGCGTGGAGGAGCTATCGGCCCGAGAAAGCGATGGCCACTCGCAAACGGACGCCGGAGTGGCGATAAACGTCCAGCTGGGCGCGGCGACGACTGGAGCTGAGGTGCCACTGCAGTCGCCGCGACAGGGGGGCAGCAAAGCGTCCTCCTCGGCGTGACGCGCAGCGGGAGCACAGCGCTCCACCTGGTCGCCAGCCGCGGGCACGCGGGCTCGCGAGGCGCGTCTGCGAGCTGGCGCCCCTCGCTCGTCGCCACGCGCGACGGGGGCCTCGACACGCCGCTGCACTGCGCGGCGAAGGCCGGGCACCGGGAGGTGGCGGCCTGCCTTCTGTCGGCGGTGCGCGCGGGCGGAGCAAGCGCGGAAGCGTTGCGGGCGAGGAACGGGCTGGGCGCCACGGCGCTGTATGAGAGGCCGTCCGGAACGGCCACGCGGAGACAGTGGTCCTGTTGGCGACGGAGGCTCCCGAGCTGGCCGCGGTGACGACGGACGACGGCGTCTCGCCGCTGTATCTGGCGGCGCTGACCGGCTCCGTGGAGATGGTCCGCGCGCTGCTTCGTACGACGCCTGATGGGACACCGTCGCTGGCATCGTTCGCCGGACCAGAGGGACGGACTGCTTTGCATGCCGCGGCGTCCAGAAGCAAAGGTACGGCAAAGAACTTGCTGGATGCATTGCATATCCCCGTAGCAATTCTAGAATCTTGGCTGACCACGAACTGGCAATCTTCAAATAGAAATCGTTCAAGAAATCCTGGAATCAGAGCAGGGTCTGGGATTGCTGCCCAGAGCTGATTCATCCGGAAAAACTCCTCTCCATCATGCACTGTTGTCACACAGGCAGCATGGCGTCGTCTCGCTACTCCTAAGTGTAGAAGCTTCACTCGCGCGTCTCCGACAACGAAGGTTTGTTTCCACTGCATGTCGCCGCCATGATGGGGAGCGTTGGGAACATCGTTGAGCTTGTAGAGAGATGCCCTGAGTATGCAGAATTGGTCGATCGCCGACGAAGAAATTTCCTGCACTGTGCTATTGAGCATAATCACTAATCAGGAAGGTGTGGTTCGTTTCATTTGCCGAGATGGCACGTTTGCTATCCTGCTGAATGCCATGGATTATGAAGGAAACACCCCGCTCCATTTAGCCGTCAACTACGGCCATCCAAGGATGGTCAGTTTTCTGCTGCAAACCATGAGCGTGGAGGTTGGTATTACTAACATGGATGGTCTAACGGCTGCAGATCTTGCCTACAGTCATCTGGAGCCTAGTTTACACTATTTCCTGGTAATGAATAACACTATCTGTTTTCAAGAATGTTACACTACTCTCCAGTCTCCATGGTTCCATTGAACATCTGATGGTCTTGTTTGGTGTACAGAATCCTCGAGCAGTAGTGAAGAACTGTTTGTACTGGACAAGAGCACCGGTCACAGGAGGGGATCATGTCCATCTGCACAGCAGGTTGAGCAAGACCACGACGCCGGCTATGGACGAAGACCTCAAGGACATCGACGGCATCACGGTGACCACAACGATCGCGTCCGTGCTGATCGCCACCGTCACCTTCGCGGCCGCGTTCACCGTGCCGGGGACTACGTCGCGGACGACCACCCGCGTGCGGGCACTGCCGTGCTGGCCAGGCGGTTCGCGTTCCGGGCGTTCGTGGCGTCGGACACCATGGCATTCCTCTGCTCCATCGTGGCCACCTGCTTCCTCGTCTACGGCGGGGGCGGGGCAGGTTCCCGAGGCCAGCGCCGCCTCTACCAGTGGTCGGCTTCGGGGCTCCTGCCGCCCGGCGCGCAGCTCATGGTCGCCGCGTTCGCGTTCGGGATCGTCGTTCTCGGCGAGGCCAACCGGCGCCTGGTAACCCTGGTGTACGTGCTCGCGCTGGCCGCGGTGCTCCTCTGCTTCCCGGGCATCTGGGCGCCCTTCTACCTCGGGAAAGCGATCTGGCGACGAGCCGGATGGAAAGGGCTCATCAACGTGCACCGGCGTCCCACGAGTTTGGAAGAGTTCTTCTGGCTTTTCATCACGAGCTTTCTGTTCAAAATTCTCATGCGCCCATTGTTTGCCGTGCTCATCTCGGTCACATTTGTTGTGTCCATCGCACTCAACATCGCTTTGCCGGAGTACTGAGTTGTAAATATCTTTTGGCAACTCACTGGGCGCATCTTTCATTAGGAGTTGTAGATATCTAATATAAAGACACTGAGCTTTAACTATAAAGTTGTGATCTAGAGTACATAGGTCTCGTTTGGTTTGCCTCGGAACCATTCCCGACCGAGGTTTTGATGGATAAACAAATCAAGGGATATGCTCCGGTACTCCTCCTCAAAAGATTTACACGAATTTTAAAGATGCATGTTCGTTTTAGCCAAATCAGTAAAATTAGCTAATCTGCATTATTTTTCTCTTACAACAAATCAGTTAACAGTACCTTCAGCTTCACCCAAACCAAATCAGCTAAGTAAACAGGCGGTAAGTGACTTCATAATAGTTCAAGCCAGGAACGGCTAGGAACCGAGCTAACCGAATGGGCCCTTAAAGCAGTTTGACCCAATGCAGTAAGTGGGAGGGTTTCATCCGATTAAGGGCATGTTTGGATATAATGCAGTTTTTAGAAACTACGGTATTACAAAACTATGGTTTTATAAGCTAAAAAGACACAAAACCGTGGTTTAGAAAAAAAGAGGTCATGAGTGGAGTTTTTAAAACTCCAAAAAGACTACAGTTTTAACAAAATCATAGTTTTAGAGACTACAAGATTTGTAGTATTCAAACACCTAGTAGCTTTTAAAACCAAAGTATTCTGTAAAACCGTAGTATTTCTCCAATACTTTAAAAATACTTTGCATCTAAACAGGGCCTAAATGAGTCTGCCACATACACAAATTGCTGACACAAGGAAATTGTTTCTCACGTAAGAGCAAGAGTTTCAAAAACTCACTCATAATCATGTTTTTTACCAATTTTTTTTTTTTTAAAACAATCACTCTTCAACAACTCCTTATCTTCCCTTTGAAATCTTTCAATTCTGCACGGAAAAATCAATCCAATCGCATGGAAATATACACGCAACTATCAACAGGCCAATATGAAGGCAGAAGAATAAAAATCGATAACAGGGTCACAATGCAAATGCATGAGAGGAAAACAAAGTATAAAAGTGATTGGTGTGATTTGAAAATATTATGACAATCCTGATGCAAAACTGACTTCTATTATTTAGTAACTTGTTGTGTGCTAGTTCTCTTTCTCCTTCACGTATAGTCAACTAAGCAAACGTTTTATACAATTAAATGTCTATTTGACCATCTGGAAACTATTTAATGTTTTAAGCAACCATGATCCAAGAACTATATACTGTTGTATTCCTTAGATCAAACATAAAAAATATTCCATCCTTACACAAATAAATAAATAATAATCCCTCCCTCCATTCCCTTTCGAACCATTTAGGCTCCCTTTGGAATGGAGGAGAAACACACAAAAAAATAGGTTTCCCAATTCCTAGGAATTTAGTTCTTGTAACAGCTTTTAGTTTGCAGGAATAGATCACATGAAAACTAAAAACACAAAATCCTGGATGAGGACAAGCAAGGGATTTATGGCTGCAGATCAAGTGGGTGTTCGCCACATCTATCTTGTTTGGATAGGATACCTAGGTTAAATAAAGAAGTAAAAAAAATTCTTCTTAAGATTCCTTTAGAATTCCTTAGTTTTTCCTGTACCCAGCTAAATGCATAATCTTACACAATTTCTATGTTTTCAATTGTTTAGGTCTACATATCATCCCAAAGTGCGGTGGGAATGGGAGGTTCGGGAGCTAGACGCCACATCGTTTGTGGTGCCTTTCTCGAGTAGAGAGGAGCTGGACCGCATGGTTGCAATCCGCACAATCACCACAAGGAATAAAGAGGCTACAATTATTTGAATTCATTGATGATGTACAGCCCATTAAAGTTTTGGACCAAAGCTTGGGTTACCGTCACAAAGGTGCCCCTGTGCTTGGTCGTTTCTTCCTCTCAGGCGGTGGGGACAATCATTGGGGCCACCCAGAAGGTTGACATGGCTCACCTACGAGCAACGGGTCAGGTCCGTATCTTAGTGGCGGTTTTTGATGCTAAGCAGATCCCTAAGCATGCTGATGTTTGTGTGGGCAACAATATTTACCGTCTTTGTTTCAAGCCTGACGAAGTTATACAGTTTGAAGTATCAGATCCAGAAGAGGAGGATGACTTGACCGATGGTGACAATGACAATCATCCAGGGGGGGAAGATCATGCTATGGAGGACGCGGAGGCTCATCTTAACCCTCCAAATCCACAGAATAATAACTCCTCTTCTGGAATGGCTCATACTCCTAGCCGGGACATGCCCCCACGAAGCAAAGCGGCCTTGATTGATGAGAGCCTGAACTTGGCTTGTTTGCAATTGGTTAATGAAATTAGCTTGAAGGTAATGCTGGAGCAGGATGATGGGGAAGTCAGGAAACCGTACACCCCGTTGACAGAGGATGAGATAGCAATATACAATGCTATGGTGGAGGGTGCTGCTCCACAGGGATCGGTGATGGTCCCCTCGGCACCGGTCCAAGTCAGTGGGGGGGTTTCGACGCCGCCTTTGACCCCCCTGCCGGCTGCACTCCTACTGTCACACGCTGATTCTCTGCCAGTGCATGATATTGATGGGGTGATAGCCGAGGGGGGTGCATCCCCCGCTGCCCCCTTGGTGCAGGATGACACCGCCCTGCTGGCATCTCAAGACGGAGGGTCGCCAATCGGGGGGCGCTCCCTACCTCCTTGCTGACCGGTGGTGGGGGCCGCGCCCCCCCAACCTCTACCAGGCCCGGTGCGCGGGCCCACCTCGCCGACCACCCCCCGCCGGCATCGGAAGACGGTGGGCTGCCTTCCGTGGGGGACGCCCCCTCTGCTCCCCACGGCACTTGGACGGTGGGGGGGCCTCGCTACCCACCCAGCCTCCTAACGGCCGGGGCCTTTGGATGGGGCGGTGGGCGTGCGGGCCACCTCGCCGCCCATCCATCACACGGCGGCCGAAGTCGGGCGGGGGGCTCTACGGCCCGCCATCGCCCTCCCCGCAGCGATCATCTTGCCTGCTCCCCCGCCCTGAGGAGTACGAGGAGTTGACCGAGGCTGCTGCGGGGGGCTCTACGTCCACCACCGTCCCCCCTACTGCACCTCAGTCACCGGCCCCCATGCCAGTGGCGTTCCTGGTGCCGGTGGTTGTGGCCAAAGCACGAGCGACGGCGGATGCTAATGAGCCCATCAAGCAACTGCGCCGAAGCAACAGGACAGCTGCTAAGGCGGACGAGCACATCCTACACAAGGCCGAACGTCTGGTGGCGAAAAAGAACCTCGAATCTATAGGTACTCTTTCGTTTACAAGCTTTTCTCGATTAAGTTATTATTTCAAACTTGGGGAGGGTAGGAGTTAATTTGGGATCCTCGGGGGTAGCTGTTATTAAAAATTTAGAGGTTGATAGGCTAGTTCTCTGTGCTACTCACAAACAGAGAGCCCCAAAATCTAAACCCACGGTTATTGATAGCGATGATGAGAGGGATGTTCGACTGGAAGCAACTCTCAGCCACGCCTGTGGTAATTTAAATGAGAATTTGCTGGACGTGGAGGATGATCAAATCATAGACCACTCTCCACTCCGTCGCAAGAAAAAATATGACAATGCCAAAAATACTAAAAATGGCAAACTCCCTCGAAAGCCAAAGACCCCATCCAAAATAAATCTGAAATGAAAGGAGTATTTTGGAATAGCAGAGGTCTATCGGACTTGGCTAAACACAGGTTTTTGGCGGATTTAGTTAAGGAGGAGCAAATCAATTTTATTGCTATCTCCGAATCTGGTAGAGACTCTTTCCCCGACCATGTCCTCAAAAATCTCTGTGCAGGACATGATTTTCTTTGGCATGCCATGGCACCCCATGGTCGGTCAGGGGGCATACTTCTAGGGGTGGATCTAAATATTTTTAATATTGGTGCCATTGATGAGGGAGATTTCTATGTCAAATTTACTCTAAGATGTAAAGCGAATGATTTTAAATTCGTGCTGTTCTCGGTGTATGGCCCAGCACAACCTCAGAACAAGAGCTTTTTTCTATCTGAGTTGGCCAACACGTGCTCTAAAGAAAACCTACCATTTATTATAGGTGGAGATTTTAACATCATGAGATCGCCTGATGACAAGAGCACGGGCGTTTTTGACCATAAATGGCCTGATATTTTTAATGCTGTCATCGAGTCTCTAGAATTAAAAGAGATCCGGATGTCAGGAAGACGATTCACTTGGGCAGGGCCAGGGGACAACCCGACCTTAGAGAAATTAGATAGAGTCCTTGTTAGTACGGAATGGGAAGATCAGTTCCCATTGGCAACTGTCGAAACCAGAGATATGAATATATCAGACCATACCCCCCTTGTGCTTAGTACGGGAGCCTCAACTCATCGTGCCGGGGACCGACCGTTCAGATTTGAGAGGGGTTGGTTTCTAAGGGAGGGTTTTTATGACATGGTTACGAATATCTGGCAATCTCATAGCCTCGGATCAACTCCACTAGAACGTTGGCAGTCTAAAATTCAAAGACTTCGCCAATACCTAAGAGGATGGGCTACTCACACAGCAGGGACTTATCGAAAAGAAAAGAAGTCCTTGTTATCTCTTTTAGGAAATCTTGATAAGAAAGCCGAAAGTGCTCCTTTATCTGATCAAGAGATTAATCTTAAACATTACCTAAAAGAGCGTCTTGTTTGCCTATTGAGAGAAGAGGAGCTAAAGTGGTATGAAAGAGCTAAAGTCAAAACCCTTTTGGAAGGGGACGCTAATACTAGGTTCTTCCACCTCGTGGCTAATGGCAGACACCGAAAGCAACATATTTATAAGCTTGAAGATGATCAAGGTGTTGTTGTTGGTGACGACTGTCTCAAAAGCCATATTACTAATTACTACAAGAATCTTTTTGGAGAGCCGGAGAACTCTGAGATTAGGCTATTGGAAGATCAAATCTTAGATATTCCACAAGTCTCTCAAGAGGAGAATGATATCCTCATTAGCCCTTTCACTGAATCTGAAGTGAGGGAGGCAGTGTTCCAAATGGAGCATAACAAATCTCCAGGACCAGATGGCTTTCCTGCCGAATTTTATCAAGTATTCTGGGAGGTAATTAAGGATGATCTACTTCCTCTATTTGCGGATCTGCATAGGGAAGCCTTAGATCTATACAGTTTGAACTTCAGTATTATTACTCTAATCCCGAAGACTCAAAATGCCACAAAGATTCAGCAATACAGACCGATTTGTGTCCTGAATGTCAGTTTTAAGATATTTACAAAAGTGGGCACGAATCGGATGAATAAGGTTGCTAAAACAGTGGTTAGTGACACACAAACTGCCTTTATGCCGGGTAGGAACATCATGGAAGGGGTCGTTATACTACACGAAACCATCCATGAGCTGCACACTAAAAAAAGAGATGGGATTATTTTCAAAATTGACTTTGAGAAGGCATATGATAAGGTTAAGTGGGATTTCTTGCAACAAACCTTACGCATGAAAGGATTCTCACCAAAATGGTGTCGTTGGATTGATAGTATGGTCAAGGGAGGTAGCGTGGGAATCAAAGTCAATGATGACATTGGCCCCTACTTCCAGACCAAGCGTGGGCTCCGCCAGGGTGATCCTATGTCACCTATCCTATTTAATATCGTTGCAGATATGCTTGCTCTTCTTATTAATAGGGCAAAAGCCGATAGACAAATAAGAGGAATCCTCCCTCATCTTATTGACGATGGCCTGTCAATCTTACAGTATGCAGATGACACCATTATATTTATCGATCATGACCCGGAGCAAGCAAAGAATCTAAAACTTTTGCTTTGCATTTTCGAACAATTATCTAGGCTCAAGATCAACTTCCACAAGAGTGAAATTTTTTGCTATGGTGCAGCCAAGGAGATGGAGTTATTTTATACGTCTCTCTTTGGATGTAATGCGGGGGAATATCCCTTCAGATACTTAGGGATTCCTATGCATCATAGACAATTACTGAATTCTGAATGGCGAAAGGTTGAAGAGCGTTTTCAACAAAAACTCTCTTGTTGGAAGGCAAAATATTTGTCTTATGGAGGAAGATTAGTCCTGCTTAATGCGGTGCTAAGCAGCCTACCCATGTTCATGATGTCCTTTTTCGAAATTCCTAAAGGAGTTCTTAAGAATCTAGATCATTACAGATCAAGATTCTTTTGGCAAGGGTCTATACAAAAACATAAATATAGACTTGCCAGATGGGACATACTGTGTCGTCCCAAGGACCAAAGGGGTCTAGGTATCCTAGATTTAAAGCTACAAAATAAATGCTTATTAGCTAAGTGGTTGGTAAATCTACTAAACACAGGCGGATTTGGCAAATCCATGTTAAGGAATAAATATCTTAGCTCGAAATCCCTTACACAAGTGACAGCCAAACCTAATGACTCCCACTTAATGCGGGGCCTCATGCGTATCAAAGATGAGGTCTTTGGCTATTGGCTCCTTCCATATTAAAGATGGGGCGCAATCAAGGTTCTGGGATGATAATTGGATAGCCAACAAACCTCTAAAAGTTATTTATCCGGCATTATAGCATAGTTCGCGATCCTCATGCAACTGTTGCTAAAGTGATGGCCACAAGTCCCCTAAATATCTCCTTCAGAAGGGCTTTGGTGGATAACAAACTTATAGAGTGGCTTAATCTAGTAGCACGGATCTCAAATGTTGAATTAGTGGAAGGTGATGATTACTTTAAATGGAACTTGACCAAATCTAGGCTTTTTTCTATTCATTCAATGTACCTTCACCTTATAAATATCAATATTAATATTGATACACCTTTTCTTCATAAGAGATTCCGGAAGATAAAAATTCCTCTAAAAATAAAGATATTTACGTGGTTTCTACAACGGGTGTCACCCTTACCAAAGACAACCTCGCTAGGAAAAACTGTAAATGGAGCCAAAAATGCATCTCATGCAACATGAATGAATCCGTCCAACACTTATTTTTAGACTGCCCCTTTGCAAAAATGGTTTGGAGAATTATCTGGTTTGCTACTAGTTTGCAACAACCGGGATCGATCAGTCACATGTTTAGTACATGGCTAAGTGGTCATGATCAAAAGACCAAGGCACTGATCTGGGTGGGAATTGCTGCTTTATGTTGGGCAATCTGGAGATGCCGTAATGATGTTGTTTTCAACAAAATGAAAACTAACTCTATGATGCAGGTAATTTTCAGGGGAGCGTATTGGATGCGCTCCTGGGCTCTGTTGCAGCGTGATGAACGAGCCAAGGACATCCTCTCGTCGATGAGCAAGAGATTAGAGATGATTGCTTTAGAGATTTCAAATAGAGGATGGAAGCGGCTTTTATCGTTTGCTCTAGTGTCTTGGTCGGTGTCGGACTTTTTAGCGTTCTTCTCATTGGAACCATTTGTAATAATTGGCTATGTACACCCCTGGGTGTAGAGGCCGGATGTTTATCCATTATCTAAAAAAAAAATGCATTCCTATCACATTCTGGTATTTTCTCATTCCTATGTTCTAAAGTATTCTTGTGTTTCCGTATCCTCAGTATACTCGAGAGCAAGGCCGAGCAGAGCAGACATAATGGGCCCAGTTCATTTAATTTTGGGTTTATATTCTTGTGTTTTCACAAAGATCTACTAGTTGGGCCGGGCCGGCCCGAGCTAGCTAAGTCATCGCAATTAGGCAACGATATTTGCATTTCCGACAAAGCTATCTCAAAACTTTACTAAAAAAAATGCTATCTCAGACTACTGACTGACATAAAAAAAGAATAGAAGAAAATATATCTTCCCAACTGACAAAGAACCAAATGATAGCGTACGTAGACGGTGAAGCAGGAGCATATGGGCGCGCACATTCTTATCTCGTCTCGCACTCCGCTCGCTAGTGGGGTGTCGCTGTTGATATGCGCTCCGCCTCCGCGCAGCTGAGCCAGCCATGCCCATGCATGGAGACGGCCGCCGGCGGCCGGGCAAACACAGCCAGCAACTCGCATGGATGATCTGTAAAAGGAACCAAAAATGCAAAAGGTGCAGTGGCGCCCAGCGGTCCGCTCCACTCTCCACTGGTGGTGGTCTACGTCGTTATCATTCCGAAAGATGATAGATCAGTTTTAATCGAGCACAAGTGCTGCTGAATTGAAGTGATCATATCATACATTTGGAGGGATCGGAGGCCCCTGCTTTTGCTTTTGCCCATGCATGACATATAAACAAATCCAAGACAAGGACAGCAAATGCAACTCTCGATCGAGCTATCGTCGATCGCCAAGTGCATGCGCTCAGTGCCTTTCTCGATCACAGGTCGGTTGGTTCTTTTTGTTTATATTATTATGTAGATATATGTGTGTGCGTGTGGCGCCGCGCACGATGCATGTACGAAAAGCGCATGATGGATCACTGGCTGGCACTGGCAGGGAGTGGTGTTTTTTATCGGGTAGACCTGCAATATTGTCGGGGACCAAAATAAGGGCCCTCCTAACAATTAGGTCCAAGAAACGCGAAACTAGGCCACACACATAGCAAAACACGGCCTGCCAAGGCCCAAGCGCACTACACACTAACACCCCCCGAGCCCACATTGTGGGGACTTCAAACAACGCTAACTTTCCGCCCGTCAAGCCTCCTTCATCAAGGCCTCGGACGAGTTCCTGTTTTTCCGCCTCGCCCGAGCCTCCCCGTAGAGGCCTCGGACGGGCGTCCGCTTTCCAACTTCGCCCGAGCCTCTCGGCGGAGGCCTCGGGGGCGGCGTCCTGCCGTCCCGACCGAGCCCTCCCTGCTGAGGCCTCGGGCGGGCACTAACTGTCCCGCCTCGCCCGGGGCCTCCTGCGGCGGCCTCGGGCGAGTTCCCGCCTTCCGTCCGACCCCGAGCCCCCGCGCTAAGGCCTCGGGCGACACGCGCCGCATCACCTGGTCAAAGACTGACCAATGACTTGGCGTATATCTACCGCCCGCCTTCCCACGGTGGTATCGGTGGCGCTAGCCCGGGGATGGGAGCCGTCCCGTCACCACTCTGCCCTCTGCGCCCGCGCTCACGGCTACGCAATCCCTACAGTGGCGGCCGGGCCTGCCACTATAGGGCGTCATGATGACTAACCCATGCTAACGGTCCCATCACGGGAAGTCCAAATACGGAGCATGCCGCATCCCGGGCGGGAGCACGGGCGCCACCCATGCGGCGGCGGGTCTTCCGGTGCCCGGCCATCTGCGCACCCAGGCTTCCAGCCAGGGCAGACGGAGATGGCCCCGTGCGCTGTATCTCTCTCTGTCGGCCACGCCGTGAGCGACAACGACGCCCGCGGCCCTCGGGAGCCGGACCGAGTGAGCCAAAGCTACAAAGAGCCACGGTACAGGCACGCTCATCATGACGCCCACGCCCGACCCTGCTGCGAGGCGGGCGTCCCCTCCCCGCCAAGAACGAGGGAGCCGACTCCACGGGGCGGCGCCCACCATCGACAGTGCGGCGCCGTGCAAGACAAAACCGCCGCCCTCACCCGGGGGCCTCGGCACAAGGAGAGAGGGAGCCCCTAGGCCTCGGCAGGATGAGGCGGCGCCCACCACCGTCTTTCCTATTCAAACACTGTACTGAAAAGCCCGTCCCTCCCCTTCCGGCTATAAAGGGGGGGGACGGGGGTCCTTCCGGGGACAGAGGAATCCAACGAAGCAAGTCAAGCAATCTCCTTGGCAAACAAACACACACACTCACTCATCTCACACGAGACTTGGGACAGTTCCCTCTCTCCACTTGCTTGTACACCCTACCTACAGGCACCTTGGTGCAGGATAATACAAAACCTTCTTGTGTCCTTCTTGCACACCATCCAGGGTTGGGAGCGCGCACGTAAATTCACTCGTTGGTACTAGGATCACTAGTTTTAGCACCGACAGTTGGCGCGCCAGGTAGGGGTTTGTGCGTGCTTTTCGCTTTCCTTCCCGCCAAAACTCGGAATGGCCAAGCAACGACATTTCGGGGGCGGATTCCCACCTAACTCCACTCCACTCCAGCCCCATTTGGAGCCGGGGACCCTGATCCGGTTTGGTGAGCTCGAGTTCATGTCAACTAGAGTCCAGTACGACATGGAACTTCTCCCGGCCGGAGCCCGGGGACCTCCCCGACCGAGCTCCGGTAGACCCTCTGCCGGCCCATCGCGGGGGCGCCGCCGCCGCCGTTCCCGCCGGCGCGACGGACGCACCACGACGCCAGGCGATGCTGGAGGAGGACCTTGCGGCGTTGTGGCTGGGCGACGCGCGCCGCCATCGCCACCACGCCAGCCATTTGGCTGGTCAACGCCTGGCGCCACGTGCGCCGCGTCGTCTCCACCGTCATGGGAGCCCGGAGGAGGCGTCCGCGCCCCGTCGGCCGGGCGCTCCACGAGCGCCTCGGCGTGGACATCCCCGACGGATCCATCCACGCCTATGAGGAGTACCTGGTTAGGCGGGGAGGAGCAGCGGCGCCACTCTGGCGGCGCTACATCCACCCGATCCGGCGCTACCTCGAGGACACGGGCCCGGGGGTCCCTTCCGGAGCATGCCTTCGCTTTCGGCTACCCCCGGCTCGACTCCCCGGGCGACATATGCGATCCGACTCGTGAATGCTTTCACGTGGAGATCGGGTGAGCTTCGGCGTGGCGGCAACGGCAACGACGGCGGCGACGAGGCCGTGATCCCAGGCCCGCCGCGGGAGCGACTCCGGCGGGCGCAACCCCGAGGACCCTAACACATCCCGGCCTCGGGCCGGGGCCTAAGCTCCGGCACATGCGGGCCCTCCCGGGGGGACGGCCGAGCCGGCTACCCCTCGGAGGCCACGGCGTCCCGCTATCGAAGCGGATTCGGGAGCTTGGGGACAGGCTCGAGCGCGACCGTCGCCTGTTACGACAGGAGATAGAAGCGTACGAGCATGCCCACCGTGCGGCACGCAATCCTAGCCCGCTTCGTCGCCAGCGGCGTGGCGTCAACGAAGGATGCGTCAGCGATGAGGGTGGAGAGCGTCCCCCATCTTCCCACGCGCAAGTCATAACGTCGCGGCGGCGGCCCCTCCTCGTCCGGTCGATGCGGAGAACCATCGACCCCTCGAGGGACGGCGGATTCGAGATGATCTGCGAGATTATCTCGAGACCGCCGCTGTCCAAGAAGCTGAAAGCTTCGGCCTCCCGGCATCGAACGCCGAGGGATGAGGAGGACGAAGAGCGCCCGACGCGAGCGAGAAGCTTCGGTCCATCGGGACCCATCGCGAAGGCCGATCCGCGGCGTCTTCGATGACCGCGGCAAAGATCGACGATGGTGACGCACGCAACGTCATCAACAACGCCGCAAAGGAGGCCGGAGCCCGAGTCGGATGCAACCGCCAGCCGCGCAGAGGCGGAAGGCGCGATAGCGATGAGGACCACGACGATGCCGATCCTCCGGGGCCAGCGCCTTCAGCCGGAGATCCGCGGCGCCACGGTTCCCCTTCCGGTTCCGACAACCGGCCAATCTTGCCAAATACTGGGAGAAACGAACCCCGAGGTTTGGCTCAACGACTATCGCCTGCATGCCAGCTTGGCGGGCGCGGACGATGACCGGCTTATCATCCGCAACCTTCCGCTGCACTTGGGTGATTCGGCACGCGCTTGGCTGGAGCATCTTCCCGCCCGCACAATCCGCGACTGGTCCGAGCTAGTCAGGGTTTTTGTGGGAAATTTCCAGGGCACATACGTGCGCCCGGGGAATTCGTGGGATCTCCGCAGCTGCCGCCAGAGGCCCGACGAGACGCTACGTGACTTCATCAGGCGCTTCTCGAAGAAGTGCACGGAGCTGCCCAACGTGGCCGGCACTGCCATCATCAGTGCATTCCTTGACGGCACGACCTGCAAGGAGCTCGTCCACGAGTTGGGCCGGAAGATGCCGACCACCGCCAACGAGCTGTTCGAGGTGGCGACGAACTTCGCCTCCGGCGAGGAGGCGGTGGGAGCGATTTTCCGCGACGTCGGCGGCAAAGGGAAGCGGAAGGAGGACAATGCCGAGGGGGAGGCAACCCGCGGCCCCAGAAAAAACAAGAAGAACAAGCACAAAGGGAAAAAGGGCAAGAAAGAGGTGGACTCCGAGGACGATATCGTTGCCACGGCTGAACGCAAGACCCCCCGAGGCCCCCCGGGGCCCGGGGCCTTCGACGACATGCTCAAAAGGCCCTGCTCTTTCCACAAATTCCCCGTCAAGCACACTATGGGGGAGTGCGATTTGGCTTGTCGCTTCTATCAGAAGCTTCCCCCACCTGAGGACAAGAAAAAGAAGGAGGGGGAAAACAAAGGCGAGGAGTTCCCTGAGGTCCATGACGTTTTCATGGTCATCGGGGGACTGCCGGCGAATCTCACCCCGCGCCAAATCAAGCGCGAGCGTCGAGAGATATTCTCGGTGCACCCCGCCACCCCGCAGTACCTGCCGTGGTCCGCCGACGCCATCACCTTCAGCATCGACGACCACCCGCCCTACGTGCCAAGGCCAGGGCGATTACCCGCCGTGGTCGACCCCATTGTCGGCAACGTGCGGCTCACCAAGGTGCTGATGGAAGGCGGAAGTGCCCTTAACATCCTCTACTCCGAAACCCTCAGCTTGTTGGGGATAGAGCGCTCACGGCTTCAGCCCATAGCTCTCCCTTTCGGGGCGTAGTGCCGGGTAGACGCAGCGCCTGCCCCCTCGGGCTGATCGACCTCCCGGTCTACTTTGGGACGCCATCGAACTTTCGCAAGGAGGTCATCACCTTCGACGTGGTTGACTTTCGAGGAACCTATCACGGAATCCTCGGACGACCGACCAGCGTATCACGAAGTTCATGGCCGTCCCCCAACTACCTTACCTTCTCCTCAAGATGCCGGGCCCTAATGGCGTCATCACCGTTGGCTCCTCCTACGAACACGCGTTCAAGCTGCGACGTCGAGGCGTCGAGCACGCTGAGGCTGTGGCGATCTCCGAGGCCCTCGACACCAAGCGTCACGCCGGCGCATTCGAGCCATCCGACGGAGTGAAGGAGGTCCCGCTGGACCCCGCCTCTCCATCTGGCAAGGCGGTGAAGATCTGCGCCTCCCTCGACCCGAAATAGGAAGTTGTGCTCGTCGACTTCCTCCGCGCAAACGTCGACATCTTTGCGTGGAGCCCCTCGGACATGCCGGGCATTCCGAGGGAAGTCGCCGAAACACTCCCTTGACATCCGGGCGGGTCAAGCCCCGGTGAAACAGCGTCTGCGCGCCGATTTGACGAGGAGAAGCGCGGGGCCATTGGCGAGGAGGTGAACAAGCTTTTGGCGGCGGGTTCATCAAGGAGGTGTTCCACCCTAAGTGGTTATCTAACCTCTCTTGGTTAGGAAAAAGAGTGGGAAATGGAGGATGTGTGTAGATTACATTAATCTAAATAAAGCATGTCCGAAAGTCCCTTTTCCCTTACCACGTATCGATCAGATAGTCGACTCCACTTCGGGGTGTGAGCTCTTATCCTTCCTTGACGCCTATTCCGGCTACCACCAAATCAAGATGAAGGAGTCCGACCAGCTCGCGACTTCCTTCATCACCCCTTTCGGTATGTCTTTGCTACGTGGCGATGCCCTTCCGGGCTCGGGAACGCCGGGGCCACGATCAGCGGTGCATGCTGGGCGTTTTCGGAGACCACATCGGTCGAAACCGTAGAAGCCTACGTCGACGACATCGTGGTCAAGACCAAGGAGGCCGACAACCTCATCTCTGACCTTGAGGTCGCATTTCAGTGTCTCAAGGCCAAGAGCGTCAAGCTCAACCCCGAGAAGTGCGTCTTCGGGGTCCCCCGAGGCATGCTCCTCGGGTTCATCGTCTCCAAGCGCGGCATCGAGCCCAACCTGGAGAAGGTAACTGCGGTAACGAGCATGGGGCCGATCGAAGACTGAAGGGGTGTGCGGCGAGTCATGGGCTGTCAGCGTCTCTAAGCCGCTTCATCTCACGGCTCGGCGAGAAGGGCTGCCCTCTATCGCCTCCTAAGAAAGTCCGGCGCTTCTCACGGACCTCCGAGGCCCGGGGAGGCCCTCGACAAGCTCAAAGCCGCCCTCACCAAGGCCACGATCCTCGTCCCCCCCAGCCGAAGGGGGAGCCCCTCCTCCCATGCGTTCTTTGGCGACAACGCAGGTAGTCGATGCGGCCATCGTCGTCGAGCGGCGGGAGGAGGGCCACACCCCCGGTCCCCGCCGGCCATTTACTTCATCGGCGAGGTGTTGTCCGAGACCAAGATCCGCTACCCGCAGATCCAAAAACTGCTCTCTGGCGGTGGTCCCGACCCCGGCGCAAGCTCCGACACTACTTCGACGCTCACCCCGTGACGGTGGTCTCCTCCTTCCCGTTGGGGGAGATCCTCCAAAATCGGGAAGTCTCAGGGCGGGTCGCCAAGTGGTCCGTTGAGCTCATGGGGGAAACCCTCTCCTACGCGGCCAAGGAAGGCTATCAAGTCTCAGTCTTGGCTGACTTCATTCGCCGAGTGGACCGTACTCGCTTACCGCCGCCCGGCTCTAGGTGGAGTGCTGGTTGATGTACTTCGACGGGTCCCGATGAAGACCGGAGCCGGGCGCTGGTCTCCTCTTTGTCTCCCCCTCGAGGTGCACATCGACACGTAATCCGCCTCCACTTCCCAGCGCGTCAAACAACATGGCGGTACGAGGGCCTACTCAACGGGTTGAAGATCGCCATCGAACTCGGCATCAAAGCGCCTTGATGTCCGAGGGGACTCGCAGCTTGTCATCGACCAGTCATGAAGGACTCAAGCTGCCACGACCCCAAAATGGACGCATACTGCAAGGCGGTGCGCGCCCTGGAAGACAAGTTCGAGGGCCTTGAGCTCAACCACGTCGTCCGCAGGTACAACGAGGCTGCCGACGAGCTCGCCAAGATTGCCGCTGGAAGAGCCCCGGTTCCCCCCGATGTCTTCACAAAGGACCTCACGGCTCCCTCCATCACACTCGGCAAAGCGAGGAGGAGGCCACGGAGAATCACTCGACCCCCTTCGGGGGCTGGGGAGATGTCCAAGGTCCCCTCTACAACCGAGGCCTCCTCGAACTCCGAGGCCTCCTCGGCGTCAAACCCCAAGGTCATGGAGATCGACGGGGAGGATCCGGAAGCCGACCCCAAGCCGGTTGGAGAAAGCCATACCTCGATTGGATCGTTCGGGGAACCCTCCTGAGGACTTCAATCAGGCCGGACGCATCGCGAGAAGAGCAAAGTCCTTCGTCGTCATCGAGGGGGCGACCTCTACAAGCGGAGCCCCTCGGGGTCCTGCGGCCCGGTGCGTCCGCGGTCGAGGATGGCCTTGCCCCGTTCGCAAAATCCACGCCGGGGTGTGTGGCCACCACGCCGCTCCCCGCTCCCCGTCGTCGGCGGCGCTTTCCGGCAGGGGATTCTACTGGCCAACCGCGGTCGCTGACGCCACCGAGGTAGTGCGCTGCGAGGGGTGCCCGATTACTACGCTCGTCGGGCACACCTACCGGCTCGGGCACTCCAGACCATCCCGATCACATGGCCCTTCGCCGTGTGGGGTTTTGAACTTAGTAGGACCTCTCAAGAAAGCGCCCGGGGGCTTCACCCATTTGCTTGTCGCCATCGACAAGTTCTCCAAGAATGGATCGGGCGCGCCCGTCACCAACATTCGATCCGAAAGGGCGGTGCTCTTCTTCACCGACATCATCCACCTCTTTGGAGTCGAACTCTATCATCACCGACCACGGCACCCGTTCACGGGGGCGAAGTTTAGAAACTTCTGCGACAACCACCGGTCGCATTGTGCGGTCCTCGGTCGCGCACCCGCGACGAACAGGCGGGGTGGAGCGGGCCCACGGATGATACTTTGCAAGGGCTCAAGCCTCGGATCTTCAACAAGCTCGACAAGTTCGGCAAAAGGTGGCTCGAGGAGCTCCCCGGGTCCTCTGGAGCCTCGGGGCGACAACGAGCCGAGCCACGGGGTTCTCGCCTTTCTTCCTGGTATACGGCTCCGAGGCCGTCCTCCCCCCATTGACTTGGAATTTGGCTCTCCGAGGCTCAAGTCCTATGAGGAGTGGCGCCAACCGGTGGGCTCGGGAGAACTCATTGGATATGCTTGACGAGGCCGGGGGCGCCGCCCTCCTACACTCGGCAAGATACCGGCCGGTCCCTCCGACGCTACCACGGCCGACGGGTCCGAGCCGAGACCTCAAGGAAGGCGATCTCGGTGCTCGGTCTCCGCCAAGACAACAGGGGGCGCCACAAGCTCACGCCGCCTTGGGAAGGACCATTCATCGTCGCCGAAGTCCTCAAACCGGCACGCGTACAAGCTCGCCAATGAGGACGGAGAAGTCCTCAACAACGCTTGGAACATTCAACAACCTACGCCGCTTCTACCCTTAAGTTTCCAAGTTCCTACTTATAGTTGTACTCCATATTTCTCAAAGAAGAATGAAAAACACTTTTACAATTTTCTGCAAATAAGAAACATGTCCGAGGCCCTCGGGGGCTGAGGACCTTAACTACACTTACACCGCCTCGAGGCACGGCGAGACTCGGCTTTGACCCATCAAAGTCGAGCCTCCCTCGGGGCTAGGCACAGGGGGAACTCCCTCCCGAAAGGCACTGCAAAGCGCACCTTTTTGTTAGTCATTTTTCGAACATTTTCGTGTAGTCCTCTCGAGCGCTTGGAAAAAGGGTAACGGAGGGATTACTCGAAACCTAAAATTTGGTTGAGCTACGGAGTTGCTTACGCCCATGCGCTTCTGACGCTCCTACTCACTTGCCATAGGGCGAGGTACCTCATGCTTTGAGGAAGGGCTGCTCCAAACGTCAAGGGCGGGGAAAGCCACGAGGCCGCCCACGCCCGGTGCTAGGGTGCCTGCAGCAACCACCTTTGACTAAGGACTCCTGTGTCCCTGCGAGGGCCCTAATCTAAGTGCGAGGCGAGAATCAAAGGCACGAAAAAGTAAACAGAAAAACGAAAAACAAATCATAAGGCCTCGTTGGGCCACGGTACTTGTCAACCGGACACAATAACAAAAAGCTAATTAAGTTTTTTACATGGGCACGCTTCGGCCCAACATGCAGACTTCACGGGGGCGTCAGGCCCCCTTCTTCTCCCGGTGGCGGCATCCATGGCGTCGGTGGCGTCGGCTCCCTTGACGGCGTTAGGGAGGATCGCCGTGCGGAAGTGCCCGACCCGGTAGCGATCGTGGCCTTGACCGTTTGAAGCGGCTCGTCGAACACACTCCCTCTCGCGACCCTCCTCGTCCTCGTGACGGCCAGGCCCCCTCGGAGAAACTTTGGGGAGGTCGAGTCGTAGTGGGAGAGGGTCATCGCCAAGGTGTGCGACACGCGGCCCGGTCAGCCGGGGCGAAGGCGGCGTGGACGCGGGCCTTCCACCCCGTCTGGGCAACGCCTCCAGGCAGCCCGATGGGCTGCTGCCGGCGGACTCGCCCGGCCTCGACCCAGCTGTGCAAACGGCTCTCCCGACCTTCTCCTTCAGGGCCTCGAGCTCGCCTGCGCCGAGTAGGCCGTGCACCCTGCGAGTCCGCCCGCTTGCTCAAGCGACTTCCTCCTCGGCTACGCATCCGCCGATCGTATGGGAGGCGGAATGCAAGGATCGCGACTGCCCAAAAAACGACAAAGACTCACCTTCCGTCCGCACCACCTCCTCCGCCAGCCAAGTCTCGGAGTCGGATGGCCTCATTCAGCGCTTGCCCAAGCTCGCCCGCACCATGGTGACGTCGTCGACAAAAAGCCGGTGATCGGTGTCCATATTCACCAAGTTCTCTGTCAAGGTCCCGATGGTGCCGGAGGCTCGGCAAGCGCCGTCCTCATCGCCTCCTTCTCGGCTGAGCTTGTCGAGCTCCTCGTTCCGGCAGCCCGGTTTCGGTGCGCAGTGGTTTGCCTCCCGTCGTTGGAGATGGAGCACCTCGTCGAGGCCGGACTGAACCGGAGAAACTCTGATTTCTCCCGGGACGCCACCGCCGGAGTCCTACAACGATCGGGGCCAACGGATTAGCCGCCTTTGGGCGCTCATGCCAAGGTTAGGCTTCAACCACAAATGATTGTGTTACCTTCAACAGGTCGGGGAGGTCCCTGGAGAAGATCGGCGAGAGCAGGCCAAGCAGGTTCTTGGCCGACTTCATATACTTATCCGCTGCTCCCAGATTCGGCTCAGGCGTCGTCCGGCACGTGGGCGCGGTCCTCTCCGGATCCCGGCGGTCAGGCCCGGGGTGTCTGACGGCCGGCACGTTACGGGCACGGAGGACCCCTGGCCCGGGCGCCTGGTCGGCACGACCGTACGGTTGCCGCGAGGGAGAGGTACATCCGCGGCGCGACCACCTCTTTCCCAGCGGGCGGTCTCCTGCGGGGAGGGGATCTCCACCACCCTCTGCGTCGAGGCGCCGGCTTAGGCGAGCAGGCGCTCGCCCTCCACTTGTCACGTAGCGGTGTGCCCGGGCGGCGCCGTCACGGCGCGCCGCAGGCGCCGTCATAGCCCCTCCAGCCCGAGCGCCGCCAAAGCCTCGCGGCCCGGGCGCTTGCGCCTCTCTCCGTCGCGAGGCGGATGGCTCCACGGCGAGGCGCCTCGATCACCGCTTCCCTCGGGCCTGCCCGCCACCCGAGGCGACGGTGGCGCCCATTGTCTTGGCCTTGTAGCCTCAGGCGCTTGCCTTGGTGCGAAGCGGGCCGGGCCGGGCCGTCTTTGCGCTTTTTCTTTGCGTAGCAAGAAGAGTGGGTCTTCAAAAAAAGAAAAAGAAGAGCGGCGGCAGGACTAAAAGGACAAACACCTACCTGGCGGCCGGGCGGGGTGAAACGATCGCTCATCGGAGCCGTGCTCTCGGCCGGGCTCGGATCGAGGTGTCCTCGGCCCGCGCGACTCGAGGGTCACGAACGCGGGGCGCCGGCCTCCGCCCGCCCGCCTCTTCGGCCGAGGCTCGCCTCACCCTGGTCCCGCCGCCAGCCGTTCCGGCGGGGACAGAATTCGCCGGGCCCGGACGGCATGGGATGACTTCGGGAGGGGCCTCGCTCCTCCCGACGGATCCGTCTCCGGCCGCCTCGGGGCTCCTCGGCGGAGTGAGGGGCGAGGGCGGTGTTCTTCAGCGGCCACGGCGCCTCCCCCTTTCTTCACGGGGGCGTGCGGCCAAGCCAAAAAAGCTGTAGTCCTCCTCCTCCTCCTCGTCATCCTCCTCATCGTCATCGGCGCCCGGTGGTGTCGGAGGCGTCGGCTCCCCGGGCCCCTCGTCCTCTGCTGGCGCCTCGCTTCTCCGGCGCGCTTCTCACCCTCCTTGCGGATGTTCCGGTCCTTCTTCTTCTCCTTCTTCTTCTTCTCCTTCCTTCCTCCCCGCGATGGCCTTGTTAGCCTCCTTCACCGCGGAGGCAGGAGGCTTCGGCGCTCTCAACTTCCCGGCCGGTCCTGCGAGGAAAAAGAACAAGGTGAGGTTAAAGGGGGGAGATGCGGGCATCAACGATACAAAGCACAATCAAAGGAACTCACCACGAGATGGCATCCGGGTGGGGGCGCATCGTGACCTTGTAGAGGAGGGAAGGGTCGGTCACCACCGCCGCCTCCTTCGTCCGGCTCGACAACCTCGTCGAACTCGAGGTCGACGGACGACATCCTTGTCCCGCCAGGGGCTCCTTTCACATGTCGAGCAGGGAAAAGCCGCCTCGACATGAGGGGGGGACTTCGCCGATGGTGGAAGGCGGCGATGACGGCCAAGCGCATCCAACCCTTTACGGGTCGGCATCTTCAAGGCCGGGCACACCTTCTTCGGCGGAGTGGTCTTCTCCTCGATGATCTCCTCCCTCCACCTTGCGGGCTCCGCCTCAAACACCTTCCCGTGAAAGGCAGGCGGAAGTGGTCGTTCGGGAGATAGAACCACTTCGGCGCCAACCGCGGTTGGAGGAAGCGAGCCTCGTCGGGATGTAGGAATCCCGGTGGCGATTCCTTGATTGCGGTATGCGACTCCCGACGCTGGAAGGGCATCCTCTTCCCCTTACCGGCGCCCTTGAAGTAGAGGGCGCCCTCGAAGAAAATAGAGCCGAGATCCCGGTGGGGGCTCGACTCCGAGGTATCCCTCGCACAAGGCAATGAACACCGCCCGGTGCGTAATGGAGTTGGGGTTGAGGTTCTGCGGCTCCGGGCCGTAGTACTCGAGGATGGCCCTCAAGAACCGCCCACCGGCATCCCGAACCCGTTCTCATGGAGCGTCGTGAAGCTCCACGGCGTACCGGGCGGGTGCGGGGGCAGTGGCTCGGCGGCGGAACAATCCACTCGGCGAGGCCCGGAGTCGGGCGGAGAAGCCCCCCCCCTGGCGCCGTCGGCTCGGCGGCGTCACGGGCTCGTTTTCCACTCCCTCACTTGCAAGCGATCTCGGGCCTCGGCGCCATGGCGGCAGTGGGCTAGAAGCAATCTAGTGGTTTCTCTCCCTTCTCGCTCCGTTCCCTCTCTCGGCGATGCGGATGCGCGGCGGAGGAGGAAACAAAGGGCTCAAGGGCGAGGAAGGCGAAAAGAAAACCAGACGGCCGCCCACACGGTATTTATACTCGAAACCCGGTCGGTTCACCTACCCACATTTAATGCACGATCGCGCCCAAGATTTCCCACTTTCGCTTCAGTACCGTCGCACGGAGACCCGGCGCCGGCGCCTGGCGGCCACGACCACCGGCCGAGTGGCCTCACGCCGCGATGCGAGTTTTCCACCCACATAAAATCCGGCACACGGAACTTGGGGACTGAAGGCGCGGTAGCTGCTTCGTGGCCTGGCGTGGCGACGGCGCCGCCTATCCCATCCACAATGGGACCATGAAGCAGCGCGCCGCGGCTTAAGCGCCACGGCGGAGAAAAGAGAGGCCCGCCAGCTCGGCCTTGGCGCCTCCCACGTCCATGGCCTTTGAAAGGCGCCACGTCCCCACAGTAGGGTATTTTCACGCAAGCGCCTCGCCACCATGGAAGGGCCGGGCGGCGGCCCGTACGGTCCGGAGGTGCAGGCGGCCCATCTCGGGGTTCGGCGGCTCCTCGGGGCCGGCGGCGGTCGAGGCAGCTCGGACCGGCCTCCATGACATAGCCTGCGCCGGCGAGCGATCCTTAGCATCCGGGGCCAGCCGCGGCCTTTGAAAGGGGATCCCGCGTGGGAGAGCACCGAGCCCTCGGGACCGGCCGGGACGGGACCCGAGCCCCGCCTCGGGGACACTGTGCGGTGGCTCTTATGGACAGCGCCTCCGGGCCCGGCCAACCCCCTAACGAGCAGGACACGGGCGTTTCACTTGGATCCTCCGTGCAGCTCACGGATCTAGTTGCGTGTGACACTCGTCATCGACGGCGCGACAAAATCCACCCTCCTCCTGCGGAAGGGATGCGCGTTCCGTTCACCCAAGTTAACGGCCAAGTACCTCGCGACCCCCCCACGCCCGAACGGGGCTCGGGCTACCCTGGCACGATGGCCGGAGTGGGGGGAAGCGTCATCTAACCACGCGTCGTGCCCCCTGACGAGCCCGGCGGGCCCGGGACTCGGCAAGCGCAGAAAACACTCGACTGGAAACATGTAAGCCCTCGGAGAAGCACCCACACTCCACGAGGCCTCGGGGGGCTACACCGGCGGGTGCGCTCGCGCGCCCCCACCGGAGAAACGATCTCGAGGTGGCGAGAACACCCTCACCAAGCACGTACAAGCCCTCGAAGGATCACTCACGCCCCTCCGAGGCCTCGGGGGCTACACCCCCCGGGTGCTTCAGCGCGCCCCAGCGTAGGGAAACGCCTAGAGCATCTAACGATTAGCCCGGCATGAACTAGACTAAAAGCTCGACCTCGGCCTCCGAGCGAGTGTTCCCACTCCTCCAGAGGCTCGGGGGCTCTTGTCGAGGGACCAAAATAAGGGCCCTCCTAACAATTAGACCCAAGAAAGAAACTAGGCCACACGGTAACAAAACACGGCTGCCAAGGCCCAAATAAGACCACACTAGCACCCCCCACATTGCGGGGACTTCAAGCAAACGCTAACTTTCCGCCCGTCAAGCCTCCTTCATCAAGGCCTCGGGCGAGTTCCTGTTTTCCGCCTGAAGCCTCCCGTAGAGGCCTCGGGCGGGCGTCCGCTTTCCAACTTCGCCCAGAGCCTCTTAGCGGCCTCGGGCGCGTCCACTTCGTCCCCGGCCGAGCCCTCCCTGCTTTGAGGCCTCGGGCGGGCACTAACTACTCCGCCTCGCCCGGAGCCTCACTGCCTCCCGACCTCGGACGGGTTCCCGCCTTCCGTCCCGGCCGAGCCCCCGGCGCTAAGGCCTCGGGCCGACCGCAGCGCCACATCACACAGTCAAAAGGCCGACCAACGACTTAGCCGTATATCTACCGCCCTTCCCGGTGGTTGTCGGTGGCGCTAGCCCAGCGTGGAATGGGAGCCGTCCCGTCACCACTACTGCACCTACCCGCGCTCACGCTCACGGCTACGCAATCCTATGAGCGGCGGCGGGCCACCCTTGCAGGGGCGTCATGATGACTAACCCACATGGCAGGTCCCATCACGGGAAGTCAAATGCGAACGTAATACCGCATCCCGGAGCAGGAACACGGGCGCCACCACATGCAGGCCTGGTCTTGATGCCCGACCTTGCGCGCCCAGGCTTCAGGCGGGCGGAGACGGAGATGGCCCCGCGCGTCAGATCTCTCGTCGGCCACGCCGTATCGACAACAACGCCCCGCCCTCGGGCCGGACCGGGAGTGAGCCAAAGCTACCAACGAGCCACGGTACACGGGCACGCTCATCATGACGCCCACGCCGACCCTCGAGAAATGACGTCTCCTCCTTCGCCAAGAACGAGGAGCCGACTCACGGGGCGGCGCCCGCCATCGGCGATTACAGCGCCGTGCAAGACAAAACCCGCCGCCCTCACCCTGGGGGCCTCGGCACAAGGAGAGAGGAGCCCCTAGGCCTCGGCGGGATGAGGCGGCGCCCACCACCGTCTTTCCTATTCAAACCTTTGTCTTTGAAAAGCCCGTCCCTCCCCTTCCTGGCTATAAAAGGGGGGGGGACGGGGTCCTCGAGGGGACAGAGGAATCCAACAGAAGCAAGTCAAGCAATCTCCTTGGCAAACAAACACACACACTCACTCATCTCACACGAGACTTGGGGCAGTTCCCCCTCTCCACTTGCTTGTACACCCTACCTACAGGCACCTTGGTGCAGGATAATACAAAACCTTCTTGTGTCCTTCTTGCACACCATCCAGGGTTGGGAGCGCGCACGTAAATTCACTCGTTGGTACTAGGATCACTAGTTTTAGCACCGACAAATATGTTTCAGATTCATTCTCTGAATCTTTTCTAGCCGGTCGCCGCCGGCCGGCCAAGCACTTCGGTTCGTTGGAACATACCGGGCGCATTCAGCATTCTTGCTTCGACAGCAGCAGCGCACGTACATTCGTTCGTTCCCAACAAGTTGAAGCGCCAGTTGCATGCCCTATGTCTCTCTGTGTGCCACATGCATGGAGTGGAAATACAGTAGAGAAACTGTATCGCTGTCACAACTCAGTACGTACCCTATATAGTACGTCCAAGTACATACAAGACTTTTGTCACCCCCACTGTGCTAGCTTGTGATGGGATCAACCATCA
>JADLZL010005727.1:0-11159 GCA_015844335.1 Chrysopogon serrulatus | reverse complement strand
ATTGATAGATTCATGACATCGTTTCTAGAAGTGGAAGTAGGAGGGGAACCAGTTCATAATAACAGTGCACATGAATTACAGTACATTCGAGAGATCCTAAACATCATCTACTAGAAAGTAGTAACAACAGTGAGGGTAATGATTTAGACCGTCGAACGCCGCCGTCGGTCTTTGCTGCCGGGTGCAGAGGGCGCTGGAGCACTCCCCGTTGGCGATGTTGTCGTGCGTTCGCCGGCGCCATCGGGCTGATGCGAGAGGGTGGCGGCGCGGACGTCGAGGTGGTGGTGCACCCGCGTCGATGAGTCTTCCGTCGCCGGGCGGCACTACCCGGTCGGCTAGGGTTTTTTAGGGAATGTCGGTGGGGTGACCGGCGGCTCGGTGATTCTCGTGAAGAGTGCCCCCCCCCCACCTTCCTTTATATAGCGCTGTGCGATGGGGGGGCCCACCAACCATTAGGGTTGGGCGCCCCGATCGAGCCGCGAGACAAGGCCCAAGAGGCCGTTGGGCGGTAGACGGGAGATCAATCTAACATTCTCCCCTTGATCTCTCTCATTCTTCTTTTTTATTCTACAAGTTCTTATTCGAATTTCAAATTTCAATTTTCTCAATTCCATTCCATTCCATCACGGGCCACTCATAGAGCATGTCTCATCGTCCAAAGCAATTAGTGCCGTTGGACTAATGACCACTATGCGCCTTTCCGCTTTTGAAACGAAACTTCCTTCTTATGGGCCCTTCATCGTTCGGGAATCATAGGCTCTCCCTTAAACCCATGCCGGCTAAGTGTCCTCTGAACACATTGGGTGGAAGACCTTTCGTGAGCGGATCCGCGAGCATCTTTTCTCGCTCGTATGTGCTCAAGATTTATTATTTGATCCCGAACTTTATCTTTCACAACATAGTACTTAATGTCAATGTGTTTGGCAGCACCACTTGACCTATTGTTGTGAGCATATTCTACCGCTGGATTGTTATCGCAATACAACCTCGATGGTTCATTTATACTTTCTATTATTTTCAACCCGGCATGCAATTTCTTTAGCCAATTCACCTGCCCGTGGCCTCATAGCAAGCTACAAACTTCGGCATACATTGTCGAGGATGTAGTCACAGATTTGTTTGGAGCTTTTCCACGATATTGCTCCTCTTGCGAGTAAATATGTATCCGACGTGGACTTTCTTTTCGTCTCCCGCATAATCAGAATCGAGTAACCCTCATCTTTAGGGAATCAGATCTTTCGTATGTCAACATGAGACCTTTCGTACCTTGCAAATAACGCAAGACTTTCTTCACTAATTTCCAATGTTCAATTCCTGGATTCTTTTGGTATCTGCCAAGCAACCCGGTAACAAAAGCTAGGTCAGGGCGTGTACATACTTGAGCATATTGCAAACTTCCAACTGCCGAAGCATACGGTACCGCTTTCATCTGATCAATTTCATATTGGTTCTTGGGGCACTGATGTTCCCCAAATCTATCGCCCTTGACTATAGGTGCAGGTGACGGACTACATGAGTGCATACTAAATTTCTTTAGAACCTTTTCTATGTATGCCTTCTGTGATAATCCCAAAACCCCTTTTTTTTCTATCTCGGTGAATCTCAATTCCTAGGGCGAATGATGCTTCACCAAGATCTTTCATATCAAAGTTCGAGGACAAGAATTTTTTCGTTTCCAACAGTAGATTGACATCACTACTAGCCAGTAGAATATCATCTACATATAGGATTAGGAATATGTACTTCCCATTCTTGAATTTCAGCGTATACACAATTGTCCTCGACATTTTCTTTAAACCCAAAACTCTTTATCGTTCTATCAAACTTCAGTACCACTTTGTCTAGAAGCTTGTTTCAATCCGTAGATTGATCTTTTCAAACGGCATCCCATATTCTCTTTTTCCTTTAACGACAAAACCTTTTCGGTTGTGCCATATAGACATTCTCTTCTAAGTCCCCATTCAGGAATGCTGTTTTCACATCCATTTGGTGCAATTCTAGATCATAGTGAGCAACGAGTGCCATTATAATTCTGAAAGAATCTTTACATGAGACCGGGGAAAAAGTCTCATTATAATCAATCCCTTCTCTTTGCGTAAACCCTTTTGCCACAAGTCGTGCTTTGTATCTTTCAACTTTCCCTTGGGAGTCATATTTCGTTTTGTAGACCCATTTACAGCCCACTGTTTTGGCTCCTTTAGGAATATTTTCTAATTCCCAAACTTTGTTGGTACTCATCGATTTCATTTCATCTTCCATGGCCTCATGCCACTTCAATGAATGTTCACTTCTCATGGCTTCTTCATAAGTCCTTGGGTCGCCTTCCATGCGAAATTCCTCGGTTTCATAAACTTCATAATCGCCCGGAATAGCCGACCTCTTAGTTCTTTGAGACCTTCTAGGGGCCTCTCGGCACTTGTTGCACAACAAAGCCGTTGTTGTTCTTCCTCAGGTGCGACATCTTGTTCTACAGGTTCCTGATGGACAGGTTCCTCATGTTCTTCCATTGTCACAACAGAGAACCGGCAATGCAGTGTTGTCACCGGCAGTTGTCTGCGACCGGTGGTGCAACAAATGCGCAGCAGGCATCGCGTGAAATTAGCCTTGAGGATTAAATCACCTGAGCCGCCTGTGTTCCCCACCCGACATTCCCTAAAACCCTAGCCGATCGGGGAGTCTTGCCGCCGACCGACGGAAGACTCACACCCGCCGCCCGCCGCCCTCCACCTCGACGTCCGGCGCCGTCATCCCCTTCACCGACCCGATGGCTCCTCCGTGAGCGAACGACTCCAACGCCAACGACGGCACCACCACCGGGCGCTCCACCAATGAACCCATCGCCGGCCGCACCGCGCCACCTTCGATGGTCTACACTACTACCCCACCGTTGTCATTTCTTATACTAGTAGATGATGTTTAGGATCTTCTCTCGTATACCGTATACATGTATGAAATGCATCTCGATCTACTATTCCCATGAACTCCCCATGCTATTTCCACTGCTAGAACGATCTTAAATTCTATCAATGGTATCAGTGAAGCCACTAGACAGTGGATCTAGTGACGGGGAATGAAAAAACGAAAAGAACTTCGATTGATCCACAACGGATCGGTAAAGAAACCCCGAATCCAACCACGAATAGAACCCCGAATCGAACTCCTTTTTCACGTGCAAGAACAAATCGGGTCAAAGAACACGAAACCCTAAACCCCAACTCACCTTGAAATCCGCTGCGCTGCCATCCGCCTTGGCTGCCCACGTCTTGCCAGAGGCGCCATGGGCGACGCTCGAAACCGCCGACGGCACAAGGCCGACTGCAGGGGAACGCGCCCGTAGGGGCCGGGCGCCACCACCGCCGCCGTTCCGTCGCCATGCGCGCTTAGGCGCCTTCTTTGTCTTGGTTGAAGAAAGAGAAACAAGGAAAGAAGTGAGCTAGGGTTTTTTGGGAGGCGGCCAGGTCTTGGTTTTTGATCCGGCGAAATCGACGGGGAGCCGTCCGATGAAATCCCGAACGGCCCGCGATCGGCCACCGCCCACTCGGCTTTAGAAAGGCCAGGCGGGACAAATAAAGTACGGGCCTGGCCCACGTGCGGCACAGGCGGTTGGCGGCCGGGGCCAGCCCCCCGGGCGGGGCGTTGGGGCTCGCCGCACGCGCTCCTCGAGCTCCGGGCGACATGGGCCTTCGGGGCGAATTGGAAAATAACAAATGAATTGATTTTTTCTTTTTCGTTTTAATTTTTCCGAAAACTATATTTATGTTCTGAAGCATTTTGAATACAAATTTGAAGAGAACTTCTGGGTAAATTTTTGTCCAACGATAGTTTTACTCAAAGAAAGGAAAATGCATTAAATGTTTACGGAAAATTGAATTATGAAATTTTATTATTGTTTCCGCTGCGAATTTTGAATTTATTGTTCTCATATTAAATTTGAACCAACGGGATTATTTAATTTTGAGAGAAATTCTGATAATTTTGATGAACTATGGTGTTGTTATTTTCTGACCAACGTTGTTAATAACAATATTATAATGTTTTGTTGATGATGAAAACTATGCATTAATTATTACTTCGCCCAACGGTGATGTATAATTTCTGTATAGAGAATTTTTGGTCGTTGTATGTTTTAAATTTGACCAACATTGAGTTAAAGCATGCAATTTCTCTTATGCATAAATGTTTCTCACTTTATTTGGAACGATTTCAGGAGGCAAAGCCATGATAAACATCAGCAACATCCCGTCGCTCAATGGGAGCAACTATCGAGTCTGGCGGGAGAAGTATGAATTGGAGCTTGCGTTGGGAGAGGTCGATATGGCTATCACCACACCATCACCTGAGCCGCCCGGTCACCCCCACCGACATTCCCTAAAACCCTAGCCGATGCGGGTTGTCTTTGCCCGGCGACGGAAGACTCATCGACGCCGGTGCACCACCACCTCGACGTCCGCGCCGCCACCCTCTGCATCAGCCCGATGGCGCCGCCGGCGAACGACGACAACATCACCAACGGGAGTGCTCCAGCGCCCTCTCTCGCACCGGCAGCACCGACGGCGACGTTCGATGGTCTAAATCATTACCCTCACTTTGTTGTTACTACTTTCTAGTAGATGATGTTTAGGATCTCTCGAATGTACTGTAATTCATGTGCACTGTTATTATGAACTGGTTCCCCTCCTACTTCCACTTCTAGAAACGATCTCATGAATCTATCAATAGGCCCACCAACCATTAGGGTTGGACGCCCCCGATCAGGGCGCGAGACAAGGCCCAAGAGGCCGTTGGGCCTGCTGGACAAGGAGATCAATCTAACATTCTCCCCCTTGATCTCTCTCATTCTTCTTTTATTCTACAAGTTCTTATTCGAATTTCAAATTTCAATTTTCTCAATTCCATTCCATTCCATCACGGGCCAGCTCATAGAGCATGTCTCATCGTCACAGCAATTAGTGCCGTTGGACTAACAGCCACTATGCGCCTTTCCGTTTTGAAACGAAACTTCCTTCTTATGGGCCCTTCATCGTTCGGGAATCATAGGCTCTCCCTTAAACCCATGCCGGCTAAGTGTCCTCTGAACACATTGGGTGGAAGACCTTTCGTGAGCGGATCCGCGAGCATCTTTTCTGTTCGTATGTGCTCAAGATTTATTATTTGATCCCGAACTTTATCTTTCACAACATAGTATTTAATGTCAATGTGTTTGGCAGCACCACTTGACCTATTGTTGTGAGCATATTCTACCGCTGGATTGTTATCGCAATACAACCTCAGTGGTTCATTTATACTTTCTATTATTTTCAACCCGGTGCAATTTCTTTAGCCAATTCACCTGCCCTTGTGGCCTCATAGCAAGCTACAAACTCGGCATACATTGTCGAGGATGTAGTCACCGATTGTTTGGAGCTTTTCCACGATATTGCTCCTCTTGCGAGAGTAAATATGTATCCCGACGTGGACTTTCTTTTTTCGTCTCCCGCATAATCGAAATCCGAGTAACCCTCTATCTTTAGGGAATCGGATCTTTTAGTATGTCAACATGAGACCTTTCGTACCTTGCAAATAACGCAAGACTTTCTTCACTAATTTCCAATGTTCAATTCACGGATTCTTTTGGTATCCGCCAAGCAACCCGGTAACAAAAAAGCTAGGTCGAGGCGTGTACATACTTGAGCATATTGCAAACTTCCAACTGCCGAAGCATACGGTACCGCTTTCATCTGATCAATTTCATATTGGTTCTTGGGGCACTGATGTTCCCCAAATCTATCGCCCTTGACTATAGGTGCAGGTGACGGACTACATGAGTGCATACTAAATTTCTTTAGAACCTTTTCTATGTATGCCTTACGTGATAATCCCAAAACCCCCTTTTTTCTATCTCGGTGAATCTCAATTCCTAGGACGAATGATGCTTCACCAAGATCTTTCATATCAAAGTTCGAGGACAAGAATTTTTTCGTTTCCAACAGTAGATTGACATCACTACTAGCCAAGAGAATATCATCTACATATAGGATTAGAATATGTACTTCCCATTCTTGAATTTCGCGTATACACAATTGTCCTCGACATTTTCTTTAAACCCAAAACTCTTTATCGTTCTATCAAACTTCAGGTACCAATTGTCTAGAAGCTTGTTTCAATCCGTAGATTGATCTTTTCAAACGGCATCCCATATTCTTTTTCCTTTAACGACAAAACCTTTCGGTTGTGCCATATAGACATTCTCTTCTAAGTCCCCATTCAGAATCTTTGTTTTCACATCCATTTGGTGCAATTCTAGATCATAGTGAGCAACGAGTGCCATTATAATTCTGAAAGAATCTTTACATGAGACCGGGGAAAAAGTCTCATTATAATCAATCCCTTCTCTTTGCGTAAACCCTTTTTGCCACAAGTCGTGCTTTGTATCTTTCAACTTTCCCTTGGGAGTCATATTTCGTTTTGTAGACCCATTTACTGACCCTTTGTTTTGGCTCCTTTAGGAATATTTTCTAATTCCCAAACTTTGTTGGTACTCATCGATTTCATTTCATCTTCCATGGCCTCATGCCACTTCAATGAATGTTCACTTCTCATGGCTTCTTCATAAGTCCTTGGGTCGTCTTCCATGCGAAATTCCTCGGTTTCATAAACTTCATAATCGTGCGGAATAGCCGACCTCTTAGTTCTTTGAGACCTTCTAGGGGCCTCGGCACTTGTTGCACAACAGTTGTTGTTGTTCTTCCTCGGGGTGCAACATCTTGTTCTACAGTTCCCGATGGACGGGGTTCCTCATGTTCTTCCATTGTCACAACAGAGAATCGGCAATGGTGTTGTCACCACCGAGTGTCTCGCACCGCTGGTGCAACAAATGGCGGCGAGCGATACAAAGAATGGTTCCTCAACCATCGGAGTGGGTACATATACCGGTTTCTCCTCAAGGCTAATTTCACGCGATGCCCCTGCTCCCCCCGATCATGTCATCCTCCAAGAAGACAAATGTCTAGTTTCTATAAACTTCGTATGTCTGTCAGGACAATAGAAGCGAAAACCTTTCGATCTTTCTGGGTAGCCAATAAAATGGCAGCTGACTGTCTTGGAGTCTAACTTTCCAATATTTGGGTTAAAAACTTTCGCCTCAGCTGGACAGCCCCACACATGCAAGTGATTAAGTGAGGGTTCCCTTCCTGTCCACAATTCATATGGTGTTTTCGGCACCGACTTGCTCGGTACACGATTAAGTATATGAATGGCGGTTTTCAACGCCTCCATCCATAAACTAATCGGTAACGTGGAGTAACTTATCATGCTTCTCACCATATCCATGAGGGTACGGTTTCGTCTTTCAGCCACTCCATTCTCACGAGGCTCCCCTGTTGAGTCTTGAGCGACTATGCCATTTTCCCCGTAGGAACTTTGCAAAGGGTCCATGAACTTGGCCATATGGGGTATGCCGCCCATAGTACTCTCCACCACTGTCCGAGCGTACTATTTTGATTTTCAAATTGTGTTGATTTTCAACTTCGGCTTTAAATATTTTAAATTTATCCAACGCTTCCGATCTTTCCCTAATTGGATAAATATAGCCGTAGCGAGAGTAGTCATCGGTGAATGTTATAAATGAATCATAACCATCCACGCTTTTCACGGAAACGGACCACGATATATCCGTGTGAATTATTTCTAGTACTCCGTGCTTCGTTTTTGCATCTTTCTTTATTTTTCTTGACATATTTTCCTTTAATGCAATCAACACATTGTTCTAAATCTGAAAATTCTAAGTGCGGAAGAATTGATTCTTTCACTAAACGTTCTATTCTCCCCCCTCGAAATATGGCATAGCGACAATGCCATAATTTCGAAGAGACGTTATCGTTTCCCCCCGCTTCTTACTCTCATTTGTAGACGTGGAGGAATTCACATCTTCAACAGATACATGATTCACATTTTCAGCAATAGATAGCAAATAAAGTTTGTCTTGTCGGAAGGCAAGACCAACACATTCATTATTAATAAATATCTTACATCTGCCATTGCCAAAATGACAATCAAATCCATCATCATCAAGTTTCGAAACACTTATTAAATTTCTACGCTAAGAGGGAACATAGAGTACATCACTAAGCCTAAGTACAAACCCATTTTCTAATTCTAAGGAAAGATTTCCAATGGCTTCAACATCGGCTTGTACTCCATTCGCAACTTTAATTGTTCTTTCTCCTCTTCGCAGAGTTGTCCTCCCACTTAGCCCCTGCATCGAATTCACAACATGAATAGTTGCTCCAGAATCAATCCACCAAGTGGTTTTCGCATAACATAAATACAGGGATTCATCTACAAATGTGATAAAATCATCACCTCTCTTAAGCATAGATTTCAGGAAAGCTGGGCAGTCTCTCTTGTAGTGACCCCTCTTGAAGCAATACTTGCACTGATCTTTCTCAGCATCGCCATAGGGGTTGTACTGCTGGTTCTCAGAGTTCGAAGGGGCTTTTCCCTGTGGCTTGGAGGGAGATTCATTCTCACCCCAGGGGTTTCCCACAGGGTTTCTACAGTTCTCGAGGCTTCGATTCTTGTTAAAGAAATTCTTTTTTCTTGTTGTCCCGCACATAGTGAGCGAGTCACCATGTGAGGACTTGAGCCTCTCCTCCTCCCGAGTGCACATCCCAATGAGCTTCTCAATATCCCATTTCTCGGGCTGCATGTTATAGCTCACGGCAAAAAGTTTCATATTCCCTTGGCGTAGAGTGGAAGATCGGATGGATAAGGAACTCATCTTTGATTCCCAAATCCATTGGCTTCAACTTTGCTGCCATGGTGTTCATTTCAAGGATATGCTCTCTAATGCCACCACCAATGTACTTTTAGTCACCGGTTTCTTGATCGATGTACTTGTTTGTGGCCTTGGAAGACCCAAGAACCCGACTTTTCACCCTTTCGGGTATTCGAAGTGGCGGTGACACATTCAGGGATTGACCCCCTCGATAGCTTCATCTATGGTAGCCTTAGCCACCATGAGGCACTTTGCGGTTGGAGAGAATCCATCTCCTATGTTCAAGGTCATATTTCATTCTTTTCCGATGCATGATCACGCCGAAGCGGTGAAATCAACATCGGTTTCATTGGCTCCCCCTCACCGGGTCCTCGGGAGCAATGGGACACGGTGTGGTGATAGCCATATCGACCTCTCCCAACGCAAGCTCCAATTCATACTTCTCCCGCCAGACTCGATAGTTGCTCCCATTGAGCGACGGGATGTTGCTGATGTTTATCATGGCTTTGCCTCCTGAAATCATTCCAAATAAAGTGAGAAACATTTATGCATAAGAGAAAATTGCATGCTTTAACTCAACGTTGGTCAAATTTAAAACATACAACGACCAAAAATTCTCTATACAGAAATTATACATCACCGTTGGGCGTAAGTAATAATTAATGCATAGTTTTCATCATCAACAAAACATTATAATATTGTTATTAACAACGTTGGTCAGAAAATAACAACACCATAGTTCATCAAAATTATCAGAATTTCTCTCAAAATTAAATAATCCCGTTGGTTCAAATTTAATATGAGAACAATAAATTCAAAATTCGCAATGAAACAATAATAAAATTTCATAATTCAATTTTCCGAAACATTTAATGCATTTTCCTTTCTTTGAGTAAAACTATCGTTGGACAAAAATTACCCAGAAGTTCTCTTCAAATTTGTATTCAAAATGCTTCAGAACATAAATATAGTTTTGGAAAAATTAAAACGAAAAAGAAAAATCAATTATTTGTTATTTTCCAATTCGGCCGAAGGCCCATGTCGGCCCGGGAGCCCGAGGGAGCGCTGCGGCGCAGGCCTAACGGCCCACGCCGCTGCGCCTCGGCCGCCGGCCGCCCAAAGCCGCAACGTGGCCTGGCGGCAAAGCGCTGTCCCGCCTCGGCCTTTTCTAGCCCGAGTGGGCGGTGGCGATCGTGGCGTTCGATTTCATCGGACGGCTCCCCGTCGATTTCGCGGATCAAAACCAAGGCCCGGCCGCCTCCCAAAACCCCTAGCTCACTTCTTTCCTTGCTTTCTCTTTCTTCACCGGCCCCAAGGCAAAGGCGCCAAGTGCGCATGGCGACGGAACGGCGGCGGGGTGGTGGCGCTCCGAGCCCCTCGGCCGGCGTTCCCCTGGTCGGCCTTGGCTGCCGTCCGGCGGTTTTCGCGTCGCCCATGGCGCCAGCCAAGCGCCTGATGCAGCGCTGGCGATGCAGCGCAGCGTTCAAGGTGAGTTGGGGTTTAGGGTTTCGTGTTCTTTGACCCGATTTGTTCTTGCACGTGAAAAAGGAGTTCGATTCGGGGTTCTATTCGTGGTTCGATTCGGGGTTTTCTTTACCGATCCGTTGTGGATCAATCGAAGTTCTTTCGTTTTTCATTCCCGTCACTAGATCCACTGCCCTAGTGGCTTCACCGATATTCAATTTTCCGGAAGAATTCTGATTTTATGATAATTTTGATGAATTATAGTGTTGTTATTTTCGACCAACGTTGTTAATAACAATATTATAATATTTTGTTGATGATGAAAACTATGCATTAATTTTACTTCGCCCAACGGTGATGTAGAATTTCACGATAGAGAATTTTGTTGTTGTATGTTTTAAATTTGACCAACGTTGAATTAAAGCATGCAATTTCTTTTATGCATAATTGTTTCTCACTCTATTTGGAATGATTTCAGAGGCAAAGCCATTGATAGATTCATGAGATCGTTTCTAGAAGTGGAAGTAGGAGGGGGAACCAGTTCATAATAACAGTGCACATGAATTACAGTACATTCGAGAGATCCTAAATATCATCTACTAGAAAGTAGTAACAACAGTGAGGGTAATGATTTAGACCGTCGAACGCCGCCGCCGGGCTACGCCGGTGCGGGGGCGCTGGAGCACTCCCGTTGGCGATGTTGAAATGTCGTTTCTGCCGGGCGGCGCCCATCGGGCCGATGCGTAGGGTGGCGGCGCGGACGCCGAGGTGGTGGTGCACCGGGCGCCGATGAGTCTTCCCCGTGGCGGGCAAAGACTACCCGTGATCGGCTAGGGGTTTTAGGGAATGCTCGCGGGGTGATCATGGCTCGGTGATTCTCGTGGAAGAGTGCCCCAAATTTCACCTTCCTTTATATAGCCCAGGCGACGGGGCCCACCAA
>JADLZL010005726.1:0-42207 GCA_015844335.1 Chrysopogon serrulatus | reverse complement strand
CCTAACTATCAAAACGTAGTAACGATCCTGGACGCCAACGCAGTCGCACATTGCTCCGTGAAAGCGATTCAGGAAAATGATCGTAACGAAGCGAAGCGCCGGGCGCTCACATGGTGGGGCTGGTTGGCATGAGGAAACGCCTGGCGGCCTCCCTCTAAACAATCTTTACGCCCCTTTCTCCGAAGCCTCCTCCACCGCCCCTCGAGGGCCAATATCCACGGCATCTAAGCCGATTTGATCAAAGCGGCCATCGTGCATCCCACCTGGGACTATAAATATGTGGCCGTGACCTAAGGAAAACCCTATTTCATTCTATCTCAATTCATTTGGAGAGCTAGAAGCCCTAATGTGATTAGAGCTCTTGTAATTAGAAAATAGGAGAGGAGGGAGAAGTAGAAGAGGGCCGACATCGGATCTTCCTCAACTTTGTACCTCTGAGGACGGAGTTCATCTTCAAGTTCTTCGGTTTGATAACTCTAAGTCTTCTATTTGATTAAGTTTGTTCTTACTTTACTTTGTTTATGGGATCTTAACCGTATTGAGTGCTCTAGTTAGCGTATGTGACTAGGTAGTAATCGTTAGTGTAGGCGTGGTGTCTAGGCTAGAGTTTACCTAAGTTTCGTCCAATTCCTACGGTTGGTTGTGGTAGCCTTCGGAGGTGTGACTTTGTTGGCCTTCGTATTCACCACGTCGGAGCTGGTGTTTTTCGTAGAGCTTTGTGACCTTCCCCAACTACCTTCTTTCCCATCTTAGCATTGTTGCTCTAAAGTAGACAATGTCGTGAAGTCTAGTTCTTAGTTATCTTGATCACCTTAGATAGCCCCTCTACCCACCAAAAAAAATTATCTTATCTATCCTTGGACGCTTTTGATTCATTACTAGATCACTCCCGTGTTCCTCGTGGAAATTCGATACCTTTGAATACTCTTAGATGAAAGCTACAAATGCGGTATCCGTGTGCTAACGGATTTATCTCTTTGATTATTCGTGTCGTTAAATATGCCAACAAGCTTTCTCGCAATCGCTGCCGAGAATGGTAGCTATTTTGGGATCGAGCCAAGCCTGTCCCCTGGTATCTTTTATTTTTGTTTTTACCACCACACTTTACCCTACCACATGGATTCCACGCCTATCTTTCAATTTTGGCTCCAAAGGGTGAGTTGTTGGAGCCTCCACCAACATCACATCCTATACTCACAGATGGCTATGAGCTCGCCCCGCTTTATAGCCATGGTTCGGGAGCAACTCCTTCCGGGATTAGAAGACTAAAAATCCTTACACCCATCTTAGAGAATTTGACCAATTATGTTTTTGCTTGAATATTGCTGGCATGACATAAGAGACCATTAAATGGAAATTATTTCCATTCTCCCTTTTGGGAAGAGTGAAACTTGATGGTATGCTCATATCATTTAGAGGAGTCAAAGGAAATTAGGATGAACTTCAAGACAAATTACATTTTTGCTTTCTTCCCTCTTTCTCGGATCGCTACTCTTCTAATAGAAGTTCTTACCTTTAAACAAAAGGAGACATTAGGAGCAGCTTGGGCTAGGTTCTTAAGACTTATCAATATCGATCCAACCCTTCACTTACCAGACCACGTGCTTCTTCACACTTTCATTTTAGTTGTAACAAGGAAGCTGCTTTATATCTTGACTTATTTCTGGAGGTTCATTCTCGCATAACACCATAAGTGAGGGAAAAGTTATTTTAGAGAAAATCCTTGAAAACACCCCTTATACTCGTATTTTTGATGAATTTCCTAAAAGAAGAAGAAGTCAAGCCAAGCCCGACCAACAAGAGGCATCGAACACAACCGAATCTAAAATTCCTTCAAGAACCTTCAATTGAGAAAACACAACACATTCGGAAGATGATGAATCTCATCCTTCCACGTTCCCTTTTGAAATCAAGGATGGTCTTTTCGAAGGTTTTGGCAATACCTCAAATTTACCAGTTCATGTGAAGACTCAGGCACACTCTGTGTGTTTTGAGAATGATGATGGCCCAAATAATGATTCTTTTCTCATGGAACATATTAATGGATTATCACCATCATGAGTCATGAGTGGTTGGCGTAAGTGGAGTTATCCACCGAGGTAGCCCGAATCAATGCTCCCTCAGATGTTGTCACTTGCATCCTTAAGGGAACCACCATAAAGGGTTACTATAGTCCAACCGTTGGGATGAATATCATTTCAAAGGCTTTGGCCGAACAACTACGCCCCAACGAGTTTGTGATCCCATCTCATAAGCTTTTTACAATTCATTCCGGAGTTACACTTGGAAGTTATGGGGTCATAAGGTCTATTTCATTGCGAATACAATGTTCTGAGTATCGTTTAGATTTTCATATCTTTGATATCTCGGATCTTGATTGGTGTACCTTTTGGGACACTCAAGCTTTCAAGAAAGACCAAAACATGGTCTCCTAGATGTAAAACTAGGAAGTTCTCCTATCACCATCTCGCTTGCATGCGCTCAAATAATGCAATAGTAGAATCCAAGCCCCGAACTGCACCTATTGAGGAAGTCTTAATGGCATCCTTAGAAGAGATGGCCCAACCAACTCTCGATGATGAACACTTTATTCAAGAAGAGGAAGAGTTGGCAGAACCTGTCAAGTTAGAGGAAATAGAGGTACCATCACAACCATCAGTTGAACTAAAACCTCTTCCTTCTGGCTTAAAATATGTCTTTCTCAATAATAACCGAGAAACACACATTATCATGTGACAAACTTTCAAGAAGAAACACATCAACTTGTCACCGGCTTATAGAAAGACATAAACCAGACCATAGGCTACTCGGTTCAAGACCTCAAAAGGGAATTAGTCCCATTCTCTGCACTCATCGTATTCCCATTGATCCTGATTCTTCACCATCGAGGGAACCACAAAGGAGACTTAACAACACCATGCGAGAAGTTGTTAAGAAAGAGGTCCTTAAGCTCTTACATGCTGGGATTATTTATCCCGTACCTCATAGTGAGTGGGTTAGTCCTGTCCAAGTTGTGCCAAAGAAAGGAGGAATAACGGTCATTAGGAATGAGAAGAACGAGCTCATCCCTCAACATCATCATCCTTGGGTGGCGTATGTGCATTGACTACTGAAAAGTTAATAAGGCTACAAAGAAAGATCACTTCCGTTACCCTTCATTGATGAAATGTTGGAACGGCTTGCAAATCACTCTTTCTTTTGTTTCCTTGATGGTATTCGGATATCATCAAATCCCAATCCACCCAGATGACCAAAGTAAGACTACTTTCACATGCCCATATGGAACTTATGCATATCGACGAATGTCATTCGGGCTATGTAATGCTCCCGCTTCTTTTCAAAGGTGCATGATGTCTATTTTCTCCAATATGATCGAGAAAATCATGGAGGTGTTCATAGATGACTTTTATTGTCTATGGCAAAACCTTCGATGAATGTTTAGAGAATTTAGACATGGTCTTACAAATGTGTGAAGAAAAGCACTTCGTCTTGAACTGGGAGAAATGTCATTTTATGGTTCGGGAAGGAATTGTGCTTGGACACAAGGTGTCCGAACGGGGATAGAAGTGGATAGAGCAAAGATTGAAGTTATTGAACAACTTCCACCTCCCACAAATGTGAAAGGCATTCGTAGCTTTCTAGGCCACGCAGGTTCTATAGGTGTTTCATTAAAAACTTTTCTCAAATTGCTAGACCCCCGACTAGTCTTCTAGCCAAAGATGTACCTTTTGTTTTTTAACACTTAGTGCCTTGAAGCCTTTGAAGTTCTTAAGAGGGCACTCATCTCGGCTCCAATAATCTAACCACCTGATTGGAGTTTACCTTTTGTGATCATGTGTGATGCTAGTGACTTTGCAGTTGGTGCTATTTTTAGGACAAACCAAAGACAAGAAACATTACGCTATATCCCTATGCTAGCAAAACCTTGTTTGGGCCTGAGTTTAACTATGCTACCACCGAAAAGAGATGTTGGCGATTGTCTTTGCAATAGATAAGTTTAGATCTTACTTAGTGGGAGCGAAGGTAATAATATACACCGATCATGCTGCACTTAAATATCTCCTCACTAAGAAAGATGCTAAGCCTCGGTTAATCTGATGGATTCTTCTTGCTCCAAGAGTTTGACATAGAAATTAGGGATAAGAAAGGAGTAAAAATTCAGTAGCCGACCACTTATCTAGACTTCAATATAAAGACACATATGAGCTACCTATTAATGACTATCTAAGGGATGACACACTCCTCGCGGTAACAGACTCCGATCCTTGGTACGCAAATATTATCAGTTATATGGTTGCAGGTTATGTTCCACCAGGGGAAGATAAGAGGAAGCTCAAGTATGAAAGTCGTATCCACTTGTGGGACGATCCATATCTTCTGAAGGTGCATCTGATGGGCTGCTACGGAGGTGTGTTCCAATAGTTGAAGGCATGAAGATCATTGAGAGATGTCATACATCACCTTATGGAGGACATTATGGAGCATTCTGTACACATGCTAAGATTTGGCAAAGCGGATTCTTTTGGCTAACGATGTATCAAGATACAAAGGAGTTTGTTAGAAGATGTCTCAGATGCCAGAAACATGGAAACATTAATACTCGGGATGCAATGCCACTCACGAACAACCTCCAAGTAGAGCTGTTTGATGTTTGGGGAATTGATTTCATGGGACCACTCCCAAAGCTGGGAGATGCAGAATATATCTTGGTGGCAGTTGACTATATGTTTAAATGGGTAGAAGCATTACACCATGTCGAGCCGCCGACTCCAAGCACTCCAAGAAGATGTTCAATGAAGTAATATTTCCACGATTTGGAATGCCTAGATTGGTCATAAGTGATGGAGGACCACATTTCATTGATAAGAGATTCCGACAGTTCTTGGCACCAAATGGAGTCAAACACAACATTGCAACTCCATACCATCCTCAAACAAGCGGTCAAGCTGAAACATCAAATAAGCAAATCAAGAACATTCCACAAAAGACCGTGGATGAGATGGGCAAGAAGTGGAAATACAAGCTTTCTGATGCACTATGGGCTTACCGAACTGCATACAAGACACCCATAGGCATGACACCTTATCAGCTGGTATATGGTAAAACATGCCACTTGCCTGTTGAATTGGAATTCAAAGCGCACTGGGCATCAAGAAATGGAACATGAATCTCCATCTAGCTGGCAAGAATCGTCAAATGCAAATATCTCGAGCTTGAAGAATGGAGAGAGAAGGCATATCACAACTCCAAGATTTATAAAGAAAGAACAAAAAAGATGGCATGATAAGAGAATCAAGCACAAGGAGTTCAAGCCTGGTGACAAGGTCCTGCTATTTAATTCAAGAGTAAAGCTCTTTGGCCATGGAAAACTTCGAAGCAAATGGGAAGGACCATTCAAGGTAATTAAAACCTCATCACATGGTGCCATTACAATTCAAGACAATTCAGGTAACATCTTCAAGGTAAATGGCCAATGATTAAAAATATTCCTTGAAACTGAAAAACATAGAAGAAATAGACATGATTGAATTTTTTGCAATTTAATGATCCTATCTAAAAAAAAAGATTCAATCATCAAGACTACGGACAACTAAAACTTATATACCTAACACTTAATACGTTCCATGAGTCTTGTGTCTATTTGAGTTTTGCATTTGGAAGTTTGAGAAGAGTGAACAAAAGACTAAGCAAATATCTAGCTTGGGGAGAGCATCCTCTAGTTATCGGGTAAGTATACCTATGTGATTATAGAGTCTATCTTATAGTCATAAAATACCAAAAATATGTGGGCACATGAAGGTCCTCGTCTATTGAGTCTTTTGAGTCCAAAAGAAATAAAAAAAAGATGAATAATCATTAAAAACCAAATAAAGATACTCTAGCTATTTATTATGGTGTGATCATAAATGTGTTTATAATTGTGTCTAGTTTAAGAGTCAAATAAAAACTAAAGAACAATAAAATGTTGTCTTGGAGATGATGAATAGTTGCTCTGTCGTAGTTCCTTTCAAGTGCCTAGTTTTCAACCTTAAATTCTCCCGAGTTTTGGATATGACTGTTTTGATATAAGAATTTATTCTGAACCTAAAACTTGTGGAGGCATATTCTTAAGCTAAGTCTAGGTGATTGAGGGATATGATATAAGGAAAGTCTCGAGCTGCTATTTATCTTATTCCTAGCAATACTAAGTTCTGAAGATTTATCTTTTAAAAACTGAAAATCTTACATGATAAGCTCTTGTATGACAAAGTTTGAATTTCTACCAAAGCCATATATGATATACATTTAGAATAGGAAAATCTTTGTTCATTTATGTTGCTTGCTTTGCATTGAGTTCAGTCAACCTTTGTTGTATACCTTATGAGAGTTTTGTCATGCTTTTAAAATCAAGATCACTTACACACTCCGCCTACATATGCATTACTCCTACTCTGGGAGTAAGCGCAATCATTTTCCACTTTCATCCAGATCCACCTTAAAAATATTTTTCTCCCACACTTGGGAGTAAAGCACCAAAAATATATCCTATAGGACAACCCCCATTAAATGCTCTGAGTTCTTATTGTTATCTCTCAATTATTTATTGTATTCAAAGGATGCATGTGGCTATGCAAAAAAAAAAGTTATTAGAAAAAAAAGAAAAGGGAGTTAAAAAAATGGACAAGTGTCCAAGAAATTAAAACAATAGGTACTTAAATACTCGTCTCCCTAAAAAGAAAAAGAAAAAAAGAGAGAATAAAGATAGCCCATGTTTTCCTGCGAAAGTTCTAAGTCCAAGAGAAAGAGATTTATTTTCAAAGAGCAAAAGTAGAATTAGGATTAGTCACCATATATTCACCTATCCACCATATTCCGTACACATGCACATCTTGGTTTGATTGTATGACTTGACTCTCTATGGATCCATTGTTTGACTTTACAATATATGAATTGCAAGTATGTTCACCCTTGTCTATGCCACTCCTATGAGCTCCACTATAATTCTTAGTTGTAGGAAGGCATGACATCCTTAATGCCTCAGTGAGATCCATAAATACCACATATATAAGAGACTTGAGGGTGTCATACAATTAAGCTTTGAGTTTTATTTTAAAAATTTACAAAAATTCCAGAATATTGGTTGAGTGAAGGATTTGAGACATAGTGCTTGACTTGATTATTCTATCTTTCAATTACTCAAGACCCACACGAAAGTTGAAAAGCTCGATAGTTAACGGTAAAATGGGTAAGTTTGAAAGTTAGAGCAGTTTTGTCTAATCCGGAGAAGAATTTTTGTTTGAAAGCATGTGTACTTTTAAGAAGTGAAAACATTGTAGCAACTCCTGATCCAAGTTTATTAGTTAGGCTTTGCTAAGGGACTAGCAAAAGGGTAAGCTTGGGGGAGCTTGTTGACGGTGGATAGCGTCAATATTTAATAGTACAATAAACATGATAAATGGTCACTACACTTGCAAATAGAGAAGTCTATGGTTTTATCTGACAAATTCCATGAGTTTTGGTGAATTATTATTTTGTGGGGATTGTTCCAGAAAACCACAGAAAAGGGCCTAACTATCAAACAGAGTAACGAAACTTGACGCCAACGAAACCCCGCACATTGGACTCAGGAAGGATCTAGAAAACACTAGAACGAAGCGGAGCGCGGGGGCCCACATGGTGGGGCTGGCCGGCCTGAGGAAAAATGCCGGGTGGCCTCCCCTAAAACAATCTTTTACGTCCTTCTGGAAGCTTCCTCCACCGCCTTTGAGAGTTAATATCCACCGTACCTTAAGTCGGTTTGATCAAACGGCCATCGTGCATCCCACCGGACTATAAATATAGGGCCAGACCCCCCCCAGGGAAACCCTAATTCATTCTATCTCAATTCATTTGGAGAGCTAGAAGCCCTAGCTCAATTAGAGCTCTTGTAATTAGAAAATAGGGAGAGAGGAGAGGGAGAAGTAGAAGAGGAGCCGGCTTGTCGGATCTTCCTCAACTTTGTACCTCTACGGAGACAGTTCATCTTCAAGTTCTTCAGTTGGTAACTCTAAGTCTTCTATTTGATTAAGTTTTGTTCTTACTTTACTTTGTTTACAGGATCTTAGCTCGTATTGAGTGCTCTAGTTAGCGTACGTAACTAGAGTAGTAATCGTTAGCGTAGACGTGGTGTCTAGGCTAGAGTTTACCTAAGTTTGCGCCCAATTCCTACGGTTAGTTGTGGTAGCCTTTAGAGGTGACAGCTTTGTTGGCCTTCGTATTCCACCACGTTAGAGTTGGTGTTTTATAGAGCTTTTGGCAGCCTTCCCCAACTACCTTCTTCCCAGTCTTATTCGAGAGTTGGAAAGGTACTGTTGTGCTCCAAAGTAGACAAGTATCGTAAGTCTAATTCTTTGTTATCTAGATCACCTTAGATAGCCCCTCTCTACCCACCAAAAACATTTATCTTATCTATCCTTGGACGTTCTTGATTTGTTACTAGATCACTTCGCGTTCCTCGTGGAAATTCGATATCTTGGAATACTCTTAGGTGAAAGCTACAGCGGTATCTGTGCGCTTGCGGATTTATCTCTTTGATTATTCTATGTAATGCGTTAAATGTACAAACAATCTTCACATTAAGTAACATAGAAATTTAACATGTATGATAATTTAATTTTTATTTTTAATATTTATGCTATTGTTTCGCCTGAATGAAAAGTAACTTTATATATAGTAGTGTTCAGTTAGCTTGAACAAAATAAATGGGATGGCATACCACGACACCAGTGAAACAATCAAGCAACAAGTATTTCTGTCTAAAGTATAATTCAATTTTCATCTAACATTTTTATATTATTTCCCTTGACTGACATTTTTTATATTATTTCCCTTGACAGAAAAATAACTTTGTATATAGTAGTGTTCAGTTTGCTTGAATAAAATAAATGGGCTGGCATACCATGACCCTAGTGAAACAATCAAGCAACAAGTACTGTCTAAAGTATTCTCATTTATACATTTCAGCTAAGCAATGTCATAACGCCGAGTCTTTTGTCTGAGCAATCAAACAATATGCATCTCACTAAAACATTTACACTAAGCCATATGCACATGGACTGAGTACAATTGCAACTGCATAAGCAGATGAGCTATTGATGCGCACTACTACCTTCTTGCCTAATTCTCAAAGTGCAGCAGCTGAGCTCCTCTAGCTACCTAAAAATGACAGCGAAGATGACAGCCGATCGCAGCTGTAGTTATATTGCTACCAAAGGTCAGCAGGCAAGGTGCTGCTACTAGTAGGATGGAGCACATCTGCAGGTGCTGCTGCACCGTTTGCCAATATTGTAGCACTGAGACTATATGTTGGCTTAATATCAGAAGTGAATCCATGTTGGAAAATGGACTTTAATGGGCTCAACCTATGGTTCTTATGCCTACATAAATTATGGTCATACTGAAGTACCTAGTACAAGGTAATAATGGACATATGGCTAGTTACTTGAACATTATTTGACATTATAAGGGTTGGTCCAATGACATCAAAATACCCATATGATTCCCATTTAATTTTGAATAGCTTTTTATTTTTGGTTTTCCTTCCTCATGGTACTGTAAAAGTTGAAACTGTTCATCACTCTGATTGTAGGGTCTTGAAAAGTAATGGGTTCATCCAAAGACATCAAAATAATCATATGATTCTTCGATCTAATTTTATATAGTAGCATTTTGTATTTTGGTTTTCCTTTCTCTTGGTACTTGCTCTTCCTCTTGTGATCGCACTGCATCCAAAATTTCTTGAGCCTCGCCTAACAAATTGAAAGTGAGCTTGAGCATCTAAACAACCTTAACTGCCGACTCGTTCCTACTTTAAGTGCCATGTTAGAACCATGATATGATTGCATGCCTATTAGGTAGGAAGATGAAAGGATCAAGATGCCAAAGAGGGGGCTGAATTGGGATTTTTAAATTTAATCGCAATGGTAAAAAAGCCTGCACTTAGCCTATTTCACCCCTAGTGCCTCAGTGTGGTCTCTATGACTCTAGGACACAAAAGTTATGCTCCCTAGGTTCCAAACCCTACTCTAGCATGGCAATTCTATCAATGTAAAGACATGAAGTAATTACAAGAATATAAATGCTCAAAGTAAAGAGAGGGAGAGGAACGCGGCGATATTTTTCTGAGGTATCGGAGAGTTGGCACTCTCTACTAGTCCTCGTTGGAGCACCCGCGCAAGGGTGTAGCTCCCCCTTGATCCGCCCAAGGATCAAGTGCTTTCTACGGGATGATTCTTCATCACTCTGACATGGTGAATCCCCCGAAACCGCTCACAAGATGAGATGGGTCATCCACAATCACCACCGGATGATCACCATGCTTCCAATCACCGCCGAGCCATCTAGGTGATGCCGATCACCAAGAGTAATAAGCACAAGCTCTCACTTGACCAAGACAAGTCTAATGAGGAAGGTGGATGCACACTTATCACTCTCTAATCACTAATGAGGTTGCTAATCTTGATTCTCAAATCACAAACACCTCACTAGGCTCTTGCTCTCCCTTACACTCCAATGGTTGCTTCAGCTGATGAAATGGCCAAGAGAGAGAGAGCATGGAGGGAGGTGGGAAGGTATTTATAGCCTATACCAACAGCACCAACCGTTACCCTCCAATCATTGTCTCTGCGGGGTCATCAGACACTCAGATGCTAGGCATCGACGCGTCCGATGCGTTTAAAACCGCTAACCGTTAGGGTTTTGTACTGGGCAAAGGACAGCGTCCGATGCCTAGTCGTCGGATGCGTTCGACGCCCTAGCAGCTCTGCAGAGCTCTCTGGACTGCGTCCGGCGCTGCCTAGAGCATCCGATGCTCCACCAGGCAGCGTCCGACACAGTCATCGCCTTCAGTCCTGCAACAGTACTAGCCATCGGAGCATTCGATGCCTCAACGTCTGAGCATCCGGTGCGTAGTACTGTTCCCGCTGCACTTGCTTGTACTCACCGGACGCTGACGTCAGCGCCCGATACAGCAAATCTGCCTCCATTCGCTTTCGAATCAAACACTTTACGAACGGCTTCGACTCCAATCAATCTTAGGGCTATTCTAGAGCTGCCTAGTGCTAATTTCAACAAGTGTGCATCACACCTAACCATTAGACACGCCTAGGTCAAGCTACTCATTTGCACCCCTCTTAATAGTACGGCTAAAGGAGAAATCAAAGTCCTACAACTAATCCAAGTGTCACCCAACTCCATCGACACTCGGAACTAGCCATCCTTAACCTTGTCGTCCATCCTTTGAAAACCGAATCGATTTCACCATTAGGGGGTATGAAAACCATAACGCCCATTGACTGGCATTACCATGACCTCACATTCTATCGTCTCTGCAAAACACACATTAGTCATAGTAATCAACGATTGCCATCAATCATCGAAACCCTATCTAGGGGCCTAGATGCTTTCAATCTCCTCCTTTTTGGTGATGGATGACAACAACCTCGAGTATGAGTGAAGTGAGGTTTTCGAAACTCTTGACTGGTATAAGCTTTTAGCACTGACATCAAAAAGGGTTAGTGAAGCTTATACAAACCAAGTCAACAGACGTACTCGAAAGAATAGGAATGAAATGCGAGTACGAAACATGAAGCTCATTTGAATGAAGATAGAACATAATATATAGCAAATGAGCAACGACAAATGACATGGCATAGCATATAAAAATATATCAAGTAGAGAGCACTAGAGAAACCACATGTCACATGTCATATCATATATCACACACCACAAAACGCATGCACGAGTGTAAACAAGTATCTCACATGAAACCAAAAGCAAGTATGATATGCATGCATGAGTATCACACCAAAAGAACCAACTCCCCCTCACACACGCCCCCTAAATCTATCATACTCGATCCCTCTCCCCCTTTGGTGTCAAGCACCAAAACCTAAGAGTCGTGGGGTGGATCGGCAGGCGAGTCGGGTCCCGAGGAGCGCTGTGTCATTCAAACTGAGTCCGAACGTCACTTTCGCCGAGTCATTTGTTTGACCCTCTCGTAATGTGCGCCCAATTTATAAAAGAATAAGTGCAAAAACTATTCGCTAAGCAAGCGATTAGCACACTTAAGCCCTTATAAACCCGGTAGTCCAGAAATCTTAAAGGATTTCAAACCAAACATCATCGACCAAGATCGTATAGAGTTTAGCGTCACCATCCATACATTACAACTGTTCACAATAGTTCAATAATATCAGAGTGTAAAATAAAAGTTATTACAAACCGAGTTCTCAAATAAGTAGCAGAAAACAAAGTAGTTTTAAAAGCTCAACCCACACACACTTAAAGTTTAATACAGTGCCAGCTCATCGTCAATCCAACAAAAGCAAGTGGGAAGGATAATAAGAATGACCATGCCCTCTGGTCCTTTAATCCACTAGATAATAGTTGGTCTCACAATACCCGTGGAAGGTATGGCCATCTGCACAAACAAGAAGTGGGACAAAAACCCTGAGTACGAGAAGGTACTCAGCTAGACTTACCCGACTGACTCAAATAAAAGACTTCAAGGAGTATGATAGGCTTTTTTAGGGGATAGCTTGACTCTTTTACGGAAAAGCATAAGTAACCATTTAAAACCAGCATAGTGATAGCTCAGCTTAATCATTCCTATTTATACTAGGTGAACAGCTATACTATTCATCACTTGTATTCATTAATCATGATTAAGCAATCAATTAGTAACCATAAACATTATAGCCTTTTCTATCATTATCATTATCATCATTCCATAATCATTACTACGAGGGCGTAACTCAAGTCAAGTGTTCACTGTCCAGGAACGTTGGCGATTCGAATCGATTACAACTGAGCTCAGGGGGTATTCCTCACACAAACCACACTCACCTGTCGGTGAGCTACAGATCACCATGGCACGTATCCAGGAATCATGGTATCAACAGAAACCACCGTACCCAGGGGCCGACCAACTGCCTTAGCCAGCATCGCTGGACCTCGGACTTACTCTTCGCGCCCCTGTTGTCCGCCATCCATCTCCGGTACGGTGCGAGTGCGGTCAAATTCCGGCCTGGATAGTGTTAGGCTTCATGTTTAAAAGGACTTATCCGGCCAGCTAAGTGTGAGGCATGCGTTCAACATGACTCGAGGGACGCGCAATGGCACGGTCCTTAATCGATCACAGACGGAATCACTATGGTCCAAAAACCCCATAAGACTTTGCCCGGTCTCTAATTATCACAACCTTTCCACAATTCATGATGATATAACAATAAGCTTAAACCAACATAGGTAACCATCAATCCTACAGGTGACAGGAAATCACCTGAATGCTACCGTCTAAGCAAGCTAAGCAATATTACTCGCCCTAGACTAGCAGGATACTCAAGGTAGGATAATCAAAGGTAAACAAGGATATAATGGATCAACGGTTGCACTCAACTCCTATACTTAATGCATCAAACATAAATCATAATTAGTGTGTTAGAAAGCATAGGTGAGAAAATGCTCCGGGGCTTGCCTGGAATCCAACAAAAGTCAGTGCTGGTTAGATGATACTTGCTTGGCAAGTATCTCTCTTCCCAGTGCTTGCTTAGTCCTTTCCTCTTCAGGATGAGTCCACCAAACACCGTCTTTAGGTGGGGCTCCCACACCACGTCCTCATCATCTAGCGTACCTAAATGTCATGCAACGACGCATATGTATGAACACTTGAAAGTGCAAGAAGCGATGCATCACATAAAGTAAGACAAGTACAACGTTACACTAGATGACATGAGCGCATTAGAGAGCAGGCTATTCACAATCATACTAAACATAGAGATAACAAGCATATCAAACATGACACCAATATCACCAGGTCTCAGATGTATTAACTTAACCACCATCAAAGACATGAGCTACACCTAGCCACATGCAAAGCAAACAACTAGGATCTATCAATTTCAGGACTGCACACAATAGCTGCATGTTTTGATCATAAATGAAGCCATGCACATCCAAATGGCATGCAACAAGACAATCTGAAAAGATTATAAAATTATCTACAATTCATCTTTAATTATCGCAGCATTATTCCCAAGTTAACAAGGTCAAACAAGCATATTTCTCAAATCTAATCCAAAAATTCCTGAGAGCAATAATTTTTGAAACTAAACTTTGCACAACCATAACTCATAAACTATTGGACCAATTACTATGAAAATTTAACAAGCTAGATATGAAAGTCATCTACAACTTTGTTATAGATAAGTTTCACATAAAACATCATTTACAAGATGCAATTATTAAAGTCTTATAAACTGTCTAGAAAGCTCTAGAATTGAATAAATAGAGAAATTAATATTGCACTCATGTTTCAAACATTAACTTGGGCATAACCAATATTATCAACAATTGACATATATTAAATGGACGCTATAAAACATGGTGGTCACTCCTAAATAAATTCTTTTCATGTCTTTATTAATTTATTTAGATAACTAGATGAAATAAGGGACATATATGGAACACATGTCAAAATTGCACAGTAAATTCTAAGAAAATTAGAGTAGCTCAAAGATATTCACAGTAGTCTGCTATCCGAATTTCATGGCATTTAAATAAGAATATCAACCTCTATGAAAAGAACAAATTGCTACAGCAAGAAATCATATGAGAGCAAGATAAATCTAAAAATTGACACTTCCAGTAAACACATAACCATATTAAGCATCCAAAGGTCACAACAATATCATACAAAGGTAGTTAAACCATATTTTCCCTTTTTACATTTTTATTTCAATTACAAACCATTTAAATCCATTTACTAGACATCAAGCAAGATAATTCAATAACTCAACTAAACTGCATGCAATGAACCTGAAACCTTTACCACAGCACACACATAGCATCAGTAGCCTACCACAAAAATTTCACATCAAATGGAGCATCAAAACTTGAGATATGAATATCTCAAACTCAAACCCTAGATAGCAAAGATCTAATTTTACTGTAAAAACTTTCTACTAAAACATGCAATATTATTACTTCACTGCATAGATTTACTCACAAGGATTCCAAAACATCTTCATTTACTGTTTTACGATTTTTCTATGATTTTATATGAATTTTTGAAGTTTCAGCCAGAATATGCATAAATTAAAAGAAAAAGGGAAAACGACTTTGCACAGAGACCCCTGCAGTTTTCAGTTTTCAGGAACTATTTAGCACTATTCACATGAGTCTTGAGGTATACAGATAACCCCCTGTTCTTTTCCGGATTCTAGCCCGAGATCCTTCTTCTTCCTCCTCACGTACAGAGCAGGGGAGGAGGTTGGGGCCTTGGGGGCGCCGATTTTTGGCCGGCAAGAGGCGTCTCCGGCAGCGGGAAGGGACGGTGCGGCGGCGGCCCGTCCAGGCGCACCCACCAGTGCCCTAGGCTCGCCCCGCGGCGGCTTTGTGGCTTGCTGGCCGCGGTAGCAAGCAGCAGCTGCCATTGCTGCTCCCGCGGTAACGGCCAACGGCGACGACGACGGCCAAGCAAGGAGCGCAGGAGGTGCAGAGCGGCAAGAGGAAGGTGATGCGGCGCTCGGCATGGGTGGAGAAGGGCAGTAGGAGCGAGGCAGCGGCGGCAGAAGCTCGGCGGTGGCTCCCATGGCGGCGGCGCCCACGGCGCTGCACGTTCCGGAGGCAAGGAGAGAGGAAGAGAGCCATGGAGTGCAGGAGGGCGGGAGGAAGTGAATGGGGGCGCTCTGGTGCCCTCTCCATCGAGCAATAGGCCAAGGGAGGAGGTGGCCGACATGGCCGCCCAGCTCCACCAATAGGAGCATTCCGTCGAACACGTGGCGGGTGGAAAATATCTCCACTTCGGGGCATCAAAACGGCATATTCCAAGCAGATATAGATCATGGTCCAAGAGGCAAAGTTGTAGTCCGCACTTCACTCTACGTTTTCTGTTAGGGGTGCTGGGTTATTTGATGAGTGGATTAGTGGGTAATTAAGCCTGAACTTAGCAATGTCAACATGTCGATTAACATTAATCTTCGCTGCCCTTAACTCCAAATTCTCTGTCAAAACTTGATCAATTCAAGTGAAACTTTCTCTCAGCTCTTCTCCATCCAATTATCTCTAACTTTTATTTTTGGACCCACTCAAGTCGTTTAACAAAATTTGGAGAACGCAAAACGTCAATGTCGTGGATATTGAGATCCCCGACTTAGAATATATCCACGTGCTAAAAACAGCAGCAGATTCGATCTTCGGGCTCCTTTTTGACTCACTTACATGCTAAATTATGACTTGGTCCTTCAAGCAGGTTTGTTGTACACAACTTAGACTTCAACTTTCATTTAAGGTCAAACCTATATAAGTATAAGCTATACTTTTCTATTGGTCAAAGTAGCAACTTGATAAAGCTCTAAACTAGGGTTTTAAGCCTCTTTTGAGCATTTTCTTGGTATTAGCTCAACATGAACCCTTCATGATTTTTGTTCCTAAGTCCAATTAGAGTACTTTGGGCAATATGGCAAGACTTGGTTGACACTGCATATACTCATGCACTTGATAAGGTCAATCAAGCAAGGATATGACATATCATTTCATGTGACTTATTGATTCCAAACTTCACCAAACTTTTCCAATAGTCAAGGTGGATGAAGATATATATGAGATAGAGATCAAGATCATCACTTAACATATGTTGCTTAACTCTAATCTCGCTGCTTAGCTCGTGACTAACACCTAGGGTGTTACAACCCTCCCCCCTTAAAAGAATCTCGTCCCGAGATTCGGTGTGAAAGACTTTTCAAAGGAAGAGAAGCGTGTCACCCACTTACCACTGCAGTGATAGCAAAATGTTCCTCAAAACTTCATCACGGTGATAAGCACGCCTAGTTGTATTGAGAGTTCAACCATGAAGCATGAAAAGCAATAACTGTATTTATCGACCTCATCCAACTAGTGGAGATGCTCACCATACTTTGGGGGATGAGAAGGATTTTATCCAAAGGACAACTTTCTGATCTTCCATCTCATTGTAAACATGCTCTTGTCTAAAGGACTTTCTTAATTGACTCTCACGAAGTATTGTTACTTTAGGAGGAATCCAAGATAACACAATACTTTATTCTCAACATTCGAAGATCATCTTGGCTCATGAACTACTTACTTATAAGCATATGCTACGATAGGGAGTGTAGCATAGGCCATATGAACTTTGCACTAGATTGCAATCTCCTAAAGGATACTTACTGTAATGGTCCCATGTCGATTCATGAAGTTTAAAAGGCAGTCCTCTACTAAAAGGTCCTAAGTATAACTTTTGAAGAGGAATGAGATCATAGACAGGGCAACATTCTCTGAGGTTATGAAAAACTGATTAACCAATGTTTATGCTAGTCATAACTGCACAATCACTTAGCTGCCAAATCAATGGAAAGTTACATAACGTTCCATGTATGTAGTTCTCTTTCTCTGATAGCAACACTGTATCATTTGGAGTCTATTGAATGAGCGGCGAATGCGATACTGACTCTTTTGGCTTCAACGTCCTCGGTGATCCTTCGATAGGGAAACCTTTTGTGTCCAAGTGGCAACAGTATTTGCAGTGAATCGGATGCAACCTCTTAGGTAAAAACACAAAGAAGATACCAAAGGACAAGTTATCATTAGAACCCACTGCTGAAGAAGGATGTTAATGAGGCTTAGAGAACAACCAAGGCTGCTAGTACTCCTAATCTAGGGAAAAGTGCACTACCAAGCAAGTGGAGTACCATTTTTCTTCATGGTGCAGTTGCATAGTATGTTGGATTGACCTTCACTACAGCATAACTAGCCTAGTTGGACTGCTTTTGACATTGAAGCTTCGTCCTTAGGATCAAACAACATACCAGTCTGCATTGAGAATAAGGCACTTTTCAAACGGTCTTCAATTGCATTACTGGCAATCGATAGTTTGGGACACCTTGACTACATTGAGAATAAGGGACTGATTCTGAATGCACTTCTTACTAGTAAAGCATCTTTTACCCTTTGAGGGATTGTCCATGATAGAAGTGGCACATTTACCGCTGAAAGTGGCCCAAGCATTACGAGCTAGTCTGCAGATTTAATCCTTTCTTTTGGTAACTAATCAGCCGTCTCTCAACACTAAAAAGCTCCAAGGCTTCACCTTCTACAACAAAATTCATACACAGACAACCACTATGTTGGCATTTCTAACGTCGCTACTAGAAATAGAGACAAATCCCTATCTCCGGCAACGGCGCCAAAAATGCTTGTTGACACCTCTTAATGTTATCTCTAGCAACGGCGCTAAAAATGCTTGAGCAGAGCATCACTACTAGAATGCCAAGTTGTCATCCCCAGCATAACACCAAGAGATGTGGTATTAAATCATGCCACCATTTAGAATGTAGAAGTAGTATCCACAAGCGCACAGATCAAATGCCATTATAGCATTTTACCCGGAGTATTACCAGGTTGTCATTTATATTTTTCCAAAGGAAGGTCTACATGTGATGAGGACATCCTCCACTATTACCCGCTGGCAAAGACGCAACAAAAAAATAGGCCAAGTGGCCCAGTTGTAGTCGGGCGGCAACCGTGTGAGCCTCTAAATAATCCCACCTTGCTTAGCTTGGGAGGAGGAAGCCACCTTAAAAGGGAGAGCCACCCTTCCCCCATCAGACTAGTCTTTTGGGGCGATTGGGCCTTTTCTGGATCGGGTGCGCCGAAGTGCGGTGCTAAGATTGCCGAGGCGCAACAAGAGGCCCTAGTGGCATTGTAGCCAGATCGGTGCGTCGTAATTTCGGCTGTTGGTGCTAAGATTGCAGGATTCAGGGAATCCGGATCGGTGTGTCGGGCTTTTCATCCAACCCCACCTGGGCCGGATGCATCATTTGGTATCAGAGCTGGACCCTTGTTTAAGGGGGTGGGAATGATGAGGACATCCTCCACTATTACCCGCTGGCAAAGATGCAACAAAAAATGGGCCAAGTGGCCCAGTTGTAGTCGAGCGGCAACCGTGTGAGCCTCTAAATAATCCCACCTTGCTTAGCTTGGGAGGAGGAAGCCACCTTAAAAGGGAGAGCCACCCTTCCCCCATCACACTAGTCTTTTGGGGCGATTGGGCCTTTTCTGGATGGGGTGCGCCGAAGTGTGGTGCTAAGATTGCCGAGGCGCAACAAGAGGCCCTAGTGGCGTTGTAGCCAGATCGGTGCGTCGTAATTTCGGCTGTCGGTGCTAAGATTGCAGGATTCAGGGAATCCGGATCGGTGTGTCGGGCTTTTCATCCAACCCCACCTGGGCCGGATGCATCAACATGGCTCTCGTGTAAAGGTAGCGTGATAACCCTGAGTGTAATGGATAGGCATAACCATGTCCTCACTACTCAATGCAGGGGTAAGTCACAAGATAAATGATAAAGATAAGTATATAATCATCAGCATAAACAGATAGAGACTCCTAGCTATATCATTAGGGTTACTAGCAGAACATCAAGAGATATTCCTATGTTATTCCTAGCTACATGTCAATGCATATTATGGTTAGTGAATACACTTAGTAGTTATAGCTAAGGTTAGCATTATATCTATTCATAGTGGACATACTAGGGAAGTTTGAGAACATAGCACGCCCTTTCTTCGTACAAAAGCCCTACTGTGCCTATAAACGGGGTTTGGACTACATAGGACTCAATAGGATTGTCACACCCGTGATCTACCAAGCCCGGCCTATAGGGTCCACTCGCAGATAAATAGCTGTCGGTGTCAAGAATGAACACCAACGAGTAATCAAAATCAGAGCACACTTATCCTCTGCATGGTTTCCCAAGTGGACACAATGATATATACTGGTTCAAGCAAGTCGCCCTACGTCTAGTGAGAGCGGGGTCATGTTACTTAGGAGCTTGTATGGGACAGTACAAGAGAGAGGGAGAGCCTCCCAAGTCTCTGAGGATGTCTAGGTTCGAAATGAGCTTGTATCATATGTGGAGTGAAAACGGGGCGAGAGTCCCTCTCTTGCTCAGTTGCCTAAGTCCTCCCTTTTATAGTCCGAAGGGAGGCTCACAAGGGAGGGCAAGTCTGTGTGGAGATCTAGGAAGCTTGAAGAGTAAGGACTTGATGATTCGGACAGGTGTTGTGGACGCTGTGGTTGACGCCATCTGTCTCTTCCATGGGTCCTCTCCTTGGCACCGTGGCCCTTTAGGTATACAAGGCTATACCTAAAGGCGCCGGGCAGTGTTGTTGACGATGGACACCGTGGGTCAAAGCTCTGGTCGTAGGAGCGTAGGCTGCAGCGAGACCAGACGGACAGGGTTGATTCCTGATGCGCTCGGTCCCTCCTGCAGAAAGTGGCTGGCAAGGCCGCTGCCAGGGTACGTTGGCCACGGTGTCGGTATGAGCAACGCTTCCTTCCCCGTGCTCCCTGTTCCGTCAGGGCGACCGCCTGTGGGGAGGTATGAAGCCCGGCGCCCCCGGCGGGGATGTGTACACGGAGATGCTACCCGTACTAGCAAGGTACAGGGAAGCCAGTGCCGTATATACCAGGGTAGAAGCGTGGGGGCAACACATGACCCATGGGTTACTTGAGGGTCCCGTTTCCCACTGTTAAGGTACGGGGGTGACGGTGTGTCCCCGTGCCTGCTATGGAATTGTACAGATTCTATTGTACGCTTCGTACGCACCGTAGTTCTGTGTGATGCGCCCTGGCTTTTGTTCACAGGACGGGGCCGATCTCCGACCCCCCTCGGCGGGTGGGGTTCGGACGAATCGGAGGTTTCCTAGAGGGTCGAGCTCCGGGCGGTGGCCTCGTCCCATGGGCCCTAGGAGGCCTTGATCGCGTAGCTAGCCAGCCCCTACGCCTTAGGCCCTCGTGGGCTAGGCCGCAGGTATGCTGATCTTGGCCTAGCAATTTTGTTTTTAAGAGCTGTTTTAACCGGGCCTTTAGGGGACCGTGGTTTTGACCCTCGACAGTAGCCCCCGAGCATGAAGGGGAGCCTGTGGGTTCTCTTCGTGCTGAGCCGTTTGTCACAGGAACAGCGGAGGGTCGACTTGAGAGTCGGTCCGGGGGGTGCGCGCGAGCGCACCCGCCAGGTGTAGCCCCCGAGCCTTCTACAGGAGTGGTATACTCCTGTAGAGGCTCAAGTTTCGTTAGAGGAACTTCTTCAAAGAGGTTACGTGGGCCAGTCTGGGGTCGTCACGGCGGCTATCTCTGAACACGAGCGCCAACCGTAGCCCTTGAGCTTTCCTCCAAAGAATAGCGTGTACCCGTGGGCATTGGTAACGCGTCGGAGTAGGATCGTGCCCCGTAAATGATTTTGACTTACGCCTTTTAATTTCCCGTTTTAGCACAGGGGCGCTTTAGTCTTTGCATGCCCTGTTTTGGTGCCCGAGGCAGCGGAGCCTAGAAGCTTCATGGCCATGGTGAGGGCCGTCTCGGGGTGCACGTCGCGACGGTACTTCTTCCGTTGCAGCGCTAATAATGCCACGAACAAGGTAGTGGGTGACGTGGAACGCCGAGGGGCATTTTTTCAGATCCACTCAGGGCGTCGGCCGCCTATAAAAGGGTAAGCCGCGGGGCGAGTGGAGTCACTCATCCCGTTCCCCACCGCCGTTCTGAGTTCCAGCCGCTATCCTCCTCTACTGTTTCTCCTTCTTCCACCGTCAGCAGTAGAGAGAAAGAAAGGAATGGATCGCGGGAAGCGCCCGGCGGAGAGCTCATCGGAGGAGCCGCCTCGGGGCCACCACCGTATTCCGGGGTAAGCTTCAGCTGGACTGGCCAAGAAGAGGGTTTTCTTCTTTAACCGGCGCCTTGATTGGAGAGGGTTTTCTTGACTGATCTTGAATCTTCATTCCTGCAGGGTGCTTTCCAGCGTGCCCATTCCCCGCCACCTTCTTTCGGCCGGAGGCGCCGGCCACGGGAGCACCGCGGGGGTTGGTGAGGGCGCAGGAGAAGGGGCCAGAGCTGGGTCCACGGCCGAGCTCCAGTCCCACCTCAATGCGGTTCTTGTCGCACTCACGCACGCGGTGGAGGAGGCGGACGATGCCCGGGCCAACCTGGAGGAGGCCGATGGGCGTGTGGCGGAACTAGAGGCTGAGCTCCAGGCCGTGCGCCCGGCGGTTGAGGCCATCGTGGCCTACGTCCGGGCTCCCGGGGGCTCCCTGACGGAGCGGCTGAGCCGTGTGCTTGGTCGCATCCGCGACCTGGTGTCCCACGGCGTTCGCCGTGGGGCGGCATCCACGCCGGGCGGTGGCGCACCGCCGCCTCCCGGTCGATCTCCGTAGCTACATCGAAGCTCCCCGAGGGCGAAGCGTCGGGGACTGGAGCACCTCGTGCGCCAAGATACCTCGACGCCGCCGCGCCATCGTGGGGGAGGTGCCGGCGGGAGGAGCTAATCTGCGATGCTCCCTAAGGCGTCGTGGGGTCCTACCTCGCCGCTGTGGCTTCACCCTTGCACCGAAGCCACCCATGGGTTGATCTCCATGGTCTTCTTGTTCCCGGGGCGTCGCCGCCTCAGGAACGAAGTCCATGCGGCGCTCGCGCTCCGTCGGCCACCGATGGAAGTCTTAGGGTCGGAGAGCCACGCCGAGGGCTTTTGTATAGCACCGCTAGGGCGGTTATTTTGTGCTCTGGGACGCCGGTTTGGCATTCTTTAGCTTCATCTTGTAACCAGAAAAATGAACGGGCTAATTCCAACTTATCTGTCGTGATAATGTGACTCTGTTGCGAGTATTTTTGTCGTTGATGATTTTGGTGGTGTTCGTGCTGTTCAGGCGTGTAGGCGGCGTTCATGCTTCCCTTAGGGTTTTCTTGCTCATTGGAGAACCATAGAGATGGATCCGGTTAGGGTTTCCCTCCGAGGGTCCAGAAGCGGACAAAAACGCTTCTGGATTCCCTTCCGACCCTAGTAGACATCATTACGGCTGTTCGTCGTAGCCTTCCCCGTAGGCGTGCCGCTCAGCCTTCTGAGTGGTCAACGCAGAGCCCGAAACTGTGCAGATGGCCAGTGGATGATGGGCCGCACAGTGCTTTGACGCGACAGGATGGAACCGTCAGCACACGTGGGCTGACAGTTGTACACCGCGGGGGCCGAGAAGCGGAGTTAAGGCGAACTGGAGGCGTGCGCACGCCCCCTGTTCTCGGGTGGGCCCGAGCCATGCCGCCCACGATTCGGGGTGCGGCCGAACGGGCGGCTTCCTCCTTTAAAGACACCGGGGGGAGGAAAGAGAGGCTTCCTAGCCGCATTTGCGCCTTCCACCTTTAGCCAAAAGAAAAGCCCCCGAGCCTTCTTCTACTTCTTTGTGCTTCCGCCGCCACCGCCGCTGCCAGCCAGCTTTCCCATCTTCTCAAGCGACCTGCTGCGACTCGTTATGGCTGGTGGAGACGCCTTCCCGTGGCCTCGCAGCATCCTGACGGTGCCGGAGATGGAACGCCTCATGGCGGAGGGTGTCTTGCCCCCGCTGACGGAGGCGAAGGAGTGGATCGTGCCGCTCGAGGATGACGCCCCGAATACACCGATGGGGTACGTCGTCTCGTTCACGGCCTTCCTTGAGCGGGGACTGGGTGTTCCCGTTCATGACTTCGTGTGCGGGATGCTCCAGCACTTCCACGTCGAGCTCCACCATCTGAATCTGAACGGGATTCTGCACATGGCGGCGTTCGTCGCGTTGTGCGAGGGGTATTTGGGGATCTCCCCCCATTACGGCCTCTGGAAGTACTTTTTCGCCGCCCAGATACAGAAGCGGTGGGTGAAAGAGAAGGAGGGTTTGCCGGAGCGCGCGCTTCCTGCGGGATGCACCGGCATTGCTCTCCGTGGAGAGCGCGTGAAGTGGTACGTGGACATGAAGATGCCCAAGTTGAACCAGGGATGGCACTCGGGGTGGTTTTACCTCAAGAACTCCGAGGTGGCGCCTCTCCTGGACTTCTCCGGCGTGACGTTCACAGAATGTCCACGGGGGTGGAGTCACGGGGTGGACCAGAAGGAGATTGAGAAGCTTGAGCACCACCTGGAGGCCATCAGGATTCTGCAGGGCCGCGGTCTCACCGGGGCGTACATAGTGGACGCCGGGCTCCGGTGAGGGGTGAGGCCGCTGATGTCGCGCCGCCTCCAGCTATGGGAGATGACGCTCGACGCGGACCTTGTTGGCACCGTGCTCTGGGACGGCCCACTTTCGGCGGCCGCCGCTACGAGGCGTCTCCCGAACCTCGCCGGGCGGCCCCGGCGACGCCACCGGCGCGCTGATTCCCCTGGAATCACCAGTGCGCCAGCCTCCGATGAAGCCGACGTCGGCTCGGAACTTTGTAAGCGTACAGCTTGCTTGAATTTCCTATTACACTCTTATTCCTTCCCAATCTTTCCCCGATTTGTTTTCACTATTCCAGCCCCGGATCTTCCCCTGAAGGAGGATCCAGTGCCCCTTCCTCGCACGGCGACGCAGCGGGTGGCAAACGTGGCCGTTGACGGCCACTATTGTATTAATTCAACCGTCAACTAGCCATGAAAAGGATGCAAATGTGATCACCAAAGTAGACATAGGGTTTACACTGACCGAATTCCACGAGTTTTGGTGTTTCACTATTTATGCAAAGCGAAAACCGAAAAGGCGCAAACATACAAGCTTATCGGAACAAGGAAACGGAAAACGGACTCCACGGCTACACAGGAAGATTCCAGAAGAGACGAGAAGGCACCACACCGAGCCGGGGGCCCGGAGGCCACCAGGTGGGACCGGCCGGTCCCACCCCAGACCGGCCGGTCTGGCCTGGGCCCCGGTCCAGCCCTGGTTCGGCCGGTTCGCTCCACCGCCTTTGAGGATCGATCCTGGCCGCCCGTCAATGTCGGTTTGATCCGATGGCTCACGATCATCGCCCAGGGCTATAAAAGGAGAGGCACCCCCCTGGGAGAGAGGCCCCCATTCATTCATTCTCATTTAGAAGTCCAATCATTAGCCAGAAACCCTAATCAGAGCTCCTTAGCTAGGGCCTAGATAGCTAGATTAGAACTAGAGGGAGGCAAGCGCAGGCTTGGATTCCGGAGCCATCAAGAGCTTGGATTTGGTATAGTTCTACCTCCTCTCGCCTTTGTTCTCTTTCGTTGTATAGTTATATGATTGCTACAATTGAATTGATGAATTCTCATTTACTTATATTCATAGTTATTATGTTCCTTGTCTATTGTGGTTATATGCTTAGTATAGCTAGATTAACATTATGTTTATCCATAGGTTCGTATAGCACTCATCTAATTGATCGTTGGGTGAGTGATAAATATTGTGTAAGCGTGGTGCTTATACGTTGTTTATCTGTGAATGCACCCTATAGGCCGGGTTTGGTAGATCGCGGGTGACATTCCCCGTTGAGTCCTATGTAATCCGAACCCCGCTTATAGGCACAAGAGGGCTTGTATACGACGGAAGGGCGTGCTATGTTCTCAAACTTCCCTAGTATGTCCACTATGAATAAATGTAATGCTAACCTTAGCCATGACTACTAGGTGTATTGCACTAACCATAATAAACATTGACATGTAGCTAGGAATAACCCCGAATATCTCTTGATGTTCTACTAGCAACCCTAATGATATAGCTAGGAGTCTCTATCCTGCTTATGCCGATGATTATATACTTATCTTAACATTTATCTTGTGACTTACTCCTGCATTGAGTAGCGAGGACATGGTTATGCCTATTCGTTACACTCTAGGTCAACACACTACCTTTACATAAGCCATACAGACCTTCCTTTGGGAAAATATAAATGACAACCCGTAATACTCCGGGTAAAATGCTACAATGGTATTTGATCTCGTGGCGCTTGATACATTTCTATATTCTAAATGGTGGTATGATTTAATACCACACCTCTTGGTGTCATGCTGGGGATGACAACTTGGCATTCTAGTGGCGGTGCGCTACTCTAGCATTCTTAACGCCGTTATTAGAGATAACATTAAGAGGTGTCAACAAGCATTTTTGGTGCCGTTGCCGGGGAAGGCAATTGGCAATTAAAAAGGATAGCGATAGACCTAACAAACTAATGAGATAGAGGAAACCATAGACCCCTACTCAATGCAGGCTTACCCTTGTGTTTTCTATCTTTGTGAAATCTTATGCAGGGTAATGAATGAGTGGTTTTGATCTGCCAGATAACTACGTTGAAAATCCGTAGAAACTCTTTCGAAGGAAGAAATTCCAAAGAAGTGAGGGACATCTTTGAATCTCCATCAAGGACACCCACTGCTGAGGTTCGTTCTTTGGAGGAGCAAGCTCCTAAGAGAAGAAGAAGAAGAAGAACAACAAGAGGGCAACTTGACCCCAATCTTCGAAGAAATGGCTGATAAGTCACTGCGCGAGTTCTCCACTCCGAACACCAACAACATCCGCACTGGACCTAACGTCGAAGTTGGGGAGAATGGATTCGAGCTCATGCCAGCCTCTCATCACCATGGTGCAAGCCAATCTGTTCTGTGGGAAAGCACATGAAGATGCAAGTGCTCATCTCCAACACTTCCTCGAGATTTGTAGCACTTTCAAGCCGAAAGATGTACCAAAGGATACCGTGTCTGCTACGTCCTGCTCCCATTCTCACTGTTGGGAAAGGCAAAGCAAAGGGGTTCTAGCCAACAAAGACAACCATACAACTTGGGACAAGTGCTCCACAGCTTTTTCTAGCAAGATTCTTCCCTATGGGCAAGACGAGTGCCCTAAGAGGGAAAATCTCGAAGTTTCCAAAGAACAACATGATGAGTCGGTCCCCCGAGGCATGGGAACGCTTCCAAGATTACATATCAGAATGTCCTCATCATGGGATGGAGAATTGGCTCCCGATGCAAACTTTCTATCATGGGCTTACCAACAAAGACCCGTAACAATGTTGATGCCGCTGCTTTGGAGGTGCATTTATGTCACTAACCATACCACAAGCTACTGCTCTTATGGAGAAGATGCCCTCCAATCAAGATTGGAATGATGAGCGCCAGACCACCCGCAAGAGGAGTGGAGGAATGCACCAGCTCAAGGAGGTAGACATGCTGTCTGCCAAGATAGACTTGCTCATGAAGAAGCTGGAAGACAAGTCAAGCCAAAGACAAGATGTCATGCGCATTAATGATGCATGCATGACTTGTGAAGTGTCTGGTAATATGGGACACTCAGGCGATACCGTCCCCGAGACCCATGAGGACGTGAACTTCATCAACAACAACAACAACAACTATCGTCCTCAAAATCAAGGATGGAACCAGCAAGGGCCTAACTACCAAGGTAAATTCCAAGGTAACTTTCAAGGCACTAATTACAATAACTATGCTCAATTGCCTTTGAGAGAAGTGATCTCCAACCAAAATAAAATTGTGGAGACTTTATCTAGGAAGGTAGCATCCAATGATAAAATGCTAGAAAACATAAACATCAAAATGGATAGCTTTACCTCTGTTGTTAAGAACCAAATTTTAGCTTCAATAAAATGATAGAATAACAATTAGCTCAGCTGGCGGCCGCTGTTCCACCGACCAACGAAGGTAAGATTCCAGGGCAACCTCTAGAGCCCGAGACCGCGAACCTTGTTGATGTGTATGCAGGTTACTACGTTGAAGCATCATCAGGATGGAAGGATGACTCCATGCCACCCAAGAGAGGAGATCTAGGGAGACCTGTGATCCCCATCTCTATTGGGCAGCATGACTTCCCTGAAGTTGTCTGCGATCTAGGCGCCAGTGTCAACATCATGCCTAAGGTAATCTTCGACCAAGTCTTTCCATGGGCATCTTTGTTGTACATAGATATGTGTTTGCAGCTTGCAGACCAGACGATCAAGTACCCCAAGGGAATCATACGGATCGGAAGATCATATGTCCCTGTAGACTTTGTAGTCCTGGATACCAGCAGACCCCAAGAGTCCAATCATTCTTGGCCGACCATTCCTGAGTACTGCAAAGGCTGTCATCTACACGGACAGTGCCAAAATTTGTTTCACCATCAAGGGCAATAAAGAGAAGTTCAGTTTCAAGAATAAGACCCTTGAAGCTCCTATAGATCCAAGAGAAGCTTACTTCTCAGTAAAGCCGACAAACGAAGGAACCAAGAGGAATTCAAATGGGAAGAGAAAGAACAGGAACAGAAGACAAGTGAGAAAGCAGGTCCAAGTAGTCAAGGCTGTTGAGTACAAGCATGACCACCTCTTAGCTTCACCATTCTTAACCAAGAAAGAGGATCCAGGCACGCCAGCCATTGATTGCACCATTGGGCAGTGCTCATTCTACAACGCCTTCTGCGATATCGGATCAGCTGTCAACATAATGTCTAAAAAGGTATATGATTTATTATTTGATACACCTCTATACCCTACCTATATGCAGCTGCAGCTGGTGGACAATACGACGAGATTTCCGAAGGGAGTAGCAAGAGACATCATGGTCAAGATCCAGGACCACTACGTTCCGACCGACTTCATGATACTGGACATGGGAGAAGAAGACGAGACGCCCATCATACTTGGAAGGCCGTTCCTCAGCACCACCAACGCTATCATCTACAATGGATCAGGCCAAGTCCACTTCCAATTTCCAGGAGAGAAGGTACGCTATTATTTTAAAGATTATAACTCTCCTGGATTAGCAGCTTTTACTCAGTCCAAGAGGAGACGTCAGCGCCGGAGGAATCGCTCTCAAAAGAGCAATGTTGAGGAGGAGAAAATCAAGGAAGAACCTACAGCACCAAAGGCACAACCTACGATGGTATGGAAAGAAAAGGTAACCTCCTCAACTGAGTCATCGTCACCGGAGGTCCAACATCGTGGTCCCCATCTTCGGGATCCGATGAAGCACCCCAGGAATGAAGAAGACGAGAAGTCTTGTCCGGAGAACTTTAAACTCCGAACCCTTGCCATAAGGTAACAATGGTAGTTATCCATTTACTTTCTTGCACTTTTAATGCATAGTTAGTTTTTGTCATCTTTATAGAAAACCACAAAAACATTTGAAGAAACATCAAAGCCCCATGTGACATGCCTACAGCGCAAGCTAAAGGAGTGTTCACCGTGGTGGCATATATAAAAAAAACAAAAATAATCACTGAGCATCCTGTCGCATTGAATGTACTGTAATAACCTTTGGAAACCTCTCACAATAACCAACCCACGAACGGCTAACCACTAACTATTTATCCTAACCCGTTCCACGAGTTTTGGTGTTTTGTGAGATGTTTGCTGCAGGATGACTCTGAGAGCTAGTCCACCTAAGAATCATCATCACTCGAAGTACACCTTCTTGCACACAGCTAACCACTGTATGAAGGAAGCAACTTCTTGTCGGATGAGATGAAGGTTCTTGGCTACACCAGCTCTTACAAGCGTGAGCTCCATCGAGAGGACTGCTCAGCTTCAATGCTCAACCGCAACAACAACCAGCTTGGGGGAAGGCATCCCCTAGGTACCCAGGTAAGTGTACCTACGCGATTATCGAGTCAGTCATAAAAATTTAAAATACCAAAAATATGTGAGCACATGAAGGTTCACCATAGTATCTAAGAAAAATTAAAAATACCAAAAATATGTGGGCACATGAAGGTCCATGCTTTTTAAGAGTCCTTAGGGTCTTTTGAGTTTTATAATTTGAGTCTTTGAAAAATGAAAAATCAAATAAAAATGTTTGTCTGTCTAGAGTCAATAAAAAGGAAGCTCTTGAATGATAGAATTGAAATGAAGATAGGCTGCTCTGTTACAACACCTCTGAAATGCCTAGAGTTTAGACAAAAGTTTTCCCAAGTTTTAGCTCCAACTGTTTTGACATGAGAATTTGCTCTGGAGCCGGAAACTTGTGGGTTGCATACGCTTGAAACTAAGTCTAGGTACCGATTGATAAGATTGAGAAAATCTGAGCTGCTATCTATCTTGTTCTAAGTGACACTAAAGTTCTGAGATTTATCTTTTGAAAAATGCAAAAACATGATGAGTTCCTATATGACAAAGCTTACATTCCCACCAGAGCTAACATGATAAGATAGGCTAGTTAAACTTCCACATAAATGCTTTGCTTGTCTTGCATTGAGTTTTGTCAACCTTTGTGACCCTGGTGAGAAATTTGTCATGCTCTTGAATCAAGATCCACCTCCATATGCACTACTCTACACTAGAGTAGGCGCAACAACATTCCATTCCACCTACATCCATTCCAAAAATGTTTTCCTCCTACACTGGGAGAGAACACCAAAAATATTCCATTAGGTTAGCCACCCAATAAATGCTCCATGATTCCTGTGTTATCTCTCTAAATCCATCAATGTCAAAAAGAGTGCTATGAGCTATGCAAAAAGATATTTGAAAAAGAAAAAAGAAGAAAGATGGACAAGGGTCCCAATACAAAACAATGGGTACTAGATACCCGACTCCCTAAAAAAAAAGAAGAGAGAGAAAGAAAAGAAGAAAGAAAAAGATAGCTCATAACCTCTGGTCAGTCTTAAAGGAGAGAGAAGCATTCAAGGAGTTAAATAGAGTTAGGTTCCACCATATATCCGCTATATCCATCCACCTATATATCTTGATTCGACTGCATGACTTGTTTCTCCATGGATCCATTGTTTGACCTAACAACATATGCATTGCAAGTTTGCTCTTTCAGTTTTCTCCTTACCTATGAGCTCCACAAAAGCTTTAGTTATAGAATGAAGAGAAAGGCAATCATCATCACTGCCTTGGTGAGAATCCACAAATACCACATACATTGAGAGACTTGAGAGTGTCATATATGGGAAAGCTCTGAGTTTTATTTGAAAACTTTTAAAAACTCTAGAATGATAGTTGATCAAAGAACTTGAGACATAGTGCTCAGATGGGATCTTTCTGTCTGTCAAGTGCTCAAGACCCAAGGAGGAGCTAATAAGCCCCACAGTCCAAGGTAATATGGGTAAGTTTGAAAGTTAGCTCAGTTATTGCATAACTTGGAGGAGAATCTCTGTCTGGCTGCAGGTATATTTTGAGAAAGTTGCTCCGAGATGGCTACAATGCTTAACATACACATATATTCAATAACTTTTTTCTAAGTTTTCTTTGCTAAGGGACTAGCAAAGGTTAAGCTTGGGGGAGTTGTTGACGGCCACTATTGTATTAATTCAACCGTCAACTAGGCATGAAAAGGATGCAAATGTGATCACCAAAGTAGACATAGGGTTTACACTGACCGAATTCCACGAGTTTTGGTGTTTCACTATTTATGCAGTGAAAACCGGAAAAGGCGCAAACATACAAGCTTATCGGAACAAGGAAACGGAAAACGGACTCCACGGCTACACAGAAGATTCCGAAGAGACGAGAAGGCACCACACCGAGCCGGGGGCCCGGAGGCCACCAGGTGGGACCGGCCGGTCCCACCCCCCAGCATCGGCCGATCGGCCTGGGCCCCGGTCCCAGCCCTCGGGTTCGGCCGGTTCGCTCCCACCGCCTTTGAGGATCGATCCCGGCCGCCCGTCAATGTCGGGGCTTGATCCGATGGCTCACGATCATCGCCCAGGGGCTATAAAAGGAGAGGCACCCCCTGGGGAGAGGCCCCCATTCATTCATTCTCATTTAGAAGTCCAATCATTAGCCGAAAACCCTAATCGAGCTCCTTAGCTAGGGCCTAGATAGCTAGATTAGAACTAGAGGGAGGCAAGCGCAGGCTTGGATTCCGGAGCCATCAAGAGCTTGGATTTGGTATAGTTCTACCTCCTCTCGCCTTTGTTCTCTTTCGTTGTATAGTTATATGATTGCTACAATTGAATTGATGAATTCTCATTTACTTATATTCATAGTTATTATGTTCCTTGTCTATTGTGGTTATATGCTTAGTATAGCTAGATTAACATTATGTTTATCCATAGGTTCGTATAGCACTCATCTAATTGATCGTTGGGTGAGTGATAAATATTGTGTAAGCGTGGTGCTTATACGTTGTTTATCTGTGAATGCACCCTATAGGCCGGGTTTGGTAGATCGCGGGTGTGACATTCCTGTTGAGTCCTATGTAATCCGAACCCCGTTTATAGGCACAGTAGGGCTTGTATACGACGGAAGGGCGTGCTATGTTCTCAAACTTCCCTAGTATGTCCACTATGAATAAATGTAATGCTAACCTTAGCCATGACTACTAGGTGTATTGCACTAACCATAATAAACATTGACATGTAGCTAGGAATAACCCTGGAATATCTCTTGATGTTCTACTAGCAACCCTAATGATATAGCTAGGAGTCTCTATCTGTTTATGCTGATGATTATATACTTATCATTTATCTTGTGACTTACCCCTGCATTGAGTAGCGAGGACATGGTTATGCCTATTCGTTACACTCTAGGTCAACACACTACCTTTACATAAGCCATACAGACCTTCCTTTGGGAAAATATAAATGACAACCCGTAATACTCCCGGTAAAATGCTACAATGGTATTTGATCCGTGGCGCTTGATACATTTCTATATTCTAAATGGTGGCATGATTTAATACCACACCTCTTGGTGTTATGCCGGGGATGACAACTTGGCATTCTAGTGGCGGTGCGCTACTCTAGCATTCTTAACGCCGTTATTAGAGATAACATTAAGAGGAGTCAACAGTGGCTAGCTCCGAGGCTCGCCATGCCTAGAAGGTGAGGCGTAAGGCGAAGAGGGCGGAGAACCGCCTGAGGGAGGAACGGAACCTGACCCCCTTACTGATTCAGATGAGGGAGAGTTTAGTGTTTGATCCGACGGGTCCACTCAGAAATGAGTGGACCCGATGTAGCTTGCTTTGTTGTCGTAGCCGTGTCCGGACTCTCGGGCGGCTCTCATTTGCGCCCAAGAAGGCGCTGAAGAAGCGACAGGAGGCCAGCGAGCTCGCCCCCCAGCCGTCGGCCGCCGGGGAGGAGTCTGCGATAGTGCCCTTCGTGATTCCATTGCCGGCGGAGCCCATAGAGGCCGAGCCGCTGGCGGAGGGGACGGTGGAGCCTTGAGGGTCCGAGCCCCTGAGCGCCTTAACTCAAGAGGCATCTGCTGCGGCAGATGTTTCCCTTATCAAGGGAGCCGAGGCGGGCGACGGGGTAGCACACCTCTGCAAACACCTCCAAAGCCGACAGGACATGCTAGCGGCGCTGCTGAGATGGCGGCTGGTGATGCGGGGATTCCCCCTGTCTTCTGGGGAGAGTCGCGTCTGCTGTTCTCCGACCCCTTCAATCCAGGGGCAGAGCCCACGGTGGTCGACGATTGCGCCGAGAGGGAAGTCGCCGGTGCCTTTGAGTCCACGATGGCGGCGGTGGGCTGTGATCTCGGCTCCTTGAGGGTGAAATCGGGCAAAGCAGATGCTTTTACCGTATATTCTAGCTTAGACTTGCCCTTTGCGTGTGTCGTGATTACTAATCTACCTGCGAACCGTTCTCCGCTCAGGCGCCGATGCGGATCAACCGAGAGAAGTCCCAGCTCCTATAGTGGCAGTATCCTCAATGGGAAGTCGCTGCGGCGCTGATCCAGGACCTCCGCATTCGGTTGAAAGACGCCATTCAGGACGCCGACTCGACGGAGGAGAGATACATGGCTCTTCAAGCGCCGGGTAGGAGCTGGATGACGCTAAGGCGAAGCGCCCCAGAAGAGCTAGAGCAGCGCGGTAGCCACGCCCGTGAGCTGCTCCAAGAGGCAGAGAGCGCTTGTGCAGCCGGCTGCTCCGGGCGGCAGGACCTTGAACACGAGCGCGATGAAGCACAAGCAGCTTGCCGTGAGCGCGACGACGCCGCAGAGCCGAGACCCGCTTGCGACAAAAAGCGAACGAGCCCGGGATGAGGTCGCAGCTCTTCGTGGCGAAGCTAGAGAAGGAGCGCCGCTGAAAAATGGAAGCCGAGAACGCGGCTCACCGATGTCCGGGGAGGTGGCGACCCTCTAGGGTTCTGTTTCATAACTGCAGCAACAAAACGCTGGTTTGCGTGCTGCGGTTGAGGGCGCCTTAGACGGCCTCGGCGTTCCCCCTGCTCCAGATGGCTCCCTCGGCGCGCGAGTGTCTCTCGCTGTCCGGGCGCATTGGGCGCCTGGAGCGTGATGCCTTTCAGGACTCGATCCAGAGTCGTTCGCCATTGCGCTCGGCCAAGACTGGGAGGAGCTTTGATCTCGACGGCCTCGACGAGGGGTACTTCGGGAAACCTCTCGAGGCGGAGATCATAGCTCTTCGCTGGTGGCGCATAACGCCGGGATCCTAGCTGAGTGGCTGGTAGGCTGGTACTCCCCCAGAGGGAGTGACTTATTTGTTTGTATCCGATAGTGGGCTTGTTGCGCCCCTAAGACTGTTATTAACTTTTGTAATAATAACTGTTTCGTTTTGCTTTAGTTCAAACTAGTTCCTTTGCATAAAAATTTTGAAATTGGATTGCTTCAGTCTGAACACCCGCCGGATGGTACCTTAGGATTCGCAGCATGGGTACACTGTCCCGGCCACGATGTTTGGTGTCAATACTAGCATATCCTGCCTTCCGAGGCTCTTTTTTAGCTTAGGAAGATACTAAGCTGGCTGTTTTCTATCACGACCATCGTAGCTCCAGGGACTACATTGGTGCCTAAGACGGCTAGCCGGACCCTCACCCGGTTGTGTCGTTAGCCGCTGGGGCGTTGACAGGACAGCCAGGACGATTGTTGGGTGTTAGGACCGTTTCTTACCTCAACATAGTCTCTAGAAGTAAGAAGGTTATGGTAGAATCTAGAGCCAGACATGTTGCTTTTTCTTTACTCAATAAAGAAACACAGGTCGACTTTAGGGGTCGAGATTTCTTTTTTTAGAGAAAACTTCCAAATTAAGCATCTAGCTATTCAAAGCGAAAAAAGCACTAGTATAGGATGAAATACACGATATGAAGCGAAGTAAGGAAGATTTCAGGGGTAAAATCGACGTAACTGCTCGATGTTCCAGGTGTTTTTGATGAGCTGCCCCCTATCGTCCTTCAGCTTATAAGCCCCTGGTCAAAGGACTTCAGCGATGGTGAAGGGACCCTCCCATGGTGGGGTAAGCTTGTGGCGCCCCTACTTATCTTGCCGGAGCTGTAGGACAAGGTCACCAACGTTGAACGCTTGCCGCCGCACTTGTCGACCGTGATGCCGACGCAGGGACTGTAGATATTTGGCGAGTAGCAACAACACGCCGCCGCGAGCTTCGCCGAGTTGGTCCATGGCGCCCTCCAAGTAAGTCCGGTTCGCAGGCTCGCGGCGTTGGCCCCGACACGCGGGGGACCCGTAATCGAGGTCTGTGGGTAGAACGGCTTCCTCCCCATAGACCATATAGAATGGAGTATGTCCTGTTGCTCTGCTCGGAGTCGTTCTCAAGCTCCACAGTACCGCTGGGAGTTCAATGAGCCATCATCGGCCGAACTGATTGAGACGATGAAAAATCCGAGGCTTGAGACCTTGGAGGATCATGCCATTGGCTCATTCCACTTGCCCATTAGTGCGGGGATGCGTGACGGATGCCCAATCGACACGGATGTTAAATTGGTCAGAAAACTCTAGGAACTTCTTCCCAGTGAACTGCGTCCCATTGTCCGTGATGATCGAATTGGACACACCAAAGCAGTATATGATCACACTATGGTCGGACTTGATCATGGCGAGGGGTCGAGCCTTAATCCACTTAGTGAACGTGTCAATCGTGACCAAAATGTGAGTTAAGCCCCCGGGCGCCTTTTGGCGGGGCCCAACTAGATCTAGCCCCCAGACCGCAAACGGCCACGTGAGAGGGATCGCTCAGAAGCGCCCGCATGGGCAAAAAGCGTCGCTTGGCATAGAACCGGCACCCTTCGCAGGAACGGACGATCTCCGTCGTGTCCGCCACCGCCGTGGGCCAGTAGAAACCCTGACGGTAGGCCTTAGCTATGATGGTGCGTGGCGCGGCGTGGTGCCCGCATACGCCCGCATGTATGTCCTCCAGCAGGGTATACCCGTGGGCATCAGGAATGCATAGGAGTAGGAAACCTGAGTGCCCCCTCTTGTACAGCTCGCCATCGATAATGGCGAATGACTTGGCGCGACGAGCCAAACGTCGTGCCTCAGTCTTATCAGTGGGTAAGACTTCACGAGTGAGGCAGTTGAGGTACGGCTTTCTCCAATCATTCTCGGGTCCTGGATCAAGGTCCCCCCTCATCCACTGCGTCCCCCATGAAGACAAATGGTTCGCAGGAGGGGTCGTCGTCTCCAGGGGTTGGACGATTCGCTCCCGAGAGAAGGCCGTCCCCCTGTGGGTCGGATGAATCGCTCCTGAGAGAGGGTCGTTCCCAGGGGTCAGACAAATCACTCCTGGGTCAGAGGAGAGAGAGAGAGAGGTCGATTCCTCCCTTGCCATGATTTACCGATGGCTGGGTAAGGTCCATGGCGAATATCCCGCTAGGGATAGGGTCTTGATTTGAGGCCATTTTGGCCAAGGCATCCGCTGCCTCATTGTCCCGACGGAGGACATGATTGAGCTCGAGGCCATGGAAGCATTCCTCAAGCTTGCGCACCTCCTGGCAGTATGCTGCCATCTTTGGGTCGTGACAACTCGACTCCTTCATGACCTGGTCAACGACAAGCTGCGAGTCGCCTGAACCTCAAGGCGTTTTATGCCGAGCTCTTTGGCTATGCGTAAGCCGTTCACCAAGGCCTCATACTCCGCAACATTGTTGGAAGCGTGGAAATGGAGTCGCAGGGCGTATTTCATACTGACCCCGAGGGGAGAGATAAAGACAAGCCCGCCCCTGGCTCCCCTTTTCATCAACGAACCATCGAAGAAAAGCGTCCAGCACTCGTGTTGGATTGGGGCCGGAGGTAGTTGAACTTCGGTCCATTCCATAATAAAATCAGCTAAAACCTGTGACTTGATCACTGTGCGAGCCACATAGGTTATATCGTTGCCCATTAGCTCGAGCGCCCACTTGGCTATCCGTTCCGTGGCTTCAGGGTTCTGAATTACCTCCCCTAGAGGGAAAGATGAAACCACGGTGATGGGGTGCGCCTTGAAGTAGTGCTTAAGCTTCCTCTTCGTGATAAGAAGGGCATATGCTAACTTCTGGATTTACGGATAGCGCGTCTTGGTGTCGGACAAGACCACTAATAAAGTAGACTGGGCGTTGCACTTTTAGAGTGCGTCCCTCCTCACTCCGTTCTACGACGAATGCAGTACTAACCACCTGGGCGGTTGTAGCAATGTAGAGGAGCAAGGGTTCCTCCTTCGCGGGCAGAGTAAGAATCAGGGGACTAGTTAACAGTTCCTTGAGCTCATCTAAAGCCTCTTGAGCCTCATCAGTCCACGTGAACTGATCGGCCTTCTTGAGGAGTCGGTACAGGGGCAGACCCTGTTCGCCTAGACGCGATATAAACCGGCTGAGTGCGGCGAGGCACCCCGTGATATGCTGTAACCCCTTGAGGTCCCGAATGGGCTTCATCTCAGTGATAGCCTTGATTTTATCGGGGTTGACTTCGATGCTGCGTTGCAAAACGATGAACCCTAGCAACATCCCTCTAGGAACCCCAAAAACGCATTTTTCGGGATTGAGTTTGATGTGCTTTGCTTTGAGCCAGTCGAAGGCCAGCTCCAGATCAGCTACGAGGTCGCCGGTCTGTTTGGACTTGACAACGATGTCGTCCACGTAAACTTCGACAATCTCTCCGATGAGTTCGCCGAAGACCTTCACCATGCAGCGTTGGAAGGTGGCACCTGTATTCTTAAGCCTGAAAGGCATGGTTATGTAATAGAACGAACCAAACGGGTGATAAATGATGTAGCGTGCTGATCGAATCGACGCATTTTAATGGGTGATAACCGTAATAGGCATCGAGGAAGCATAGGGTTTCGCACCCGAAGTGGAATCCACGCTTGATCTATATGTGGTAACGGAAACGGATCCATAGGACACGCTTTATTGAGACCAAGTAGTCAACACACATTCTCCATTTCCCGCCTTTCTTTTGTACAATGACAGGATTGGCTAACCACTCGGGGTGATACACTTCCTTGATGAACCCGGCCACTACGAGCTTCTTGACCTCCTCACCTATGACCCTGTGTTTTACCTTGTCGAAACGTCGAAGACGCTGTTTCAACAGCTTGGAGTCGGACCTGATCCATAAGGCGTGCTCGGCGACATCCCTCGGTATGCCAGGCATATCCGATGGCCTTGACGTGAAGATGTCGCGATTCACGCGGAGGAAGTCCACGAGCATGTCTTCCTATTTGGGGTCGAGGGCGGTGCCGATGCGCACCGTCATATTGTCGGAGCAGCCGGAGTCGAGGGACACGAGCTTAGTATCCCTGTCGGGCGTGAAGGACATGTTGGTCTTCGGGTCGTCGGGCATGTCCTGGTCGGTGCTGGTGAGGGAGTTGACGACGTATAACACGTGGGAGTTCAGCACCGATTCGGCGACGTCGCACTGCTCGATGTCGCATAGGTACGCGTGCTGAACGGACGAGTGCACGGTGATGACGCCACGGGGGCTCGGCATCTTAAGCTTGAGATAAGTGTAGTTTGGGACGGCCATGAACTTGGCATAGCATGGCTGGCCCAGGACTATAGGGTAAGAGCCGGGGAAGTTCACCACCTGAAAGGTCAATGTCTCCTTTCGGAAGTTAGTGTGAGTCCCGAAGGTGACAGGCAGATCAATCTGTCCGACGGGCACGGCGCGTTGGCCGGGGACGACGCCGTGGAACGGTGCCCCTCCAGGTCGAATCCTCGCACGGTTGACCCCCATGGCGTCGAGGGTATCCTGGTTGATGATGTTGAGGCCACTTCCCCCCTTCCATCAACACCTTTGTGAGTCGTTTGGTGCCGATGATAGGGTCGACGACGAGGGGATATCGACCCAGATTTGGCAGGTACTCCGGGTGGTCAGACTGATCGAAGGTGATGGGATATTTCGCCCACTTGGAGGGAGCCGGGACAATCGGCTCGACCTGGCAGACCATGCGCTGCTCGAGCTTGCGCTGCCACCGCGTGGTGTAGTAGTCGGGGCCTCCAAAGATCATGAGGCAGTTGGTGATGTGGGGAAATTGTTGACGGTGGATAACGTCAACATTCATTACAACTTTAGACACAAAAAGGATACATGAATACACACTAGTCTAGGGTTTTAACTGACAATTTCCATGAGTTTTGCATATTCTATATTTTCTAGGGACTTTTCCAAAAAAAGCTTAAAAGAGGGATTAAAGTGCATATTAATCACGAAACTTATCCACCACGGAAAAGATCACGATTGGGACGGAAGACTCTAGAAGACACCCGAAGCAACCGGGGGCCAGCCCAGGTAGGGCCGGCCGGCCCCACCATGGCGCCGGCGGCGCCCCCCAACTCTAGGGTTTCGGCCCCCTTCCGGAAGCTTCCTCCACCGCCTACGAGGAGTCATCTTGGCCCTTGGTTATGTCGGTTTGATCCTGCGGGCGCACGCCGATCCCACCGGGCTATAAATAAAGGGGTAGACCCCCCCCCCCCGAGGCATCAAGTCATTTGGAGATCAATCCATCAAGAGCCTTCTCTAGTTCATCGAGCCTCTCTAGTTCATAGCTTAGCCTAGTTAGATTAGAAGTAGAAGAGTTCTAGTTCTTCAAAGGGGATCCGGAGCCCACGGCGTCTGCTTGGAGCGCGGAGTTCGGTATAGTTCTAGTACATTTCTCTTATTCTATTCAATATTATGATTTAGGCAACATTGTTCTTAATCTCTTATATATTCTTAATTGCAATAGTCATTGTCTACTTTGATTATATGTCTAGGATAGTTAGTTTGATCTTATTGAATTCATGTAATTGCTCGTATAGCGTTTACCTAATTGATCGTTGGGTAGATGGTAGACAATATGTAGACGTGGTGTCTAGATATCTTGTTTATCTGCGAGTGCACCCCGACGTGCCGGGACGTGTGGTAGTCCGCGCAGTGACAAATGCGTTGGTTCCTCTATTGTCCACCCTCCGCACGTAGGACTAGCATGGGCACGGCCGCGAAGGAGGTGACCCTTGTGTCTTAATACCCTCATTAGTTGATGCCTCTTTACATGTGATCATGATGTAGGATTAACTTAACAATGATTGCTAGATGTAGTTGCACTAATTAGAGTTATTCATTGATGTAGTTATTGAATTACCTTAGTATTTATTCCCCGAGTTTATCCATTGGCTAGCTATTACTATGACTAGAAGAGCTCGATGTTTATCTATTTATGATGACTGATCATTATTTATCATATATCTTTTATCACGTGACTTATCCCTGTTATGAGTAGGATTCTAGTTATGGTTTATCGCTCACATCAATAGTATAAGTTATAGTTATAAGTCCTACATATAGACCTTCCCAAAGGGTATAAATATAAATCGACAACCCGGTAGAACTCCCTAGGTAAAATGCTACAACGGTATAATTATCTGTCCGCTTGCGTAACCTATTTAGTTTATATTCATATCTTTTTATCTCTGCCTAGTCATATTGAATACATGTAAATCTATAGTTATTCCTTAGTACTATAATTGAGGATGACAACTTAATTCATGCTTAGGAATGTTAGTAATAAATGAGTGGCTAGTTGCTAATGACAAGTTAATTTAATACCGAGTATTTTTGGCGCTGTTGCTAGAGGTAGGGTTTATCTCTATTTTTAGTAATGACGTTAGAAGTGTCAACAAGCATTTTTGGCGCCGTTGCCGGGGAAGGTAGCTAGGCAATTAAGGAACATTGATAGACTTATACTCAATTATGTGATCGAGATAACCATTAACCCCTGCTCAAGCAGGATTACCCTTGTTGGTCTACTTTTATATCTTATGCAGGGTAATAAACGACCAGTTTACGACCTTCCGGCATGCCCCCACAAAATAAGAAGAAACATAACAAATCCAATGTTGGAGAAAGAGGTAAATCCAATGTTGGAGAAAGAGGTCGACGTCACAGGACTTTAATTCATATCTCAAGTGACGGGAACAAAGATGTTGCATCACTCACAAGAATATGAGTCATGGTAAGTATGGTCAAATAAAGGTGAGAAAGTCTTGCTCATGGACTTCAACAATTATGAGTAGTTATCTTTTACATTCCACTGCATATTTACATTAATCCATATATTCACACTATTTAGTTTAAATTTTCTCTGTCATAACTTGTTCCATTTCATATATTCATCTCACATGCATTATAAAAAAAACTCACCATGATCATGCTCTTTTATCTCTATCTGAATAAATCTCTACTATATTTTCATGTTACCTTTATTTGCTATGATATATGTTTTGCCTTTGAAGTACTTTCATAAATCTCTTAAATGAAGCATGGTGCTTAGTTTCGGAGTGGTGGTTTTACTTTTAAAAGGCTTTTAAACTGAGCTCAGATTAAAATGCCTTCCTAAGTCAAATTAGACATGGCGTCTAGGTTGATTTTTGAGCCGATAGTATGTTGTAGTGGATACCGGATATTTTGTCGGACTAACCCCTGCAAGAAAATTTTGAATTAAATCTGGAAAAGTCGAGAGATAAGTTCATACTGGGGATGAAACAAGGCAGATGATAACTTTGCACAAAAAGTCCAACTTGTGAGTAGTAATATTTATTCATTTATCTTTTGTTACAAGTTATCTTTGCCTTGAACCATGCTAGATTGCAACAACAACATAAAACACAATAGACACAATTTATACTAAATAATCTTAAACCATATATCATCTTGATTAGCATAGAAGAAAATCACAAAAAAAAAGTATGGACAACAAAACCCGTATTTCAATCTTGCTATTCCCTCGGGTATGTGTCCATTAACGTTTTGCAGGAAAGAACAACCTTAATCTATTGGAGAAGAAGTATTCAAATGAGCATTATCGTATCTCCAATAGACCCCAGCTCATCAACCACAAATTAATCAAAGAAATCAGGAAAAGGTTGATGAGTGAAGAGCATGTAATCTTCTATAGTTTCATTGAATGGTGAAAAGGCGAAGAAGATAAAAGGAAGACCTTTCTCAGCAAGACCATAAGCTCTCAACAACAGATGAACCCGAACCCTCCTCTTCCAAGTAGTTCATCATCACTTACTTAGAAAGATGAAGACATGAGGTACGTTTGTCCAAGCCTCATGCTACATGTAACTACAATCAATATCTCATACCATGTTGCTAATTTGTCTTGGTCATTTCTACCCTATGCTATGCTCAAACATAACTTGCTCAATATATATATAAAAACAAAATGCTCCTGTGGTTCACCATACATATTCTTGATTCTATGTGAATAAATACCTTTAGTCTTGCAAACTTCCTTATTCTATT
>JADLZL010005725.1:0-65928 GCA_015844335.1 Chrysopogon serrulatus | reverse complement strand
TGGGAGCCTCAAATTTCTTTTCGAAACTTCGACCGCTGTCCCAAAATCGAACCCCAAAAGCAAAACCACAAGCGGCGGTAAGATCACGACCTAACAGATAGATGGATACCCTTGGAGATGTCCAAGAGGTACAGCGGATCAACCGAGAAAAGATCGAAGACAAGCACTCGACGAAACTTCAAAAGGAACGCACTCAAATCCTATCGAGAAGGAAGGAGTGGTCAATCCAAAAATACTCGAGTAAACTTGTGACAAGAGTATTTGGATACGAAACGTGATGCTAGAAACCCAACGCAACAAGTGGAAGTCGAATCGGACTCGAGCGATCAAGAAGCGAACAAATCAGCTTTCAGGTCTTCATACCGGACCTCATACCGGACGCGTCCGGTATGAACCAGACCTCGATTTCAGCCAGACCAATCTTGGGAGAAAAATAGAAAATCTAACCAAATAGTGTCCAAAAATTATGAAATTTTAACCAGTGGTAGTAGACACCCTAAGGAAGCTTTCCACAAAATATGAGATCAAAACTCCAAGGTTGGAATACCGGACACGTCCGGAATTTACACCGGACACGTCTGGTGTTTCTTGCACAGAGCGACTTTGGGAGAAAAATCGAAAACCAAACAAACGATGTCCAAAAATCCTGAAATTTTAACCCTAGAAACTAGACACACAGAGGAAGGTCTCCATAAAATTTCAGCCCAAAATTCCAAAGTAAATTGTACCGGACGTGTCCGGTATTCACACCGGACGTGTCCGGTATGCACGGGCAGAAACCTGGAAAATTCGATTTCGAATCCAAAACTCAACCAAATCAACTCCGATTGATCTGAAATTTTGCAGAGGGGTTCACAAGGTAGTTCTAAAGCTACTCCATGAAGATCACAGCCCCAAACACACTACAACTCCGAAAATCAATGAAATCCGATTCAAGAGCAAGTTTTCCCCAAAAAACTCGATTCGACCCGATCTGTGGATTCGTGAGGAATTGGATGAAATCCTTCGGTGGAAAGGATCAACCCACGACCAAGATCAAGTAGAAACAAGTGGTTCGCAAAGAGATGGATCACAGCCCGAGAAATCGCTAAGAACACGAAGAGGGGAAAGAGGGGAAAACGAAGAACGCGAAGAACAAAACGCGAATCAATGCAAGCAACTCAATGATCTGACTCCACGAGGAAACATGGAGGATTCGGGACCTCCATTCCCTTCACACGAGTTCGATTACACTAATGAAGGATTAGTGGACCTCTCTCTCACTCACAAGCAACTAGAGGAAAGAAAACCTAAATGAGAAAATGCAAATGGGAGGGTAAGGGAGATGGGGCTCCCTCCACCTTACTTATCGACCGGGCTTATTTCATTTTCCGGTTTTTGCCCCCGATACAACTACGAGCAAACCGCCTAGCCCTAGGGACATTGCGGTCCAACTTCGAACCGACTTCGATGCAATCTTGATCCGGCGGCCACCGCGCCTTCTCACCGGTAACCGCCTCGGCGAACTCCCGATGCCGCCACGTGCCGTCCGTCCGCCTCGGGACCTCCGCCCGGGGTTTTGAGGCTCAACCCAAAAACCCGCCGGGTGGTTTTGAGGCCCAAACCACCGAAACCCTCCACCGTTGGTTTTGAGGCCCAAACCAACAAACCGGCCCATGTCCTTGCACTTGTCGAGCCAAGTGCCACAACGCGATCCCGCCCGGCGATTCCGGGTCCCTCGGTCAAGTCTCGATCGTCCGCCCTTTCACCGCTCCCGGTCCATTCGGCGGCCCGCCATCACTTGACCTTCACCTCGCCGTCGGCCACCGCCTCCATGCTCGACACCTGCACAACACAAGCCAAGGCACATGTGGAACTCGTGGCTTTCACCACCATCGTAGCACCCCATCCGAGATGCTAGTAGTTGAATCAATCACTCATCATCACAACTGAACCACAAGTATGAACCTTGTGTTCGCAATCTCCCCCCTTGATGAGTGCATTGTTCAACACCAACACACCACTGAGAAAAAAAGAAATAGAAGAAGAAGAAAAAAAAGAAAAAACTCACCAAACGACCAAAAACCAAAGAGAAGCCAAATAAGGTCATTTGAAGCAAGCACAACTTGGTCCCCAAAGACATGGGCAACGGCTCGACGCAACCAAGCAAAACATGGCTAGCCCTCAAGAAGAGGCGGCGGGCTCAACACCGCTAGCCAAGCAAGAAGCACTCGAAATGCTAGATCCTCCGAGAAAGAGGCAAAGGCTCAACACATCTAGCAATAAGCAATGCAAAACAACTCCCCCGAGCAAATGCATACATGAGTGCACACAATCTTCTCCCCTTCTCCCTTTTTGAGAACTAGTCTCACCCACCGAGAAGACAACCAATCAAGATATGTCAAGTGACTCCCCCTTGACATAAGCATGTGATATGTCGTCAAATGTGTGTGTGTGTCATAAGCATGTGATATGTGTGTCAAATTTCTCCCCCTTGTTGAATAATGCACACAAAGCCTAAAATGCAATGACATGCACAAATCACGAGAAAGCTTCAGGTATATAGCAATCAGTGAAAAAGATGATTTAGCCGGTAAGACAAATGAGTATAGCAACAATATACAAGTGCTAGCAAATGCTCAAACTGATCAACCAATATGAAATATAAAGTGTAAGCGGTTTTGAGCAGTTTTTCAAGCATGTCAAAGAGGGGTTCACCACCAAAGATAGCACATAGCAAGCATAAGCTGGAAATCAACCTAGTGCTAACAAGGATATACAAGGTGAACTACCCCAAACAAATGGTCACACATCATGTCAAAGACGAACCTAAGACTTATGTTTTTCATTAAATTTTATCGAGTTTGCGACTTAGCACAAGAATTAGTCAAAACATATGTGTGCGAGAGGTTATCTGTATTGTCAAGCCTAACTTTTCAACCAAGCGGAGCCTATGTCAAAAGACAATCGGGAGCTCAAAGCAATGGCTTCGGTCATCCACTACAAGGCTCAAGTTCATCCAAATGTGCAATTGGAAGCGTCTCGATACCTTGATGTGGGACAATACAGACCCATCTCGATCTTTTCATCTCACTTAGCTTAGTTATCAAATTTTAGCACAAGTAAAGTGTCTAAGCAAGTGAATGACTCAAAGCATGAGACATAGCAACCTAGCATATACAAGACAAAGCATAAAGGGATCTCAACATCCTACACATGCTAGGTACCATCTCAAGCGGTGAACATTTTTGATTTCGATAAGCTTAATCAAGTTCACATTAGAAAATCATGCTCAACTCATAACATATACCGATGATCAATAAGAGCCTAAGCTGACAAGCACCATAAAGTACTCACAAGGCATACTAACAAGAGCATAGTTTCATTCCAAATGTTATATACATGAAGCTCAAAATGCAAGTATATCACAAAATGCAATGCAAATGCACTATCATACAAAGACAAATCAAAATCTAGACTACAACAGAAACTGAAACTAGTGTACAACAAACAAAGTGCTTCCCTCCTCTAAAAAGGGAAACACACACCCAGTTCACCTCGCAAGCGAGCAAAAGTCGCTTGATCGAGGGGCTTAGTGAGAAGATCTGCAAGCTGATCCTGGGTGGCTACGTGATGCAACTCAATGTCGCCTTTCTCTTGGTGATCACGGAGAAAGTGAAAGCGAACATCTATGTGCTTGGTCTTGGAGTGAAGTCTTGGGTTTTTAGCAACACCGATGGCACTAGTACTATCACACAATAAGGGCACTCTAGAGAACTCAAGACCAAAATCACGTAGGGTGGCTATCATCCAAAGCAAATTGGGAACAACAAGCGGCGGCGAAACACATACTCGGCTTACGTGGTGGATTGTGCAACGTTAGGCGCTTGCGGGATGACCAAGACACAAGGGACGAACCCAAAAACCCGACAAGTCCCGACGTGGACTTCCTATCTAAGCGGCGGCCGAAGAAAATCAACATCCGAATAACCGCAAAGAGAGAGCGAGGAAGAAGCGAGTACCAAAGTCCAAACTCGGGGAGTGAAGCGGAGGTACCTCATGATGCGTTTCACCGCCCCGACGGTGAGAGGTGCGCGGGCGACGCTGGCGTGCCGTGCATAGAGGCACACAAAGAACCGGATGTCGGGTCTTGTCGCCCGTCGAGTGCGACAACGATCCGATCATACTCCGGTACTCCTTCGATCGATTGCTTCTCCATCCTCATCGGCGTCGAGGGCCGTCGTAGTCGACATGGGCGTCGAAAGAGGCTTGGCCTCGCCCATGTCAAACTTCTTCGGGACATCCTTTGTGTACTTGCCTTGATGCACAAATGTCCCATCCGTGTTTGCTTGATTTGAAGGCCGAGGAAGAAAGTCAACTCGCCCATCAAGCTCATCTCAAACTCCCCGCTCATGAACTCGCAAACTTGGCATTCAAAGCGTGAGAAGAGCCACCAAAGATAATATCATCCACGTATATCCGAACCAAGAGAAGGTCACTGCCTTGCTTGAGGAGAAACAAAGTCTTATCTACCGATCCCATCCTAAACCCCTTCTTAAGCAAAAAAAGTTTTCAGCCTATCATACCATGCTCTAGGGGCTTGCTTAAGACCATACAAAGCTTTATGCAACTTGAAGACATGGTTAGGATACTTGGGATTTTCAAAACCCAGGGGGTTGTCTAACATACACTTCCTCCTCAATGTACCCATTCGAAAAAGCGCTCTTGACATCCATCCGAAACAACTTAAAGCCCTTAGCGGCCGACGCCAATGAGAATGTGGATTGCCTCTAAGCGAGCTACAGGGAGCGAAGGTTTCCTCAAAGTCTATCCCTTCTTTCGGCAATACCCTTGAGCAACAAGTCTAGCCTTATTCCTAACAACCACCCCATCCTCACTCTGCTTGTTCTTAAACACCCACTTTGTACCTATGGGATGACACTCTAGAGATGGAGGAACTAAGACCCGACTTGGTTTCTCTCAAAGTTCTCTAACTCCTCATGCATGGCATTAACCCAATCGGGATCGATAAAGCGTGTCCAATATCTCGGGGCTCAAAAGAAGCAACAAATGCGAAATGAGCGAAGTGAGAGATGTGATATGACTGGACCGCGTGACTCGGCTGGTCAATATCGCCGATCATCGTCTGAGCGGGGTGGCGACGCTGAATGTGTCGTGGAGCCTCTCTGGAAGAAGTCGCCTCCCCCTCAACAAAGCCGGTGGTGCCTCCTCGGGTGCGCCGCCGGTGCGGGCCGAGGAAGGCTGCTCGAACGGTCCCCAAGAAGTGGAGGTAGAGGGGTCCGGACCGTGAGCTGAAGTAGTCGCCGCAGGCTCGATAGGGGCAGCCGGTGGAGTCGGCTCGGGATCACCCCAATCGGCATCGCCCCGCTCCTCCTCCACAAAAAAATGCTTTCACCAAGCTCTTCATCACCTGCACGCTCAAAGACGGGGGTTGTACAAGGCATAGTTTCATCGAATGTGACCTCACGGTCTCCACAACACGGTTAGTTTCAAGGTTAAGTACTCGAAAAGCTCTAGAATGCAAAGCATAACCAAGAAAGATACCGTCGGAGGACCTGGACTCAAACTTGTCCAAATTACCTTGTTTCAAGATGAAGCACTTACACCCAAACACCCTGAAATGACTCACCTTGGGTAGCCTCCCAAATCGCAACTCATAAGAAGTTTTCTTCGTAAAAGCACGGAGAAAGATGCGATTGAAAACATGACAAGCAGTGTTGATTGCTTCGGCCCAAAACCTCCTAGGAGTCCTATGCTCATCGAGCATCGTCCCTAGCCATCTCAACAAGGGTCCGATTCTTGCGCTCAACAATACCATTCTGTTCTTGCGGAACATAAGGTGAGGAAAAACTGGTGCTCAAGGCCCAAAAGACTTACAAAAGGTTTCAAAATGAGTGTTCTTGAATTCTGTGCCGTTATCACTACGAATAGCTCTCATGGCATTCTTAGGGAACTCATTTCTCAACCGAAAAATCAAATCTCGAGCATGTGAAAAAGCCTCATCCTTACTCTCCATGAAAAACACCCAAGAGTATCTCGAAAAGTCATCCACAATCACTAGCACATACCACTTCCCACCTTCTGACCGAACCCGAGCTGGACCAACTGTGTCCATGTGAAGTAGCTCGCCGGGTTCCTTGGTCATGATTTGATTCACAGGTGGGTGAGAAGCGGCTACCATCTTTCCATGACGACAAGGGTGGCAAACAAGATCCTTCTCGAATTTCAACTTGGGCAATCCTTGGATTAAGCCAAGTGAACTCAACCTAGCAAGAAGGTCAAAGCTCAGATGACCAAGTCTCCTATGCCACTTCCAAAGCTCAGAAGAGGATCCGGCCACCAAACAGCGGGAAGAGCCAAAAGAGTGAGAAAAATCAGCTCGAAAGACACGGCCAAATGGGACGATCCGACAAACAAGATCTCCCTGAGAATCGAGAACTCGAGAAAAACCATGTTTAAAGCGCACTTCAAAGCCATCCTCAAGGAGTTGCGAAAACAGAGAGCAAATTAAAATGCAAGTTCGAGACCAAAGCAACATCCTTGAGAACAAAGCTCTCGTTAACCCGAATGGTTCCACGAGAGACCACTTTACCTCTACTATTATCCCCGAATGTGATGTACTCTTTGTGTTGCACGGGGTCGAGGCTGGAGAACCATTTAGAACTTCCGGTCATGTGGCGCGAACATCCGGAATCAATGAGCCATGTGTTCTCCAAGCCTCCATCCTACATCAATAGAAAGACATAGGATGAGCAAATGGCACACCACTGGGGTTAGTAAACTGAGAAGGATACCAGTGATGCATCATTTGCCCTGAAAAAGTGTTAGGAAAAACACCAAACATGCCATGTCCCATTTGAGGAAAGCGATCACCACGAGAGGAAAAACGTGGTCCGCTAGAGTCGTGGGGACTCAAAAGCACCGCCGTGAGGTTCATAGTCGTATTGACCACGACCTGAACCCCGCCGTGCACGACCACCACGTGGTCTCGCAACCTGAGGCCTAGCACCTTGAGGCATTGCACCTCTAGGCCTAGTAGTGCGCCTCTGAACAGGCGGTACATGTACGCCATGGGGAGGACGGTACATGTTCCGGTTGTTCAACTCAAACTCACGCTTCTCATCTCTCTTCCTCCTAAAGCAAAACTCAACCAAGTGACCATCCCTATGACAATACTCACAATGGTACACCTCTCTCTTTAGGTGTTTGGCTCACTTTCTTGTGGGTATGGTTCACTCTTGGAGGTGGCTTGGCTTTAGGAAGGGGTTCCTCGAGATGGAAGGGAGTGTGTCAAGTGGGTTCCTTAGATGGTTCGGTTTTGGAATCCACACTTGTTTCTGAGGTGGAGCTTTTGGAGGTTCTTCAAATACTCCATCCTTGGTGGGAGACACAAGTGGCTTAGATGGTGTGATTTTGAGAAGCTTGGGAGTAGTGGTAGGTTTTTCACTCGGGAGCACACCACTACACTCACCAACTTTGCCATAAAGATCATCACCCTTTCCACCAAGCAAAGCCTAATCCCGGTCCACCAATTCCCCTCCGAATTGGTTGACCATCATGCCAAGTTGCGGCTCACCGCAAGACACCCAACTCAAGATGGTCCGAAGGTATGTGTTTTCCTCCTCGGTACGCACCTTGTCATGCCGACAATTTGCAAGTTCAAGCTCTAAACCCTCACAAAGAGCACACTTAGCCACACTAGTGCTATCTGAGTTGGCCTTTTCAAACAAAGCAAGTTTGGCATTCTTCTCTGCCAACTCAGATTGCAAGTCCGAGCAAGACTTGCACGCACTCAACAGAACAGGTGAAGCATGCACACTATCAAAATCATCAACCAACTTAGCGTACTTGGACTGCAGACTAGCAAGATCAGCCATGTAAACGCTACAAAACTCACACTCTGGCTCGTCAGACACTATGGGAGTGTTCTTAACTAGCTCAAGCTCCTTAAGCGCATCTTCTAGTTTAGCCTTGTACTCTTTTCTATCCCTAGCAGCATGCTTAAGCAACTTATCTTGACGAAGCAAAATGGCAGTCAAGTCATCAACCTCGGCGACAAGAGCATCGACGGAAGGTGATACCTTAGATGGGTCGTCGTCATCGCCGTCGGGAGCATCGCCGTTGCCGCTCTCCACCTCGTCACCAAGTGCCATGGTGCGAGAAGCCTCCGTGGGTGGAGTCGGCGAGGAAGCGAGTCCGTTCAGCTTGTCCTCGACCTTCCTCTCGGACTCGTCGTCGCTCGAAGAGGAGGAAGCATGCTCGTTGTCGGAGTCGAGGTCGCCGAGGGAGGCGAGGAAGGCGCCGCTCTCTTGCCTTGAACTTCTTCACGAACTTGCGCTTCATCGCTTCCTTGTCAAAGCCTCCCTTGGACTTGTACTTGCTGGGAGGTGTACTCGCGCTTCTCCTTGTGCTTGTCGGAGGTGGACTTGCCGAAGGAGTGCTTGTTTCGCTTGGGGACGCTTGGCGACGAAGTGGTCGGGTCGCCGCATCCATAGCATCCATCCTTCGGTCCACCTCGCCGACGATTCAAGCGGTTGTTGTGGAACCGCGAGAACCGGCCGATGACGAGGGCCAGCTCATCGCCTCCGAGCACGTCCAACTGCTCCTCATCACCGTGATCAACGAAGACAAGGCAAACATCGCAGGGAGGGGTTAGCTGAAGAACTAGTGACACCGTTACGACACCCGGCGCCATAGTCGGAGCGTAGGGGGTTGTGAAGTTTGGCCTGGATCTCGGTGGTCGATCTCACCGACTTCAGCTTTGTCAAGAGCTCGTCCACAGTGAGGGTCTCGTAGTTCTGCGACTCGAGAAGAGCTTGCACCTTCATATCCCAAACCCTCCGATCAAGAGCATGTAACAACTTCAAAGCTCTCTCATGATCGTCATAGGGCAAGTTTGGCTTGTTTGTTCGACGCATCTTGTTGACAATGGTCCGAAAGCGTGAGAACATAGAATCGATGGTCTCGCCATCAAGCTGCCGGAAACTCTCATACTCCCCTTGTATGTGTCAAAGAGTCCGGTCTTAATTTGGGGAGTCCCCTCGTGATAGCTCTGTAGCTTCACCCAGATCTCTCTAGCAAGAGTCAAGTGTCCGACACGCTCAAACTCGGACTTCGAGAAAGACTCGAGAAGAGAGCATTACGTGCCTCGCTATTGGCATCGTGTTGTTCCATTTGCTCCTCGACCAACACGAAAGCGGGGAGAACAACGTAAGCCTCATTCTCACAAATTTCCCATACCCTCGCACCGAGACTGCGGAGATATGCGTACATCCGAATCTTCCAAGACGGGTAATTGGTTCCATCAAAAAACGGTGGCTTCCCGAACCACGAGCCATGTCGCTTTCTCAAGGATCAAGAACCGGTTAAGGTGGAATGATCCTTAACCTGCTCTCGATACCAATTGAAGGACCGAAAACGGCGACCAGAGGGGGGGTGAATGGGAGCCTCAAATTTCTTTCGAAACTTTCGACCGCTGTCCCAAAAATCGAACCCCAAAAGCAAAACCACAAGCGAAAGCCGGTAAGATCACGACCTAACAGATAGGTGGATACCCTTGGAGATGTCCAAGAGGTACAGCGGATCAACCGAGAAAGATCGAAGACAAGCACTCGATGAAACTTCAAAAGGAACGCACTCAAATCCTATCGAGAAGGAAGGAGTGGTCAATCCAAAAATACTCGAGTAAACTTGTGACAAGAGTATTTGGATACGAAGTACGTGATGCTAGAAACCCAACGCAACAAGTGGAAGTCGAATCGAACTCGAACGATCAAGAAGCGAACAAATCAGCTTTCAGGTCTTCATACCGGACCTCATACCGGACGCGTCCGGTATGAACTGACCTCGATTTCAGCCTGAGACCACCAATCTTGGGAGAAAAATAGAAAATCTAACCAAATAGTGTCCAAAAATTATGAAATTTTAACCAGTGGTAGTAGACACCCTAAGGAAGCTTTCCACAAAATATGAGATCAAAACTCCAAGGTTGGAATACCGGACACGTCCGGAATTTACACCGGACACGTCTGGTATTTCTTGCACAGAGCGACTTTGGGAGAAAAATCGAAAACCCAAACAAACGATGTCCAAAAATCCTGAAATTTTAACCCTAGAAACTAGACACACAGAGGAAGGTCTCCACAAAATTTCAGCCCAAAATTCCAAAGTAAATTGTACCGGACATGTCCGGTATTCACACCGGACGTGTCCGGTATGCACGGGCAGAAACCTGGAAAATTCGATTTCGAATCCAAAACTCAACCAAATCAACTCCGATTGATCTGAAATTTTGCAGAGGGGTTCACAAGGTAGTTCTAAAGCTACTCCATGAAGATCACAGCCCCAAACACACGACAACTCCGAAAATCAATGAAATCCGATTCAAGAGCAAGTTTTCCCCAAAAAACTCGATTCGACCCGATCTGTGGATTCGTGAGGAATTGGATGAAATCCTTCGGTGGAAAGGATCAACCCACGACCAAGATCAAGTAGAAACAAGTGGTTCGCAAAGAGATGGATCACAGCCCGAGAAATCGCTACGAACACGAAGAGGGGAAAGAGGGGAAAACGAAGAACGCGAAGAACAAAACGCGAATCAATGCAAGCAACTCAATGATCTGACTCCACGAGGAAACATGGAGGATTCGGGACCTCCATTCCCTTCACACGAGTTCGATTACACTAATGAAGGATTAGTGGACCTCTCTCTCACTCACAAGCAACTAGAGGAAGAAAACCCTAAATGAGAAAATGCAAATGGGAGAGGTAAGGGAGATGGGGCTCCTCCACCTTACTTATCGACCGGGCTTATTTCATTTTCGTTTTTGCCCCCCGATACAACTTCTGAGCAAACCGCCTAGCCTCTAGGGACATTGCGGTCCAACTCGAACCGACTCGATGCAATCTTCGATCCGACGGCCACCGCGCTTCTCACCGTAGCTTCGCCGACGCGAACTCCCCGATGCCGCCACGTGCCGTCCGTCCGCCTCGGGACCTCCGCCAGGGTTTTGTGGCTCAACCCAGAAACCCGCCGAGTGGTTTTGAGGCCCAAACCACCGAAACCCTCCACCGTTGGTTTTGAGGCCCAAACCAACAAACCGGCCCATGTCCTTGCACTTGTCGGCCAAGTGCCGGCAACGCGATCTCGCCCGGCGATTCCGGGTCCCTCAGTCCAAGTCTCGATGGCCCGCCTCTTTCACCGCTCCCGGCCCATTCTGCGCGCCCGCCATCACTTGACCTTCACCTCGCCGTCGGCCACCGCCTCCATGCTCGACACCTGCACAACACAAGCCAAGGCACATGTGGAACTCGTGGCTTTCACCACCATCGTAGCACCCCATCCGAGATGCTAGTAGTTGAATCAATCACTCATCATCACAACTGAACCACAAGTATGAACCTTGTGTTCGCATCCTTTAATTACCTCTGTCCACAAACAAAAAATATATGCATTTTTTGTTAACACAACTAAATAAATTATTATTATAAATTTGTGATATTAAATGAAGTATATTTTCTCTGTCTAAATTATAAGATATTTTAGCTTTTCTAGATACATTAGTTTTTCTATCTATCTAGACATAGTGCATATACCTAAGTGCATAGCAAAAGTCATGAATTTGTAAAGCCAAAACATCTTATATTTTGGAAAAGAGGAAGTATATGTTGTACCAAAAAAAAAAGCCTAATCGATGACTTTTGAATTTATGTATAAACATCGCACCATCAGCTGTTTCTCCTTATCAACTCTGACCACTGAAGCTAGCCTAGGCGAGCAGTTGGGACATCGCTCGCGCGTTGTCTAGCTAGGAGCTACCCCAAGGTTGCATTATATTGTTACCCTTGCATTCCATGTTCCAATGGAGATGAAGATGAGTAGCAAGGGTAGTACAACTGGGTATTTATTCGTGAGTAAGCAAATAGGCATAATTTTTACTAATGAGTTTTGTGGAAAATCCAAAAAAAAGATGCCTATTTACGGTTGGTGGGCATGCATAGTTGCATCCCTCTGGCCATGAGCGCTCTAATTCATCTATCTCATCGATTAGGTAGCCAAATAAATTTGAGTTGGAATCCAACGTAAAGCTGTGATGTTTGGGACATTTTTTGCACAGTTTCTCATACACAACTCACAAGCAAACGACCTTTACTAAATTACAATGTGCACTGCATGCAGTTATACTAGCTTCCAATCCATTGTTTAGGTCCATATTATACTATGTTCTTGCGGTTCAGATAAAGATGAGGAAAGAAAAAACAGATAATACTATTAGACAGATAATAGTATAATAATAAATTCGCAGAGAATATTATATATCTCGTCATGTAAATAAAGATTGGCACAACGGAGTGAATCGAACTCACCTCCAGCTAATATAATCAATGTGAGGGCCGAGCAAACGGCCATGGAGTCGACAGGTATACACTTGAACAGGGGGGCCGTCCGTCCACGCTCACAGATCGATCTCAGATAGAGTATGCAGTAGCAGCTCGGAAGAAGGACTGGTCACCATTTGTAGTGCATGCCACACCATGCCCCCAAACTGTTGTTCAGAACTGACGGCGATGAGCGAGCGAGCCAGCGGCATTCATGAAACTGGAACTGACGACGATTGGAATGGAACAAACAGCACGACGCGCGTGCATATGCAGGCGCAGGCCACGCAGCGCGGCGGCGGCCGGCCGGCCGGCCTGCATTAATTGTGCTGCATCTGCATGCATGCTTGTGGTGCCGCGCGTGGGGCGGTGCACGCGGCGGCCGGCGCACTGGCCGATCGATCGGAGCTGTGCGTGCAACGTGCAGGATCGCGCTCACCGTCCGTCCGCAGCGCAGGAGTCGCCGGTGCGTGGGTGTAGCAAGCATCAGCATCGTCGTAAAGAAAACTATAGGGCAGGGCCGGCGGTTGGAAACTAAACCTCGTGCATGTTGCAATATACAAGGTGATTCGAAGCTTCATTCCGGCTTCCTCCGGTACTCTGCCTGGACGGACTGTCATGGAATCTCTGGCGATCGAGCCCGCCAGACACAGCCAGCAAGCAAATTCCGAGGGAGGGATCCCAGTAGTAGCTAGGCAGTACCTAGCTACCTCCACACTGCTGGATCTGGATTCTGCATGCATGCGAATGCGATGCATTATTTGACTCGATCGGATTATAGAATTATCACTGTCATTCGTCCGTCCGTTCATCACCGTACGTACGTCTGAGCTAGGCCGACCGTCTGATCGATCGGCCGGCGGCCTCCATTAATTGTGGCAGGCAGGCACCAGGGGGAATATCTGCCATCCGTTCCGTGCCGTCCGTCCAGCTCCGGCGTACTACCATGCCGTGCCGCCGCCCGCGCCGTGCATGATAACCGCAACATGGGCACATGGATGCGGCCGGCCCGGGAGTGCCGCCGGCCGTAGCAGACTGAGAGACTAGCAGCAGCTAGCCGTCTCGCGTGCTCACATGGCCAGGCTGCGTAAACCTGAGCTTAATCTTTATCTAGCTAACCGCCCGCCCACCTAATAATCGCATCAAGCAGAACGAATCTAATCTAACATCTCCATCCACATTAAATGACGACCCAAACACACACACCGCGCGACGGTCGTCGTCGTCGTTGTGTGTTTTCCTTACTCTCTTTTTTTTTTTCTGTACTGGATCGGATGCTCGTATGTAGTAGCTGGCTGCCGGCGCCGCCATGTGACTAGGCATGACCGGCCGGCCGGCCGGCCGTGCAGGTGGTGACCCGTACGTACGGCCATGCCGCCGTCAATAGTCTCTGATCGATGAGAGATGGAATAACCGACGGCCGGGCACGCGACGTGCAGCTGCTGCAGGGCGATCTGGCCGGCGATTCCTCGATCAGTCTCGGACTCTCAGTCCAGTCCTCGTGCAACGTCCGTAGGAGTACGCATGCATGCATGGCACTGTCTCCGTGGCCACGGTGCGCTAGCTCCCCCCAGCTGAAATATCTCATCTCATCCTGTAGTAAATTAAAGGATAGAGAGGGCGCAGATTGCAGATCTGCCATCCGTTGCCTGCCTTTGTCGCGCTAAATACGCATCGCCGATCGAAGAAAAAACAAAGGCGCGCGCGGCCGTGGACAGTGGACAGTGTGCACTCCCCGCCGTCCCACTGATCGCGAGCGCTGCGGCGGCCTCGGTTCGCAGCGCACGACGACGACGCGATCGGATTTGGTGGCAACGTGGAATAATGGTGATAGCCCGTTGTATTTGTACGTGTCACAGTACAGTACGTGTTCCTCCGCAGCTAGCTAGCTACGTATATTGCCAGTCACGAAAGCAACTGATACAAACACGAACGAAACGGCCGGCGACGAGGTGGATGGAGGACATTTTCTGAGACTAGTCCTGTGGACCGTGGATGCATGGCTTTAGATCGAGAAACACTGCACCAGACAGCCGGGCATGACCACGACGGGTGGGGACATGCATGTCCGTCCGTGTGTACTGGCTCTCGATCGTCTCCTCGTGCTAGTGTCGTCTCTTGTCTGTCTTGGTCGTGGCCTCGTGGGAGAAGGGGGAAAAAAATACCCCCGTGGCCCTTGCCATGCATTGCATTGGCACGTTCAGGACACTAATCGATCCCCCCACATAGAGATGACCGTCAACCGTTGGTTGTGCTAGCTACCTATATATATGCGCAATAATTGTGTCTAGACACGTACTGAAGCAAGCACCATGGACGGTCATGCTGACCTGATCGAGTGTGGTTCAATATATTCAGAAATGCTAAAGGAATAATACTGCTAGTAGTATATAATTTTAGTAGTAGTATTTAAAAAGCCTCGCCTGAAATTTAATTTAGTAGGAGGTTCTTATTAAGAGGTGTACGCAGTGACGTGGCGCTTTGCGTTGATTAATAATTAGTGGAACAGAAGTACTCGTAGTACTGCAGTGCAGTGCAGTGCAGTGTACCACAGAGAGACGTACAGTGGACTTAATTGGTGTGTCTCCTCTTTACTGGCATTCCTCCAACCTCTTACCTCCAAATGCAGTGGTGGTGCATCTTCAGCTGATGGAATAAGCTGGTTGATAAGACAAGTCAGCTGATTTGGTGTGAGAGAAAAATACTGTTTGAATAGCTGATAAGCTCGGCTGATGAGACAAGCGAACAGGACAAGTCCTCTTCTGTTTCTCTTCTCGATCTCCATCTCCATAGAGGATGTAGCGTGTTTCTTCAAATGCAGCAGTGCGATTGCCACACAATAACGACCTGCCATTCGCAGCAACCAAAATCTTGGGTTCCTCTTTTGCACAGGAATTTGTATCCCACTGCTGTTTCTTCTCTTCTGGAACGGCGATCACTGCAACATAAGTACAGTACGTAGTCTAATTTTTTCAGTATAAGACCGTCTCTAGCAGCACCAAAGGCAAAGGGTGACCCAAACACAAAATAGCTCGTGTGCTATAGTTTTATCACCAAAACAAAAGAGAGTAGTAGTACTAGTAGGGTGCCCACCCTTTTGTGCAGCCTAAACAGGAGAATCCCACCCTTTTCTTGTGCAACCTAAACAGGAGAATGTGTGTTGTGTTTAGATACTCAATGTTGGAGGCAGTCTAATGATAATAGAGAGTAGTAGTACTAGTAGGGTACACCACCAGCGCTGTCGACTGCCGAGGTAGCTAGTCATCGTGGACGGGGGATACCTTGCTAGCTCTGCTCGGCTGTACACCACTCCAGTGGCACTGCACCTGAACACGTCCCATGTTCTCCGGGCGGCACGAGATACACGCCTGCCCAAGAGGAGGAAGGCGATCGAGGAGCAGCAGCGCACAAGCACAACGCCATGGTCAAGAAAAGGAAGCCGCCGGGCCTCGCCCACCTACCGTCTGCTAGGAGGAGATCGCGCGCGCTGCCGCTGCCGCTGCCGCTGCCGAGGCGTGAAGCCCGCCGCATCGCCGGTCGCGGCCGGAGCCGGGGCCGGGGCCGGGGCCGCCGGACGGACGGAGCAAGGCCGGGCGCGCCATGACCATGACCTGTCCCCGGGTCCGACGTGGGCGGGGTTGCCGGGCTGTTGCCCACCTCCCGACGCGACACGGGTCCCCACCCTGTCGCCTCCGGACCCGACACCCCTCGCCGTCACCCTCGTGCCCTCCGGCTCCGCCCTACTATATAAACCACCACCTCCTCCTCCTCCGCTCCCAGCAACCCATCCTCCCTCACCTCAGGGCATCCATCCAATCCATCACACTACTACTACTCCTGATCTCGTCCTCGTCTTCCTCCCGCACTGCATCGCATTTGCATTCCTCCTCCTCTGCTCCTGTTCCATCGACCCCACTCCTTTGCTCTTCTTGCCTTGTTCGATTCGATCTCTGTCGGTAATTCGGATGGCGGTGATGACGGACATGCCCGCGGCGACGGCGCTGCGTGCGCCGGCCCCGGCCCCGGCGATTGCGGCTGCCGCCGCGGGAAGCGACAAGGACGCCGAGAAGCTGCGGTTCATCGAGGAGATGACCTCCGACGTGGACGCCGTGCAGGAGCGCGTCCTGGCCGAGATCCTCGCCAGGAACGCCGGCACCGAGTATCTCGCCCGCTGCGGCCTCGCCGGCGCCACCGACCGCGCCGCCTTCCGGGCCAAGGTGCCCGTCGTCACCTACGAGGACCTGCAGCCGGACATCCAGCGCATCGCCAACGGCGACCGCTCGCCCATCCTCTCCGCGCACCCAATCTCCGAGTTCCTCACCAGGTACTAAATTTAATGTGTTTCTGCTGGAGTTGAGTTAATAAAACGTTGCCTTTTTAGCTTAATTAATTGTATTGCTTCCATTCCAAATGATGAAGCTCTGGGACTTCTGCCGGAGAGCGCAAGCTGATGCCAACCATCAAGGAAGAGCTGGACCGGCGCCAGCTGCTGTACAGCCTCCTCATGCCCGTCATGAACCTGTAAGTTCATCATCATTATTACTCGTAGCTAGCTGCTAATAATTAGAGGACACTGTACTGGAGTACTAGATTACAAATGTCGAATGATCGAAACGATCGAGACAGACAGTTTGTACTGACAGAGACGACGATCGACTGCAATCCCGACAGGTACGTGCCGGGGCTCGACAAGGGCAAGGCGCTCTACTTCCTGTTCGTCAAGTCGGAGACGACGACGCCCGGCGGGCTGACGGCGCGCCCCGTGCTGACGAGCTACTACAAGAGCGAGCACTTCAAGAACCGCCCCTTCGACCCGTACCACGACTACACGAGCCCGACGGCGGCGATCCTGTGCGCCGACGCGTTCCAGAGCATGTACGCGCAGATGCTGTGCGGCCTCTGCCAGCGCCACGACGTGCTCCGCGTGGGCGCCGTCTTCGCGTCGGGCCTGCTGCGCGCCATCCGCTTCCTGCAGCTCCACTGGGAGCAGCTCGCCGGCGACATCGAGTGCGGGGCGCTGTCCGCGCGCGTGTCCGACCGCGCCGTCCGCGACGCCGTGGCCGGCGTCCTCCGCCCGGACCCGGAGCTGGCGCGCTTCGTCCGCGCCGAGTGCGGCCGCGGCGACTGGGCGGGCATCGTCACCCGCGTCTGGCCCAACACCCGGTACCTGGACGTGATCGTCACGGGCGCCATGCAGCAGTACATCCCCACCCTCGAGTACTACAGCGGCGGGCTCCCCATGGCGTGCACCATGTACGCCTCCTCCGAGTGCTACTTCGGCCTCAACCTCCGGCCCATGTGCCACCCGTCGGAGGTGTGCTACACCATCATGCCCAACATGGGCTACTTCGAGTTCCTCCCCGTGGACGAGGCGAGCGGCGTGGCGGCGGGTGATAAGCTGGTGGACCTGGCGCGCGTCGAGGTCGGCCGCGAGTACGAGCTGGTGATCACCACGTACGCGGGGCTCTACCGCTACCGCGTCGGCGACATCCTCCGCGTGGCCGGCTTCCACAACGCGGCGCCGCAGTTCCGGTTCGTGCGTCGCAAGAACGTGCTGCTGTCCATCGAGTCCGACAAGACCGACGAGGCGGAGCTCCAGCGCGCCGTGGACCGCGCGTCGGCGCTGCTCCGCGCGCGCGCTGCGGCGACAGCGCGGCGGTGGCGGAGTACACCAGCCACGCCTGCACGCGGAGCATCCCGGGCCACTACGTCATCTACTGGGAGCTGCTGGCCACCACCACCAGTAATGGTGCGGCGGCGCAGCAGCAGCAGGCGGCCGTCGTCGTCGGCGGCGACGTGCTGGAGCGGTGCTGCCTGGAGATGGAGGAGGCGCTCAACTCGGTGTACCGGCAGAGCCGCGTGGCGGACGGGTCCATCGGCCCGCTGGAGATCCGGGTGGTGCGGCCGGGCACGTTCGAGGAGCTCATGGACTACGCCATCTCCCGCGGCGCCTCCATCAACCAGTACAAGGTGCCACGCTGCATCTCCTTCCCGCCCATCGTGGAGCTGCTCGACTCGCGCGTCGTGTCGCGCCACTTCTCCCCGTCGCCGCCGCACTGGGCGCCGCCGGCGCCTGCTGCTGCTCATCGCCGCTCGGCCGACGACTAGATCAGACGACGGCCGATGATGCCGATCGTGCAACTAATTAATTATTATTAAGCTTAATTAGAAGACCTCCGACGACGACGTGGACCGCGCGGTGCAGCGTGCCAGCCAGCCTCACGTACGTTCGCCCACTTGATTATATTGTTGGCCGCGCCTAGCAGTACTAGTAGTAGCGTTTGGTTTTCTGATCGTGTCAGGCGGCCCGCCGGGCAGTGATGATGTGATGATGCTTGTGTTAATTGTTAAATTAGGCCAGTCGTTTCTGAGTTTACTACTAGAGGAGTGTGGAGTAGTAGTACGTGTTATGTAATGTGGGTGTGGGTGAACACACTGCTAGGTGTTGCTGTTAATCTTTAGTAGTGCAGTGTTTAGTGTTTAGTGAGTGATGCCGCCGTTGCTAGAAGTACTAGAGTTATATCCCAGCAAGGAAATGTGAGTATTATTATTAACGTGCCAAGATGGTTGGTTATGCATGTTCGCCTGCTACTGCCACGAGCTTGTTCCATATTTTAGAGTTTGTTGTCTCGTTTTCCACTGCTACCACTAGTAGTAGAACTGAAAACGGCCATGGATAGTAGTAGTACAGATCATGATGGAGTTCCAGACAAGATTAGGCGCTAATAATCAGGAGGGAGCGGCAGGAGGCATCGTAGACCGGAAAGTACTACACATGCATGCCCTCGAGCTGAGCATCAATGGATACAGTCAAAAAGGCAGCCTGCTAGTACGTCCTGCAGAGAACAGAACAGCAGCCTGCAAGTCTAAAGCCTTTGCCCTTTTTCTAGCGGGACATGGTTTAGTGCGTAATGATTCGATAATTTAGTTATAGTTAGACAGACAAAAGAGCAAGTGCCTTTTGATTGGTGCAGCCGCCTAGTATCGTAGTAGGGGGGTGTTGTTACTTGTTGGTCGGTCATCGGTACGGCAGGAGCGGAAAATCTCAGACGAGACGACGGAGCAGATTCGTCCGCCGGTCCGCTGGGTCGGTCGTGGTCACTGCAGTGGGTTACGCACCTGGACCTGGACGGACGGACCCCTTTTCTATCGCCGCGGCCGCCGCCAGCCGCCCGCCGCCGAGCCGAAAGCCAAATCCCCTCGGTCCTCGCCCCCATTTTTTGCCAAAAAGCACGGTCGTTTTCGAAATCACAGGGCCATGGCGGGGGGGCCGTCATCATTTTCCACTTCCCCGCAGGCGTGTGTGTTGTTGTGTTGACATGCACATACCTTACCGCCGCTGCCTTGTGGTTGCATGTGCCTGCCTCCCTTCCCTTGTGGTCGAGCCGCGGAGGATGCGCTGGGCTACGGGCGAGTCGCGTACTCTCGGTACTCGCGGCTCGGCAGCCGGTTCAATCTTGCGGATTCGCTTGCGATTTTCCGGCGCGACACCCATGCCGCGCCCCGGCCATTCACGGAGACGTCTGCCCCTGACTGACCCTGGACGCGCACTCGCTGCTGGGAAATGCAGCTTCCGTCTTTGCTTCATTTTTAGCGAACGTCTTTGCTTCGTTGCACGCCATCGGAGACGCCATTCTTCCCGTAGCCTATCAAGACCCCGAAGATGAGCGGGCAAAGACCATCACAAGACAAGCACACCGCCGACCAATAGATCGAAGCCAGGGTTCGTAATCTAGGTTGTATCATACGGGAGTAGTCGGCTACAGGAAAGAACGGTGCGGGGAGAAAAGCGTAATTCCAACTTGTAAACCTCCCCCCACCAGCTGGGCGCCTCGAGCGTCATGTAAAAAACAAACTTCGTTCTTAAATACAAAGATACGCAAGCCTTTTGCGTATTCGAGAAAAAAAAGACCATCACAAGACATTCCGAACAGAGGAAAGGGCTTTGATGCCCAGTTGTGAGGAGACATACAATACACAAAATGACTTTCATAGACACCACCTTTTTTTTGTTAATATATAGCAGTCTTTTTTTGGTTAATATATAGCAGTAGGATCAGAAACCATCTCTATAAGTAGTTCTAGAGGCCGTTGGTGAGTTGCCCTATATATAAATACTTTCCATCTTCCATTATGGTCGTTGGTAACACCAACCATACCTAGAAATGTCACTTCTAAAGGGATGCACACGTATTTTGCATGGAAAAGCAAAATCAAGTGATTTTTGTGATTTATGATGTGTGACCGACCATGTTGTTTCGCTAGGGAGCTTGTCCTAGGGTTAATTACTTTACTATTTTTATGGATAATTTATAGTTTTTTCAAAGACGTGGTTTTTTTATATGTGGAAAAAAAATACCATCTGCCTCTGAAAAAAATGTTTATAAGAACCGTTGCATAGCCATTACTAGAAATTAGTAATCGTTAGATACCTTTAGCCTATTTTTTAATCACAATATAAACATACACTAGCTTATATACACACTCTACCTCTATGAGCACATTTAAACACCACACGCTTGAGCTACTTGTACATTGTTTTGGCTTCCTGTACAGTGTTTTCTCCTCACAAAAATTAGCTATTTTGGTTTATAAGTCTTGCCTAATAACTTCAATATTTGAAAGAGTAAAACTAGACCTCCATACCTCAAGATTGATAAAGTCACCATAATACGTCACTTACCACTTGAAAGAGCAACGCTAATAATAAATCCTAAAATAGATTAAAAAAATACGAGAACCCACTTCATGACATGTCAAGAATTTAAATCTGGATGGGTATATTCTGTCACAAGAAACCCAACGAGTTGAGTTACGCTCAGTTCGCACATGCCTGCTCAATCTATAAAAAGAAATTATAACTCTACATAATAAAATAATTAGTATCAGTAGATTAATTGTGAAATTTTATAGTTAACCTATCTGATTATGTAAATATTGAAAATATTTTATATAAATCTGATAAAAGCTTACTTCTAGTGTGATGTATACTACTAGACAAACATAAGTTCTTCTTGTTCTCGCTGCAGTTGCATTATTATGGCGGCTAGCTGAGACACAGAGCCAGGTTTCCGTGCGTTTGTAGCTTCAGTGCAGTTTGATTTCTTTGTAAACTAAGCGGCGTACGTCCAATACCTTTTCTTTTTTGGGGCGCGGCAACCATGCTTGCTGCCTCCATGTTTTGACTAATGCTCTCTGCCTGGCATCACCTTAGCAACAGTTGACCAGCGTGTGATTAAGTTAGCGTGCATGCATGATGCCTCGAGGATTCCTCACATGTTTTCATTTTGTTTTGTTTCATGCAATTGTATATGCAGCTAGGTCACAAACAATAATATACTCCGTCTCTCCAACATTTTAGGATCAATCACAGGTACCAATGCTCACGGCAAGAGACTTTAGTACCTATAGAAACAGAGATATAGATATATTGAGAGAAGAGAATGGTCATTAAAATTTAAAAATAACATTTATTTTAGGACAAAATTTGAATGCTATAAGGTCAAGTATTTTAAAACTGAAGTAGTACATAGTTTCATATCACCATATATAAAATAAAACACCTTCTTGTTTGGTAGCCAACGCTGGGCCCTCGCCAGGCCCGTGGCATGCAGGATGGCCACGTTTGGTTGCCTGGGCTGCCGTCACGGTCAGGCTGGGCGTGCGCACGAAAGGTCCCATGGCCTGGCCCAATGGAAAACCGTCGAAATTGGCATTGCTCGTGGGTTTCCACCGTCAATGAGCTTCTTGGCCCAGCTAAGACCAACACCAAAGGCTTCATAAAAGTATACATATTTTGGAGGACCACATGTATGTGATATGCAGTTTTCTTAGATTTTTTTCTTACAAATAGGTTTTTTCTTAGAAACGGATTAAATTTTTGCAAAAAAAGTTATCAAAATATATGTGGGTGTCTTGTTTTAAAAAGTTTATTGCGAGGAACACCATGCTTTTTATTGAATTTTAATTACGATACTTGGTTTAGATGCTACGATTTTTTTTCTATTTCAAAAGAAATAACTAGTGGGAGATAAATGAGCCTTAGTGGGGATAATTCCTTTGATGATGTCAGGTGACATCACTTTTTAAAGATTGGAGCAATCTGATTGGAGGGAACCCTTTAGTGGAGCTTAGCATTATAGGAGTATAAGATTCATGATCTCGGGTTCTTGGTCTCTCACAAATTTGAACCTTAAATTAAAGAAAAGAAAAAAATCACCGCAATCCCTCTTCTAAAATGATTTGGAGATTTATCAATGTTACTAGAGTAGAAATTTCCATATACAACTTTGTAGATAAAAAAATGTTCTAACGTGTATTCAGATTGTATTAAAAGAGAGAGAACGTAGTAGAAGCTATCTAATGCAGGTTCTCTATCTATATAACAATCTTAAAAGTTATATTTATTATGAAATAAATTTTAAATGCTAGAATTGCATCTAACATGAAAAACGAACAATTGCATCCCTGCCCGGCACAGATGAGATACGGATAGTCTCACACATACATGGCAAGAAGGCTGGCAGCTAGGCTACTGGCTAGAGCTTCTATTTCTTCTTTTTGGGATCTCGGGCTCCTCCCTTTTACTACTTTTTGCCCATTTGGCTTTGCCCCTCTTTACCGCATTCCAAAGGGAATTTTGTGAGGAAGAAAAGACGCTGCAGCCAGTCCCCAGCAGCCTAGGAGTGGTAATCGAGCACAATCTTCGTGTACCGTTACGCTGCTGCAATACTTGAGGTCTAGCCCAGCCGGGCCTATCATCTTCTTTTTTTTTTTTAAGAAACTGGGCCTATCATCTTAGCCGGGGAGTATTTGGCCATTTCCTTTTTTCGCAACTACGCTAAACTGACTAGCACAAAATATGCTAAACAATCCGTACATGTCACTGGTACAGAAATCCTTTGTACAGGCGGTGGTACACCCAATTACACAGGCGGCCAAGCCCACCGCTTTGTACCGAGGGGTCGATACTAATCGGCCTGATGCAGTGCGGCGGGCTGTGAGCCGCCTGTGAAAATTGGGTTTTCACAGGCGGCTCACTTTGACTAAGTCAACCGCCTGTGAAAATCATTGTCCAGAAAATAAAAAAAATAGCAAAAAAATATTTTTAAAAACGCAAAAAATATTTTTGAAACCGGGAGAGGCACTCGCCCGCCCGTCTCCGTCGAAGTCGCAAGTCACAAGTCGCGCATTTTTTCGCGTAAAATCGCGCGCTACGCGGCCGTGGGGGGTTTGAACCCACAACCTCGGGTTCGCGCGTACCCCCCCCTCTACCACTCCACCCACACGTCACTTGTGTCTATTTGTCATTTTTGTTCCCCACATATTATACAAACCCCGACGGAAAATTGAATATTTGAGGGTCTAAATGAATTCAACTAAAAAGTGGTGAACTACAAAGTTTCATAACTTTTTGAGATCTACAACTTTTATTTAGAGTGTTTCTCCATCCGAGGTCATTTGCAAAATTTGAATTTCAAATTTGAGGAATTCAAATGCAATTTTGGGAGCCTACATGATTTCAAGAAAAATTTGTAAACTACAAACATTCATAACTTTTTGAGATCTATAACTTTCATTTTGGTCAAAATTCCATCCCAGGTCGTTTGAAAAATTCAAAATAATAAATTTAAAATTATTTGTACAAAGCGGATGTCTTAGAGAACCGCCTGTACAAATCGATTTCTACAGGCGGATGTCTAAGAGATCCGCCTGTACAAATCGATTTCTACAGGCGGATGTCTAAGAGATCCGCCTGTACAAATATGTCGATTTGTACAGGCGGATGTCTTAGACAACCGCCTGTACAAATATCGATTTGTACAGGCGGATGTCTAAGAGATCCGCCTGTACAAATATGTCGATTTGTACAGACGGATCTCTTAGACATCCGCATGTACAAATCGATTTGTACAGACGGTTTTCTTTCTGGGCCCACTGATTTCTTTGTACAGGCATCAAGAAAATTGGAGCCGCCTGTAAAAAAAAAACCGTAGTGTCGTGAAAAAAATGATTTTTCTACTAGTGTGTAGTGCAAATGATCGTCTCTTGTGGCTACCGAGTTGTACTGCGTCCACTAGCCTAGTGATATGGGCTATGTAAAATTTTGCTTTTAAGGTCATATTCTCTCGTGCAAGTGACCATTGGGTCTATATTAAGATTATTAACGTGGTGCTCGAGAGAGGCAGTAACTAATGTTTTTATGATGATGTTATGTCTTCTGATTATAGTAATCTGATAAAATAATCTCCGGATGATCCAGACACCTTATTAGATTATGGTTGCATTACAATAATTAAATCTATAGATTATATCCTATAATCCATCTAAAACCCACTATTAGAAGATTATAAGTGAATGGACAATAATCCAAACACCTATAATCCGGGGATCAACATTATTCCAGATTATTACAATGCATAATTCAAATTATTATAATCACATTCACAATCAAGATTCTAACAATCCAAGAGTGATCCAAACATTTCCTTAAATCTCGATGTGCATTTATAGTGATGTCGATGAGAGAGCCATTTAGATGCTACTTCGGGTTCTATTTGGTAACGCTTCTCCTTGTTTCTTTGATAGATACTATCATCCTAGTTGATTCTAGTGGGGTCAGGATGGAAAGCAGGTGAGAATTGGTTCTGGAGTAATTCTAGTAGGGATTGGATATGGAGCGGAGATGAGTGATTTTCAGCTTCCAATGGAAATGAAAGAAGTGATTCTCTTCTTTGCTCCCGACTAGAATTTGTGTATCATTTTCTTCTATCTGGCTGAGGAGAAGTAATTCTCACGGTGAAGTTACTCCATGGAGCGCATTGGCTTAGTACTGACTCGCAGCGTGGTCCATTACAGCTTGGTTGTGAGGGGAAAAGGGCACCTCCCAAAATGGTTTATGTAATAGTTAGGGTTGTCCAAACAATCGTACATCGCAGGCAGTTCGTGGCAAACTGCTTTGAACACCCTGGTACGGTTGGAGTAGCTAGCAGCATCAACTTATATATAATTAAAACTAACATGCACCATGCCCATGATGGGTTGTTCTTCCCTGGAGAGTTGTTGGTTGTACCTGTTGTGGCAGCAATCCCTGCTACGTAAATAATTTTGTACCTAGTATTTCTAACCCACTCATCTTCTGCATGCAGCATACTTAATTTGTTTAGCTGGTACGTGCATACAATAAAATTAATGAGAAGAGGCTAGTGTACCTGAGCTGAGCCCTGTCATCTTAATTAGGTTTTGGGGCTCTCTGTCGTACGTACGTCCCTGTGTTCGTACAGGAACTAGTGCCCATAGAGAGATGAGTTGGCCCGCCGGGAGAAGGCATGCAGGCACGAGCGAGCTTGAGCTTGCAAGCGACTGGCCGCATTCGGCGCCATGTTTGGCGCTACGGGCACATGTGGTATTTATGCACGACAGAAACACGCCAACGCTAGATAAGCTAAGAGCAAGTATTATAGAAGGCTGTAAAAAGACTAAATGGTAAGGTGGAGGAGAGAAGAGAAGAGAGAAAGGAGAAGTGCAGTTATAGGCACAAGAAAAAAAAAACATGTGAGAGAGACAATAGAGAGCTAAACCATTGTATAAGTGAGCTGAAAGATGGACTGTAAAAATTTATATAGCCAACAATAGGCTATATTATTAGTCTTGCTCTAAGCGGAAGGAGGGGCTCTGTCTCTCTAGCTCCGATCCTCTTCCGTTGGGATTGGGAGCACTAATCATGCGAAGCATTGATCCAGACATCTATCCGTCCGCGCGCCGGACGCTCTAGGCTGACTTGACTCGAAAAATGGCTGAAACTACAGTACTACACTGTGACATGATGCCGGCATTGGACGAACTGAACTACTGAAGCACTTAATTAGTCACAGAGTCGACGCATCAGGGACGAAGCAGCTAGCACTGAATTGCATGCTTTGGATTATCTCTGTTAGTGAGTAGTGGCTGTATCTGTTGTTATCTGTAAGAAGAAATGTCTTGTTGATATCTAAAACCTTTTACAGATACTACTAGTAGTAGTATAGCAAAAAAAAAAAAAAAAAAAAAAAAAAAGCAGGAACAATTGGCAGCCCGATCGATTAGTAGTAATAACCACTTGAGAGTGAGCTGCTGCGTACCTGCAGCGAGATGAACTGAAGCGAGTCGCGTGGCGGCGGAACGGAACGACAGGGCGAACCGGACGTACAGATACGCCACATGCATCCTCCATCCCCTGCGGCAAGAGCCAATGCAAGAGCTAGCGAGGAGAGCCGCTGGCCGCCGGCCGCCGGCCGCCGGGTCGATCGGGCGGGAGGCCTGAGGGAGGGACAACGGGTCGACGACAGAGCTGCTGCGTGCACTACTGTATTGGACTTGGATGACGCCAAGCCTTACAGACCTGACAATCTGACAGGCACTCGATCAGGAACCATGAAGATCATCCATGGATCTGCAGCTGCATGCATGCGTCGCATATGCAGATACTAGTAATGTGTAGTATGCCCCGAGGATAGATGCATGCATATGCGCACGTACAAGTGTGCGCTGCAGCCTGCACAGGGCATTATTTGGATGGATGGAATCATGCGTGGATTACCACTGTCGTCGTTGTTCGTTGGCCGGAAGAAGCAGCTGCTGTGCTACGTAATCTTTGTGTCGCTCCAACGTCATCTTCTTATACTGTCGTCGGCTCGTCGCTCGTACTACGATCCAGAGTACAGTACGTGCTGCTCCTCCTCTACGTTGTGCTGTAGGAGTAGGAGTAGGAGTAGGAATATACGCAAGTGTAACAGGTTAATTATATACTCACGTAGGCGTATAGCCTGTACTATACACTGTACATTAGCTTAGCTGCTAACCGGCCGGTAGCGATGACACTGGTATGGTAGGAATGGCGTGCGTACGTACGTGTTTCTTGCACGCAACGCCCGCAGCGGACGGAAATGGTGGACGACGTCCGGACCGCCGGGCGATGCATGCGTGGCCTGCTAGCTGCTGGTCCAGGCGTGCTTCTCGATCGTAGTATCCTGATAATCTATCCACAGTTGTGGTAGCCACTCATATACAAGGGACCATGCATGTCCATGTCCATCCTCCGATCGATCCCCTGCATGCATGGGTGGGTCGTTCTTTCTGGCCACTGATCGATGATGGACCCATCGACCACGTACGGACCGATCTCTGGTCCGGCCAGGGCCAGCCGTGACCGACGAGATGACGATGGGCAGGGCAGGCCAGCCGACACATGCAGCAGCCTGCAGGCCTCAGGGAGGGAGGGACGTGTTCGGTGCACGGATGCACGCATGCATGCGCCTTGTACTAGTACATCACACGATGCAACTGTCCAAGTCCAACGGGGTCAAATAAAAGGCAAAGGGGCGCGCAGCGACATTACATTGACCTCCCTCCTTTACCGTACGTACCTCGCGCGCGCTTGCCCGGCCGGGCGGCCCGCAGGCCCTGCCTTTAAACGCAACGCAACGTAACAATGGCGACCACACTACTAGCAACGCCATTGATGATCAAACCAAACCAAAACGTGCAAGGGTCAACTGATTGAGACTGATGATCGATGATCCACGGGCCGATCCACGCCGCCGATCAAGAAGCGTGCTACTGTACATGCCGCCCTCCATCGCCTCTAGCAAATCCTAATGTGTTTTTTTTTTTAAAAAAAAGAAAAAACTAATAATGTACTACAGCCGGCAGGGGGGCGAGCGAGCAGGATCGGAGAAAACAAACCACGCACGCCATGCATGCAGTGCAGTGTGCAGATGAGACGACGCGCGCGCAAGCGAGGGAGCGAGCTCACGTGCCCCCGTGCCCGCCTCCGGCCCCGCCGGCGCCGTGTCGTCCAGGACTCGGATCCAGCCCCGCGCGCCGCGGCCGCGGCGGACCACCTGGACAGATTGGTGGTGCCTTGTCCTCCTACCACCCCGGCGCTCCACGAGACCAAGGGCACGCATGTTCAGAGCTGTCCCGCCTCCACCGGTGTTAATTTCTCTCCGGGTCCGCGGCGATCCGATGGATAAACTCGAAATGTCGATTGCAAATGCAAAGTACTCCTACCAAAAGGGTGGTGGTACTAGCCAGCCTCCGTCGTCCGCCGGCATGCAAGCTAGCTGCTGCGCCGCCGGTAGACAGCGACGCGGGCGGAGAGGCATGCAGATTAATCCATCTGTGAGCTAACGGCTGCTGCGCGCCCTCAACCACCAGCCGTGTCTGCGACGCCCGGAAGGAATCCCACTGTCGGAACACGGGCCGTTTAGACTAGGCTTCAAAAAGCTCCCCTTCTCTTTTGTATGATGATGATGAAGGGAAGGATGTCAAAAAGCAAAACCCCAGTGCGGTTGTTCTATATATGTACTCTATGAATAAATAAAACATTCGACCGTCAATTTTGTGGCCTCAGCCAGTATACTGTCAACAATACCGACGGCATGTCAAAATCTTGTCTGTTACAGCTACACACCGGAAGCGATTTTCTTGGATATTAAGCTCTAGGGACAAAGGAAACAATTATATATTGTTTGTCATAATAGCATATTATTGTTAATCTAGATGTTATTTTAGGTTTATACTTTACACAAAACAAAATGGCTAATTTAAAAATGAATTAGATTCGATTGGCTCTTGTTGTCAGTATACCAATTTGATAGTTAGATGTTTTGCTTTGGATTTCTTTGTTTTTTTTAACACGTCTTGTAAAATTTATACAGATGGTTTAAATATGGATGTACGTTAAGCCACCCAAAACATCACTTCCTCCGTCTTTAAAGACTAGAAATCTAAATTCTAAATAATTTTAGGATCAAACAAGGAGTTTCTTAAAAGATTAATTTATTTCTCACTAATCAGTTAGGGCATGTCCAAGAGTATCAAAAACCACTTTCAATCTCGATTTTTTTTTGCAAATTTAAAAAAAAATGTGCTCTCCAACATTCCTATCTCAACTTCCAATCTTTCAACACTTGGAAAATTAGATCTAATCATGTCCATATATGTGCACGTATGTATCGGCCAATCTAAAGGTGGGAGAACGAGTGAAAAAATAGAGTAGGATAGAGTTTCTGATGAAAATATATAAAAGAGAAAAAAATATAAAATTGGTTGATTTAGAAATGGGATTCCTGATGTTACTTTGTATTTTATATTTTAGGACCGAGATTTTAAAAACTATTAGAGAACCCAACAAATGTGCTCCCATTTTTTAGCTACATGGAAAAATCATTAATATACCTATTGTTTTTAGAACTATTGGACATGCTCTTACCCCCTCCATTTTAATGTCAAATTTGCTTTATCCTAAATCAAATTACTGCATCCTTTGACCAATCATTTTTTTTAAATTTGTATAGTTTCACAATTTATGAGTTCTATGTTATGGTACATTTCTCTAAAAATATAAATCATAAAAATGAATTAATATAGTTTTTTTAAAACCAATGGCCAAAAATACATATATTTGAATTAGGAAAAAGCTAACATAAAAACAGAGTGAGTAGTTTTTGACAGCAGCCGCGACCGACTGTTAAGATCCTCGTGACTATAGTATTTCTTTTAATGCACAGTTTGAAAAGGAAAACTCAATTAAAATTTGAGACAAATTTTAACTCTGGCGTAGCTTATATTTCCGAATGTTTTCACAATGGAAGAGTCGTATTTGCCAAGAGGCAGAGTAGATCTCAATGGAAACCCTCCTGGTTTTCTTGGAAGCAGCCATTCCCCTTGGCAGCCGTTGTCTTTACTCCGGCATCCCGACATCCCACCTCGCCACTTTCCCTTTCGCTTTCGGCCTGCGATCTCACTCCCAGCCCAAACGGCTTCCTCTCCTTCCCCTTCTTCCTTTATCTTTTCTTCTCTTCTCCAAGCTCCCTCCCCAAGCGCTGCCAGTCCTAGTCACAAACCCCAAACCCCTCACTTCACTTGTCATCAACCTACGCTTTGCTTCCGCTTCTTCCTCCCCCCCTCCCCTTCCGTTCCCCTTGCAGTCTTGCACTCCACTACTACTACTCGTACCGTTCTCTTCTCTTGATGCAAATCTGTCCTTTCTGCTAATCAATTTGCCATTTCTTTCGGGGGATCCGGAGGCAATGGAGAAGGAGAGGAAGCAGGGTTTCTTTTCGGCGCTCAAGGGGGAGGTCGTGCGCGGCCTCTCGCCAGCGAGGTCCCGGGGGAAGTCGCTGCTGCTCCCGCGCAGCCGCAAGACGGCGGCGGCGGAGCTGCCAGAGGAGGAGCTCGCCCAGTACGCGCCGGACCCGCTCGTCACGCACTCCGGCAGCCTGCGGCCCGCCGGCGAGGTCCTGGCGCCGCTCATGGAGGGCCCAGACGTCGCCGAGGACGACGCGTTCGCCGAGGAGTCCGGACGGCGAGACGGGTTCGGGCAGTGGGTCCGCGGCCACCTGACTCGTGCCCCGCTGATGTCCGGCGGCGGCGGCGGCGACGGGTCGTTTCGCCGCTCCGACCTCCGCCTCCTCCTCGGCGTCATGGGCGCGCCGCTCGCGCCCGTCTCGGTCTCTGCCGCCGAGCCACTGCCGCATCTCTCCGTCAAGGGCGCGCCCATTGTGAGTACAGGCACTCGGATCTCCTCTGCTTCACGCCTGGATTTGAAAAATGCGGCAGCTTTTTGGGTCCTGACTCCGCCGGCGGCGCTCGATCTGTTATTTTTATTGCTGCATTGCAGGAATCCTCGTCGGCGCAGTACATCCTGCAGCAGTACCTGGCGGCGTCGGGCGGCGCCAAGGTGCTGCGGTCGGTGCGGAACGCGTACGCGATGGGGAAGGTGCGGATGGTGGCGTCGGAGTTCGAGACGGCGACGCGCGTGGTGAAGAACCGGGGGGCTCCGCCGCCGCCTCCGCCGTGGAGCAGGGCGGGTTCGTGCTGTGGCGGATGTCCCCGGACATGTGGTACGTGGAGCTGGCCGTGGGCGGCAGCAAGGTCCGCGCCGGGTGCAACGGGCGGCTGGTGTGGCGCCACACGCCGTGGCTGGGCGCGCACGCCGCCAAGGGGCCCCGTCCGCCCTCTCCGGCGCGCGCTGCAGGGCCTGGACCCGGTGTCGACGGCGGGGCTGTTCGCGGAGGCGCGGTGCGTGGGCGAGAAGAAGGTGGGCGACGAGGACTGCTTCATCCTGAAGCTGTCGGCGGGCGCGGAGACGCTGCGGCAGCGGAGCGAGGGCCCGGCGGAGATCATCCGGCACGTGCTGTTCGGCTACTTCAGCCAGCGGACGGGCCTGCTGGTGCACGTGGAGGACTCGCACCTGACCCGCATCCAGCCGCACGCCGGCGGCGACGCCGTGTACTGGGAGACCACCATCAGCTCCTTCCTGGAGGACTACCGCGCCGTGGACGGCGTGGTGATCGCGCACGCGGGGCGCTCCGCCGTCACGCTGTTCCGGTTCGGCGAGATGGCCATGAGCCACACCAAGACGCGCATGGAGGAGGCGTGGACCATCCAGGAGGCCGCATTCAACGTGCCGGGCCTCTCCACCGACTGCTTCATCCCGCCGGCGGACATCCGCCGCGACTCCGTGGGCGAGCCCTGTGACGGCGGCGGCGGTGGCGACGACCCGCCGCGCGGCGGCGGCCGGCGCCGTGCACCCCGCGCGCGTCGTCGTCGCCGCCGCGGCGGACCGCGTGCACCCGCGGCGCGACGACAAGATCCGCTGGACGGTGGAGATGTGACCTCTGAATTCTCATGACTGTGGGCAACGGCACTGATCGAGCGGATTCGTATCGTAATTGTGCAAGATTAGCTTATAAGCAGCTAGTATTACTAGTAGCTAGGAGGAAGAGGAAGGGGAAAAAAATTCAGCAATCCAATTTGTTCATAGTACTGCTAGGAACCAAATCTTTCTTCAAATACTGACTAACTTCATCTCCTCCTCGTACCAATGGCTTGTATTCTGTACAGATCGATGAGGAAGCTCCATGACAAATGACAATGTCGAGCTCATCAATTGTACTCCTACTGTATAACTAACCGTAAGAATTGCAAGAATGTACTCCTACTGTACACAAGTATCATCAGATATTGTGCCCTAATAATACTACTACATAATGCTGAAACGTTGGAATTGGATAGTATTCTTGCTATTCTACGTGACGTCACAATATGTGTTGGTGCCTAGGATGATCTTCAAGCTGGTAAAAGTTGGTGGTAGGTGAGGTACAGTATGTCTTGGTGTCGATCTTAGTTCGGTTTCCATGGCTTTGGCCTTTGGTTGCAGGTTTTGCTTAGAAACTACTTATCCAAGTATCTTCACCACCCTTCTTTTCCAGGCAGTATAGTACTTGTGAGAGTTACTTGCCACATTTCTTGTACTACTAGTAGTAGTAGTTTCCTTGGAGTGGTGGCTACAGAGTGAGTTGAGAGGTAGCAAAGCCAAGCATTGCCTGCATTGCTTGCTTGCAAGTAAACCAACCAAGCAAATGCTTCTCGTGACGCAGAACAAACTTTTTTGGCTTTTAGCCAGGCAATGCCACTACCATTACCAACCAAGCTACTCCTACTATCACACTCATCAGCAGACATGTGGAGGTAGAGCTGCAGCATTGGATGCTGAGGTCACTAGACAGTGATAGATCAGGTGACCCCTATGGCATGCCTGTCCACCGCAGTGTACCTGCAAGGGCTGCTGTTTTTCTTGTCCCTGCGACCCGCCCCTGCTTGCTCTGCATCATGACATGTACAGTAGCCGTGGCCGTGGCAGGCTGCTGCAGTTGTAGGGAATGCATGCGTGGGCTCCACTTGCAGGCGGCTGGTGTGTGTGTGTGGTCATGGAGATGGACTGTGGTCTGTTGAAGAACCGGACCTTTTTACTAACGTGCTTGCCTTTATTGACCAACGACCCCCGGTGTGCTACTGTGTCCTGTGTGTGGTGGCGCCTGTGTCTCTCCTCTACTGCATGCTAATGCTAGAGGCATGACTGTCTTGTACTCCCCCCGTCCCTTTTTATTTGTCGTCTAGGGATGCATGCCATAAGTTTGACTTGATTTATAAAAAATACGTACAATATTTATATCTCTAAATAATTTTGTTAAAAAACTAGATCCAAAGATCTTTCCGATAATCTTAATTATGATACTAATCGATGATATTTATTATTTATTAAAATTATCGGTATTTGTGTCTCAGGAAGCGAAGCGACAAATAAAAAGGGACGGAGGGAGTACAAGATGTTTCCATTACAGTTTCCATTTCTGTTAAGTTGCAGTACTGTTCTTCATTCCTGGCAATGGCAATTGGCAAGTGTATGTACGTATGTATGCACTCCTATGTCATGTGTCACGGCCTCACGTCACATGGATGTCTTGAATTCGGATTGGCATTCAATATAGATAACATATATCTATTTTGTTTGTGCATAGTTTTAGTTGAACAAATCATTATGCATATAGAGAAAAATGTGATTACGCAATACCTATAGATAATGACAACTCATAAAACAAAATTTTAATAAATATTCAGTAATAAAATTGATGTCATTTACAAATCATTTACGCAATACCTATAGTAATAAAATTAACATAATGTTGTTAGCCATATAGATAGGTTTTAAAGAGTTCAAATAATGCATATCGTTTGCTATATAAAAACTGATATCATTTACATTGCTAGTTAGGTATAAGATTTAGATAGCTTTGGATGGTACTTTGTTGCTCGCAGATACAAGTATTGTCAGATATTTGGCATTTTTTTCTTCTAAATATGGATGCTTAATCGGATAGAGAAAAATCATAGAAAACAAATATGGATACATCCATTTAGCATCGGTATTAGAATTGAATATGAGATATGTTTGTGTTGATGTTAAAATGAATGCGAATATCAGCATCCATCTCTACGGCCAAGACTCCACCATGCCTCATGCATCCATCAGCTGGTGGCGACTTTTCTGAAGCCATCTCTGCGGCGAAACACACCTAACGACACGCTGCCTTCACATGGGCGTGGCTGACGTGTGTTGGACAGGAAACAAACGTTGCTGTGACCTCGGGGCAGGGCACTGGCACTGGCACAGCAGCGGAGCAGCCACTGACTGGCATGGCATCTCCGCCTAGCCGATCATGTTGCATCGTCAGTCGTCACGCAGACGTTGGCACTTGCTCGTACTACTGTAGTAGGCTCTGCATGCCAGATTGCCAGGCCACGCGTAGTACGTGCGACAGGAAACCAAAGTTGAGCATTTCACATGTTTCTTCTTTTCGTAAAAAAAAATAACGAAATCGAAAAGACATATAATAGGTTTATCTTTCACTGAAAAATACTCCCTCCGTCCACGAAAAAAGCGTCATTGTAGGACTTTCCAAAATGATGTTTGACTATTCATCTTATTAAAATTTTTGTATAAATGTTATGTATCTTGTTATAGCTTTTTTTCATCATTTGAGATACTTTAATAATAATTTATCTATTTTATAATATATGCAAACTTTTTAAATAAAATGAATGGTCAAACGCGGATTTTGAAAGTCCTATAATAGCTTTTTTTTTTTTTTACGGAGGGAGTAACACAACAGTCGTTAGTACCGTAGCACTAGCAATACACAGGCTATACAGCCCCCTAGATTGATGTCATACTGGTGGTGGTACGGCTACTGTATTTTTTGCTTGGGTTCACGGCAGCTTGTACAATCAGATGGGCCACTCTGATTGCATGGTCCATTCATTTAAAAAAAAAACTAGCTATACAATCCCCTAGATGTGAAACCCTAGAGTTTCAGGCTGAAAAGTTTATAAGAAACAGCATGATCTTCATACAATACAAACTATTATTTCTAGCTTTATTGGCCCTGGCTCTGCGGTAGAGCCAAATAAAGAAGCTCTACTCAACACGGTCTGAAAACAGTGGCCTGCGAAACATTACTCCATGCGTTCCACAGATTTTATCACTTAAAAACTATATCTATAAGGGGGGCATGGTTTTTTAACGACAAAGTTCATAGGACAGAAAGAGTAGATGATGCCTCGCTGGTGTACTGAACTACTGATAATCCTTGACAGGCCACGGCTCAAATCCATCATCACCCATCACCACGCCCTAATAGTATTCTTATCTTTGAGCTGTCCTCTTTATCCCCTCTCAAGTTGGTATTCTCCTTTTGATACCCTCGTGCATTGTTTCAAATCGATCGCTCGCTTTACCTCTTTAACATCTTGTGTTCTTGTATACTTTTAATTGATTCCCTCGAAAAAAGGAAAAGGGAACCGAACATATGTGCTCGATCCTATGCACATCATTGCGTCCAATGAGAAATCGTACATAGTATATAAAATACTGCGCGTCTCCTAGTACGATGCAGCCATTTCATTAGTTCTTCTTTCAGACACACACAAAAATGTAGTACTACTCCTAGTACATACCCACGACTAACCACAAGCTCCGTTTACATGTTCATATTTGGATCCGCAAATGGCTCACTTGGGATTCTGAATCCTATATTCCTAACAACGACATACAACATGTGAACTCTCTGAATGCATCGGGACCAAGAAAAATATTTTTATTTGCTCCCTCAAGTTACTCTCTCTTCCTGTTGAATCGAATCCAAATTGCATCATGGCAAGTGCCCATTTGACAATTAATTATCATGGCTTTGCGACTTTCATAGTGTCAGGTACGAAGATCCGACCGATCCATTCCCTCTGATGCGGTTGCTCTTTTTATGCTCCTTTGTTTCATACATACAGTATATCACCATTAACAAAGAGCAGAGGTAGATCTTGATCTTCTTGCATTGGCTTTAGTTAACTATCCGATCACCCTGTCGGGTTGTAGAGCTCTTTTGGCAGCAGTCTTTCCTTTAGATTGGCATCTGGGCATCAGCTTTCTTTAGCTAATGACACTTGAGATTTGTGATAATATATATAATGCCTGTTTGTATTCTACTGAGGTCCTCATCATCAGGAGAGAAACAAAAGGGTTGCAATACCGTAACACAATTGGCTGTGGCAGCTGTCAGTCTGGCACTGCCAACGTTGATCTGGTGGTGTGTCTCCGGTTTTATGCGTCGTGCATGGGGACCAGCTCTAGTTTATGCAGAGTTCTATCAAATATGTTAAGCCCCTGGTTGGATTCCCTGCTGATCCTGATCGATTCCCAGCTAATGTCAGGCCAGCAGGCCGTTTACTGATGGACCCTGCCGCCACCAAATGCTTCTAGCACAGTAATGAGGCAGGGGACCAATCAACAATCATTTAGGCGGCCGGGATGCATGGCATATATAGTCCATTTTTTTAGGTTTATTCAGGTACTATGCATATGGGGGATATGTATATTATCATGCCAAATCAATAAGATCAGTACATATTGCGATTACATCGATGAAGTACAGAGGGAAAATTTGTAATTAGGGACTGTCTATTGTGCTAACATATTAATATATAGTTGCCCCCTTGAAAAAACATGCAAAAGGAGAGTTTTTATAATTATTGAGTGCCTTAATTCTGTGGTAGTATCATGCTCATGCATAGGTTCAAACACATCTGTGTCTCTTCAAGTTTATTATTTTAATAAAATCGATACTAGTTAAGAAAAATGTTTTCCTTACCTTATCTTGTGTCCCGAAAACTGCCATATCTTGTGTCCCGAAAACTGCCAACTTACGTGGAGTCCATTTTTTCCTGGGAAAAATGTGTTGTGCTTTGCAGCCAACTGGTTCGAACCGCTGAGCCCACGCCCATCCCGATACCCTTTGTTGGGCCAAGTGATAGTTTCAGTCAAAATATCTCTGTAGCCTCAATTAAATTACTCCCTTGTCCCCTAATTTTTTTTAATTATTCCCTTTGTCCTAAAACATTTGCGTTTCTAGAATTGGACATGGCAACCAAAGATTGATGAGAAATTACCAAAATACTCCTATAGATGTCAGCCAGGGCCCAGGTGTTCTGTGATGGCTGTGTGGAGGCAGAAAGTTCTCAAGTACGGGATGCATCGTCTACTCCTTTCATCCTAAAAGATTGCAATTATAGGACCGGACACGTATCCTCAAAAGACTATTATTACTTTCTCCGTCTCACAGAACATGTAAATTTTTCAAGGTCGCACTAGCAAGTGAAATTACAGAGATGTACCTCTGTTGTCTCCTTCTCAACACATTTATAGAAATTCAAAAGCAATGATTTATCTAGAATGTTCACATATAATAGAGCAATACCATGCACACAAATACATTTAAATATTGATTCATCTAGAATGTTCACCAATAATACCCTAGGATTATACGTATGTTTTATGAGTCAATTTTTTTCTTTTTTTTGCGATCAGAGAATATAGCCTGTTTTTCCATTGAGAAGAGTGAATTACACGACACAGCTATGAAAGAACCCTCGTAGGACAGATTATAAATCACCAGGCTAGTGGTGAGTGACCTAGAATAAACATAACTAGAAAAAAAAAAAAAAATAGCGACTGCCTTTAAGACCCAAGACCTATAACTGTGCCTGCAATAAAATTAATCAACGCATAGGTTGCCTACATGATAGACTAAATAGAGGTGGATGCTTGGTTTTAAGAGTTAAAAATTGAACGCTAGGATTAGGCCAGTCTCAATGTCTAGTTTCATTACACAGTTTTCAAAACACCACGAACTTATAAGCCGGCTGATAAGCCAAAATACTGTTGAAATAGCTGATTTTCTGTAAGAAGAAAATAATGCTAGCTGATAAGCTGAAACAGCTTTTCAGCTGAAGCGAACAAGCTAAGTAAAGCATTTAATTACTACAACGTTTCTTCCCCAATCTCGCCATCGTAGCTGCTGCTTGCTCTGCGCCAGCCGGAGCTCGCAGCGCGCCTTGCCCCGTGCTTGGTGGCGGAGCCCCGCCCGTGCCCCATGTCCTTGGCTCGCGACGGAGGAACCTTGCCCGTACCCGGCGGCCTTGCTAGCACTCGCGCCTGACGGCTTTACTCGCGGCGGAGGAAGCTAATTTCTACGTGTAGCCGATACATCCTATCTTCTCGCGTTCTGAATCCATGATACATGTTTCCATACCAACAACTTGGCATGCAACCTCCTCAATCCATCACATGACCGTGATGGACAGCACTTTACGGTGGTGTTTAGATTGGGATTAGGATAGGAATAGGGATAGGATATCTCTTTAAAGGATAATATTAAATCCTAACTATCCATTCTTCACACCCCATTTAATCACAACCATTCATCTATTTCCCTTTCCCTATCCCACCTCTCATATCCCAATATCCAAACAACTCCTACATTCGTTCCCATATAAAAAAAATCGCATGCAGCCTCCGAATCCATCGCAATGGATATTGCTTCAGGTTCCTTGCCATATCAAAAAAATTCGCATGCAGCGCACCTTCTGAATCCATCGCTTGGCCACAGGGGTGCCTGCGCCCGCGTGCCAAAAGCCGTGCCCGCGCGGCAGCGGCGCTCACTGCCGCCGCGCCAGCGCCCCCGAGAGCGGCGCTCACGCCCGCGCCCAGCCAAGCCGCGCCAGCGCAGGAGCGGGCGCACGCGCCCCACGGCGCCCGCGCCAAAGCACCCAGCCGAGCCACGCCGCTTTCGGAGGAGCGGGGCTCGCCCCCGGCGGCCAAGCGCCCGGCCTCGGAGGAGCGACGCCACGACGGCGCGAGGCGAGAGGAGGCGCCGCCAGGGCGCTCTGTCTGCGGCAGCGCGAAGGTCGCGAAAAGAGCGGGCTCCGCCCGTGATGGCCCTCGACGGTGTGAGTTCGCTTCGGAGGAGAGGCTCGCGACGGAGATGGTGCCCGCATCGGCCGATGAAACGTCTTTGTCTGAGTTCCGTTTCCGTTTTACGGTGTTGGAAACGTTGACCAGGTAGTGTCGTGGGGATAAAACGATTTTATTTTCTCTCCTCTTCGTTTCAAAGAAAAACACTCAAATTACTGATGTGACGTCTTATTTAATATGCATAACATCATTATTAAACTCCCGTGAGACTAGCGTTACATATTTTGTGAGATGGGAGAGTACCGAGATCAACCCAACCTAATTCTCTCTCTCCGAGCCAACAGTTTCTCCAGAAGCTTCCTCACTCCTAGTTCTCCGAGATGGATTTTTTTTCGTTTCACTCTAGTGGCTGATAGTGAGCTTTGGATGTGTGTGTGTGTGTGTGTGTTTTTTTTTTTTTTTTTTTTTTTTTTTTTTTTTACCACTGGACTCGTCTAGAAGCTTGATCCTCTATAATTGCAGTCTTGTTGGGAAAAAATTTGAGCCCTCTACATTACAGTCTTTTGGGTGGGGGAGTCTTTTCCAGACGGCGGGACGGTTGCCGGTTGGAGCTGCAGTGTTGCGCTGTGGAGGGAAGGGGTTTTATTCGGATTCTCTAAAATCCCTCGGGATCTAAAAGGCACCATATTCTTTTTTTTTTTTTGCAAGGATCTTCAAGGTTCCCGGCCCATTTTTGTCTGTCCATAATTTAACAAGTCGTATTAAAGAAACAATTCTATAAAGGAATATATTTGAGGACTGAAAATATGGGCATGTTAATTCTGTGAATCCGTTTGAACTGCCTGGATGGCTACACCAAAAGAGCCCCAGCAGGACTCTAGACTTCCCAATCCAGAAATCGTGAAAAAAAAAAAAAACGAAGCACGACGATTTTGATCAGACTCGATGAACTTCCACGACACGGTGTAGTACAAATTGGGCTCTAAAACTGTCACCGCAGATACGAACGTCCAATGGAGTGAGAGTGACAGCGCGCTCGCCGGAGCCAGACGGAACTTTCCTGCCTTCCAGAGCTGCTGTGACGTGGCCCTGCTGACTTGACTGACTGCAAAGTCTGGAAGACTGGAACTGGAGCAGATCGTGTTGCCTTCTCCATTTTTCACACTAGCAGCAGTTTCTTGCCGGAGGACGCCCTACGCTTGCCGTAAGCTGCACGGCAGGGGGGCTTGCTGCTGTCCACCCAGGCTTCCGCCGGACCTGCGGTGCCGCCGCCGCCGACGCCCAAGAGACGGTGCTGCTGAGGAGCCCCCTGCAGCCTCTCGTAGGCGTAGCTCGCGTGTTCGCTACCGAGCCTCCCAACGGCGGGGCCGCCGAACAGGCCACCGCCACCGCCGGCGCCGCACCACCACTGCCGCCGTGGCGCGCTGCTGCCGAGCTCGACGCACCTGAGGAACTCGGCGGCGCCGCTGGCCAGCCTCTCGAACCTCCGGACGGCGGCGCAGGCGCGGGCGCGCTCGTCGTCGCGGGCGAGCAGGAGGAGGAGCGCGGAGACGAAGCGCAGCACGGCGTGCGCGACGCGGCGCGGGAGCGGCGCCCGCGCCAGCCGCTCCCGGGCGTCCTCCTCCTGCAGCTCCCGCAGCTTCCACCGGTGCAGCGCCACGTCGCACTCGTCCGCGGCGCGCCGGAGCTCGCGGCGCCACCGGAGCAGCGCGTCGTCGTCGGTGGCGGCCTGCCCCTGCCCCTGCCCCTGCCCCTGCCAGCGGCCGGACAGCTCCAGCGCGGCCTCCATCTTGATGTGCGCCATCTCCAGCCTCTCGATGCCCTCCCGCGTGCTCAGGCGCTCCCCGTGCTTGCCGAGGAGGAAGGAGGAGGTCCGGTTCACCACCTCGCCGACGACGATGGACCCCACCATCTCCGCCATGATTGCGATCTGGATAATCTCTCGACTACTCACAGTCTCTCACCGGCGACCGCCTACAGCGATGCTAATAATCATCATCACATCAGTAATCGATGATGGAGGACACAAGTGATGAAAGGGAGATGAGATTATTGGAGGAGAAAAGGTTGGATTTGTGTGTCGTGTCCTCCTCCTGGTCGTAAAGAGTGGTTGGTTCTGTTTTCTTGGTCAGGCTCAGGCCAATAGGCCATGGCCATGGATGGATGCAAAACATACAGATGCCAGTCAATCGGGGGAGCTTGACCAGACCAAGTCGTTTGCCGCGTTAATCTGACCATCCCTTTCGTTTTCGTGTTCCAACTTCCAAGGGCCTGCTAGCCTTAGGTCCAAGTCCAGTGTGGAAGCCAGGATGGGCTCGTGTGGTTTTGGCAGTAGCAGCAGCCCAATGTAGCATGCGCAAACAAAGCGAAAAATGTAGCCCACTGGTAGTCGAGTGATACCCAGTGTGGAACGGTGTTAGTACGACTCACGCACGAGGCATTACCCCAGGGCCCAGGAGGCCACGAGCATCAACTCACTTGGAGCTGACAATTGTCCTTTCTGTCTTTCCTTTTTTTTTCCCCTGTAAAAAATCTTTAGGAAACAGAATGAGCCACCGGATTCAACTCTAATAGGCTGAAAAATACGAGAAATTTCAAATCGAAGTGTCCATGTACACCATATTGCCATTATGCGAAAAAACCTAAATCTAAAAACTCTTAGGCCTATTTCTATATTAACCACCCATACCGTTATTAGAAAAAAAAATGACGCCAACTGTCTTCGTTGCACTTTTGTGCAATTAAGAGTTTATAGTTGGCTTAAAATAGTTCACATTGCATTTCAAATGATCTTTTGATGTCAAAATATGAGAGGGAGAATATAGACGTATAGGAGCTGTTTGTTTGTCCGCACCCGGCAAGCCAGGAGCCCACAAGGCCACAACCCTCCGTGTTTGTTAGCGTGAACATGGGCCAGGCTTGCACGAGCATTAAAGCAGTCATGGGCCGGGCTCCAGAGAAACAGACTTCAAGCTCGTTTTTTCTCAGCCCAGCTTGCATGCTGCGACTTCAGGCCATGAGCCAGGTCTAGCTGACAACTGCCTCTTTTCAGGTTGACCGGATCATTGGTGCAGGCAAACAAACCGACCCATATATCTCAACTTGGGGGAGGTTAACAATAGGATAAAGTCTATTTTTGGCCCAAAACTCTTGCTACAAAACTATGCCTAATTTTGGCACCTCAACAATCAAAACATTTTAATTTGACCTAGAGCCATATCAAAATCGCTCAAAACTATCTCAAGGGTCAAAATTGAACGGTTTTGATAGTTGATGTGCTAAAGTTAAACAAAGAAAAGAATTGAGGGGCCAAATATAGACTTAGTAAAGTAGTTTAGTTTTTTTCTTATTTATAAAAAATATATATTAAATTTACTTATTGCCAAATATTTAATGCATTACATATTTATCAACACTTTTCGAGCGATTTTAAATTTAGCACCTCACCTATCACAACCATCCAATTTTAACCCGTGGCAATTTCAATGGTTTTGATATAGCTCTAGAGTCAAATTAAAAAATTTGATACTTGAGATGTCAAAGTTAGATGATTTTGGTTACTGTGTTTTTACCCTTATTTTGAAGTCTAATTGTAATTTTACCCTCGTTTTTGTTACCGTTGTGATTTTACCCTAATTTGTAATTTTACCCCCCTCCGTAAAGGTTTTGCTAAATGTGTTAAGTAAAGACAACTTTGCCCTTTGCGAAAATACCCCTATTTTTAGTATATTGTGATTTTACCCCCTACTTTGCTCTTGTGAAAATATACTCACAATATACTAAAAAAAAAGAAATAGGGGTATTTTTTAAAAAGAGCAAAGTTATCTTTATTAACCCCATTTAACGGTTTGCCCCTTTACAAAAAGAAAAAATCTAAAAAAACCCTCAAACTTTATTCCGTTAAAGGTGGGTAACATTGCAAACTATAAAGCCGGGTATTGTACACCCCTGAACTTTTTGAAACCAGTGCAAAATAAATGTGTTAAGTAAAAACAACTTTTTGTCCTTTTTTATTTATTTAATTTGAATCTTTAAAAAATCGTAGTAAATCACAGAAAAATACCCCTAATTTTTAGTGAGTTTTATATTGTGATTTTACCCCTTCATAACCATAATTTGCTTGAATTGTGAAAATGTAACTCACAACATACTAAAAAATATATAACTTAGGGTTTATTTTTTATGCTTGTTAAATAAAATAAATTTATAAATGATCAAAGTTATTTTACTATAGTTAGCCCATTTTTCACCAACACGGTTACCCACCTTTCTAAAACTAAATAAAACAAAAATATACTAGGCTTTGTAATTACAAAGTAGGGATAAAATCACAACGATGACAAAAATGGTGTACAAGAGTAAAATCACAATTAGACTTTTCAAAATAAAAGGGGATAAAAACACAAAAAACAAGAGTAAAATCCCCAACTAAAAAAAAATAGACATTAAGACGATGTCTGATATGGTGTCAGCGAAGGGCCAATGGGAGTTTGCTGTGTTAGATTTGCTGATCTTCTTCTCAAATCTTTATTTGGTGTGCTTATCAGAGGAAGTAGTTGGTTGGCTTTTGATGCGGCTATCTTGACCTTTTCTTTTTGGTCAGCACTACAACAATGTTCGGTATCTTCAACTCTTTGGTCTCATGGTGAAGATTTGTAAGTCTGCACTTGAGGCATGATGAATTAAGGACATACATACTGTTTTTTTCACGATGAAACCATCGATTTGCTAGCATGTTATGGAACTAAAACGGATGGAGATAATAAGTTGCACAAGGATCGCACCACATCTAAACCACGGAATAGTCACCCCTAGTTATATTTGTAGCATTCATTTATTGCAACACATGGCGAAAAAAAGAAAAAAAGAAAATGATTTTTTGGCCAAACCTGCATGTTTCTCGTGTGAACTCCTTGGCCTCAAGGATGAGCTACCCACCCGTATTCCAAGAAATCGTTCGGTGCACTGCAAGACCCAAGAAATCGTTCGGTGCAGTGCACAATCTAAAAAATGCCCGCAACCTTGACTGGACGTCTGGAGCCGCGGAATTAGAAATCTGACGGAGACTTGGCACGAAGCCGTGCATGCAGTCCATTATTAATCTGAAAATTAAGTACTCTGGATGGAAAACGATGTTTTTGCTTCCTTTGTGCTCGATCGTTGCCACATACCGATCTGAACATTCATCGTCATCAGGTCCACATTCACGTCAAATTGGCCGAATGGCCGTATACGTATAGTGGAGGGGGTGCAGGCCAGCAGCGGTATTTTTCGCTCGCCACTAGCAGTTGGGGGGAGCGGTGGGAGCAGGCCAGCTCCACACCAGCTCAGCTAAGGCAAGGCCAGCTCCAAACCACACACGACGTGCTACAAACCACACACGACGATTAGTCTTCGCATGGATGCATGCATGCATAAACGTTGTCTTGTCACCAAAACTTGAGCATCAGGGTATTAGCAGTAGTACTCTCTTCGATCTATTTTACCTGGCGCACACATATATAAGATTCGAACTTTAAAATGTTTGACCAATTATTAGACTAATAATTTTATAACTCTTATAATACAAACGTTACATGATTAGATTTAGATTTGTAAGGAAGTAAACTATATCCAATGATGATAAGTTTATAAATATAAGTAATATAATATAAAACAAATATAATTGGTCAAAGTGTAATCTAGAGGACCGTGTTATTCTGACCCACTTTAAATAAAATGGACCAGAGGGAGTAGTAATTAGGATAAAACAACAACCCAACAACGAGTTATCTGTAAGTTTTTGAAATCTAACACTAACGGCTCTTACAGTAGATTTTCTATTTGAGTGAACAATGATTAAAAGATATATTCAACAATATCAAGCATAAATATGATATTTGTATGCCATTGCTATTTGACACAAAATGAGATCAAACAATATATAATCAAGCATAGTTTCCGCCAACGCACCATATCCTTGGCCATTGGGCGCCAAATATGGGTGAAGCCACAACACCATTCCTGCAATCAAACACGAGCTCGTCTCATCGTTCCTGGGCCGAGCAATAGTGACAGCTGCCATATAAGGCAGCCACAGCTGATGACACTGCGCCTGACCTCTTACTATTGGCGGCACTTGCCATCTTCAGTATCAACAATTGAGAACAAGGGTTCCGACGAATAATGGAATCACTGCCGGAGCCAAGGGGGCCAGCAGGGGCCATGGCCCCCACCCCAACAATATATTTTTTAATAAAATATATAGAGTTTTAATAGTCCATATTTATATTAAATGGGTATAGTAAATAAAATATTATTATGTACGCATACTAATATCATATCGTTTAGACAACAAATTAAATTAAATACAATTACAATTGAACATTTTGATGTATATAAATTTGTTTGTCCACCTAATTAGGACATATATATATCTATTGAAATTTTTTGTTCTACTATAATACTTATATTTTAATATACTTTATTTTTTTACTGAACGCGTACTTGACTAGTATAATTCGGTGATCATCATATACGCCCCAGAGCATGTTAATTAAATCATCAAATACTGGAATAGAAAATAGAGTTTAATACCGAAGTAAAATCTAAACAATTAAGCTAGACACATTCTTATATGTTGAAACTCTTTGACTGGCCCCCCCTTATGCATAATTCCTGGCTCCGCCACATTGGAATGGAATATATGGCACCGGAGAAGGAAAAAAAACGTGTGGAAGAAAGAAAATCACACTCGACATCTAGATTATGCACACTTAGCAAGTTAGCATGGAGACGAGCATTCCGTACAATGTTGTCATAGGGCTTGTTTGGATCTAATGAACTATAACAACTAATTAAATAGTTAGGTTTTATGAACTAGTGAACTAGTAACTAGTTAGATCTTAAATTTATCACTAGTTAATCTACTAGTTCACTTATTTGGATTCTTGTGGACTAATTATTAGTCAACTAGTTATTAGTTCATAAAATTAAAACAGAGGCTTAGATATCTATGAGATGTGGGAGTACGAGCCGAGCCTGTCGCCACACGACAGCTCACTCTCTCCTCTTTCAATATGGGACGACGTAGTGTTTTCACAAAAATAACGTTACACAGACGGGGATATAGACACGTTGTACTTGTACATGCCCTTACGTATGAAAGAAAGAAAGAAACCGTGGTTGCTCATCCAAGAGATATGATGGAACTAGTTCTGTGACATGCAGTACATTCTTCAGTTTCTACTTGCTTTCCAGTCCAAATTGCTGCTTCTGATTGAAGGCATGACGTGATCGATGTTTTCAGATGAAAATGAATGAGGTCGTTCGAAGTTCTTTTGGAGTTCCATTTGTTATTGACACAACACATGTTTTCTTACTCCTTGAGATCTACTTTAAGACTAGCATGCAATTTGCTACGACGTCATAGAAAAAAAAAAAACTTGCTAAACATGAAAGACATTAGTTTATCTGTCGCAATCAGATGATACGATTCTGTTTGTCTTCTACTCCTCGGTTTCCCTACCAAACATGGCACACCAGAATCCGAACTTTTCAGTGAGTCCTCTGAAAGCATACTACCCAAACCAGCTGCCGTGTTCAGAGGTACAAGAATCTAAAGAGATTGTCAGCAGAGACTGGTCGGATTGTATTACGAAAACCTCTTGAGAGACCTAAATCAGACAGAGGTCTAACCTTGGGTTTAATCCTAAACAACTTCGAAGACATCAATTTGAGAACATATCATACCAGACCGAACACTGATGGAAACATCAAACATGGAAGTGACACCAATGGTTCAGCAAAGAACAGTGGCGGATGCAGGACAGCACCTCGGGGGGGGGGGCTAAACAATGAAAGTTATGAGATATAATGGTAATTTAGAACTAATGAACAGTAATTTCAAAGGTAAATCAAGGCTCTTAGGGGGCTGCCCAGCCCTCCTGGTGGATCCGCCAATGGCAAAGAAGGAAAAAAAAAGATGTGTGTTGTATCATTGCAACTGACATATCATTACATTACAAGTGTGTGGACACAACAGGAGCGATGGATCATTCCTTCCTTGATCACCTAGCGTTCTGCTTTTCATGTCCCTCTAGGCTGACAGTAACGGTTCAACCGCCTGCCGATCATTCTAGCGAGCTTTATTTGCTTTTTTTTTATACCTTTATTTTACTTTTTTCCCCCACTTCTGGTCCACACATGCATGGCGCATGGTAATATAATGATGCATGGCATGGCATTGCCTCAGACTTGTAGCAATATAGGTTAGCTTTCATACGGCCTAACTAACAAGGATTAGTCCTATAATAAAGTTTGGAGTTGTGTAATTACTAGGTTGGTAGAGTGACATTGTAGCAACCAGCAAGCAAGCAAGGATGCGGTTGATTATGACCACGGCAGAAATGTGGCACGCATGCTGCCTAATCATCATCGTCGTCTCGGAAAAATTCAGCGCGATGAAGCACCGACAACAGAGAAGACAAACCGCTGCAGGTAGGAGGAATGGCATCTTCTTCCCCGATCCCCGAAACTGCTGTCAGAGCGTGTTCTATGCTAAAGTGCGCTAGAATTCTTCAACAGAGAAGGCAGCCGCCGCAGTGGTTGTTTCATTGTTTGTTGTCATCTGCAGGTTGGTCCTGAGCACGCATGGAAACAAACAAAACTGCAACCAGCTGCGTGCAGGCGTTAAAACAAACTGAAAACAGATGGCTTGCAAGACAGAAAGTTTTTTTTTTTTTTTTTGTGAATTTGCAAGACAGAAAGTTGGGGTGATTATTAAAGCGTGGCCGCGTCCCAAAGCTGATGAGGGCACGGAAGGATGGCGATGCGTTCAATCAAGACATGGCAAGTCCTTGCATTGGCACATTGCCGCCGCATCGTCTTCGACGTCGATCGTGGCTACTACATGTAGCGTAGACGGACAAGTCTAAAAAGAACTCGAGCCGGTGTGATGGATCTCCTACTCGATCGGCTACTCCTACGGTCCTACGCCAACCACACCGACAGCCGAGTAGTACGCGTATAGTATACTTGTGCAACAGTGTGTCCAGGACGCGATCACGCACGCGACGCCGTACCCGTCCCAGAAAACTCGGTACAGCCAACCAAGAGCCACCACCACCGGCACGTATGAGCTCCGATGCATTCGTTCCTTTCCTGGCAAGTGAAGTTGGTCGGCAGCACTGTAAGTCGGCAACGTGACGAACCGCACGCGGCGACGCGCACACGCGGCGAGCCCGCCCCCGATGCGGCGGCCTGACGGAGGCACGGAGCGGGCTCGGGCGCTCGGCGACGACGCGGGACGCCACCAGCCTACTGGCGTCAAGGCAGGGAGGACCTCACCCCGGGCGGGAGGCAACCGACGACGAGCCGTCATTTATTTCTGTGCGGAAACCCCGCCGACACTCGGCAGCAACGGCTCCCGACACCGGCAGGGCCGTGCCGTCCCCGCGGGCGCGCCTCACCTGACCTGACCTGCCTGGCTCCGTCCTCCGCGCGCCTACCTACCGCCCCAACGGCACGCTACGACTACGACGCACCCCCGGACCCCATACGTGTCCGCGTCCGTCCGTGCATTTCCTTCCGACTGTCTCGTCCGCCCCCAGCCGCTCAGGCCCGTCGCGTTATAGCTCGCTCCTTCGAGTCTCCGCCTATTTATCCCGTGCGCCACGCTCACCTTGCCAATTCCATCCCATTCCACACACGAGACACTCCAACGGTTGCCACTCGCACGCACTTCTCCAGACTCCAGAGCATCATCGGGCGGCGCGTGCCGGCGTCGTCCTCTGCCTGCTGCTCTGCGCCACTACCTCCCTCGCGCAGTCCCCGGCGGCCGCGCCAGCCAAGGCGCCGCCCAAGTCCTCCTCCAAGGCCACGCCAGCTCCGACCACCACGCCTGCCGCCGCCGCCCGCCGCCGCGCCGTCCACCACCCCGGCCGCGCCCGCGCCCAAGTCCTCCTCCTCCAAGGCGACCCCAGCGCCGGCCGCCGCGCCAACCACCACCCCGGCCGCACCCGCGCCCAAGTCCTCCTCCAAGGCCGCCAGCCCATCCGCAGCGCCGGCCGCCGCGCCAACCACGCCCGCCACCCCGGCTCCCGCGGCGGCGCCGGCCAAGCCCAAGACCAAGGCCAAGGCGCCTGCGCCCGCGCCCCCGACCAAGGCCACCGCGCCCCGCCCCCGGCCACCCCCCCCCCTGTCGCCACCCCCCCCGCGACGCCTGCCCCCGCCACTGCCCCGGCCGCCTCGCCGCCCGCGCCCGTGCCCGAGGTGCCCACCGCGGCGCCCGCGCCGGAGACCAAGCCCGTCGAGGCGCCCGCCCCCGCGCCGGCCAAGAAGAAGTCGCCGGCGTCCAAGGACAAGAAGAAGAAGAAGAAGGGCGCGTCCGCGCCTGCTCCGGCCGCCGAGGCACCCGTCGCCAAGAAGCCCAAGTCCGCCGACGCGCCCACCTCCGCCGCCGAGGCTCCCGGACCCAGTGGCGACGGCGCTGCCGCCGACACCGCGGTACGTAAGCTTGCTCGCCACATTTACTGATTATTATTACTGATCCTTCATCTCTGATGAATCATAGTGTCACTGCACATCGTTTCTCACTAGCCACGCATTAGTATAAAACAATAAAAGAATAATTTATCGAGCACTGATGAGCACTAAGCACTAAGCACTGCCACTGAGCCGAGCGGTAAGTGCAAGTCCGCCGAACCCAACAAGAACGGGTAAAATTAATTACTTTTTACGTGAACAAACGCTTTCAACTTTAAATGCAAAATGAGTGCGGGGGTCACCGACCGTCGCCGTCGGTGGCCAAATGTAGCCGTTGGTGCGCCGGACAGAGACGCCAGGGCAACGGCGGTGCGTGCGTGTCTCTCGCTTTCTGCTTGCTGCCAGCAGTTGACATAATCACCGACACGCACGGCAACTGCTTCTGGACTGCAGCTACCGTTTTTACTGCTCGGGAATCTTTTGACTGAACTGGGATTTATTACAACAAGTTTGATTTGAAACAAACAACAACGACCACCAAGGTGGAGTAATTGGCCATTTTGATGATCTTTACCAAAACCAGCACGAGTGTGTTACTGCGCCACGCTGTTTGGTTTGGTCAGCCCTGACACGCACGAGTTTCTCCCTGCTGTGGCGAAACATAAATCAATTACCCCAGCCTTCAATATCGTTGTACTAGAACTGATGACCTGACGACTTGGGTCCTCTGATCGCATGCAAAACTTCACATGTTTGTTTATCATCAGCTGTGGCAGAACGAAAAAAAAAATAATGTTACTGACGTGCTAACGCTGTGATTATGTTTGGTTTGCCGTGCAGAGCGCCGCCGGGAGGAGGACACTGGCGGGCGTGATCGTGTCGTCGGCCGTCGCGATGGCGCTGGGCGCGGCGGCTCTGCTTGCCTAGATCCCGGATGATGCTTTGTGACCAACACAGAATTGATGCCCCTTTTCCTGCTTTCACTTTTTCTTTCTGTATTTTGTGAAAGGGGGGTGCTGGCTCTGCCTTTTCTTCTGTGTAGTAGTGTGGGGTCCACATCACATCGATTGATTCACTAGTGCTTTTGCGGATGAATTCTTTTGCTTTAGACCAGAAGATGATGATGACTTATATGAGAGTGTGGTTAGAGCCTAGAGGGACACTGCCCGTGTAATGTTCAGATTTATTTATAGTATCTATATATATTGTTATTCCTCCATTTCCGCGCACAGGTTTCGCGCTGTTGGTACTTTTTTTTTTCTTCTCCTCATCATAATAATCTCTTTTAGCACCAACAGGCAACAGCCACTTCAATACGAACTATATATATGGGCCATCGCGGGCCTCCTGGGCCGAGTGTTCACAAGCACCGGCAAGCACTATAGATGGGCAATTATGGGCCTGCTAGGCCGATTGTTCAGACTCGTTGGATTGGATTATGGGCCAATGCGAAAAGATGCAGATTTTGGTATGAATCAAACACGGCGTTTTCTGTAATAGTTCCATCCCAATTTTCTAGGCAAAAAGTCCACGTTACCCCTCCAACTTCAGCTTTTCCTCTTGAGCTCTAAAACTAGGTAAACCACTTTTTGAAACTTTTAAAACCTCCCTGGCTTGATTATAAGCAGTTTCGAATGTGGTTTGTCTTTTCCTTTTTTTATTTCTTTCAGTTGAATCTTTAAAAAAATCAAAGTAAATCATACAGATATCACATAAAATGGAAAATCCAATTTTGTTGGATTCATACAAGGCACCCGCGAATGTCGTGGTCCACCATTGGCGTGGTCGTTGATGACGATGACACGGTCATCATGGTTTGCTTTATCTGTGCCACGACACATTACTAGACGCTGCTAGCGGTGGCACTGCCACTGGTGGATGACATCGACCGCACCACGATCTTGGTGGGCTTTGACAACACATCTGCTCGCCCATCCCCAAGCATGTGCTGGACATCTGGCCTCCTCTGCATGTTGCTAAGAGACGGAAGGTCGACTTCACCTTCTCCCCGCCATATCGCTGTGTGCGCTTGGTAGCAAAGAGGAAGCCTCGCGCTTCGAACCCAACGGTGTAGTTGCAGAACGTAATGATGTCGAAGTGGGGTTTGACTCAACAACCTTCCCAAGAGGCTACCTTGGTCGATCCCTCTAAGGAGTACTAGACGTTGTATTGAGCCCTCTGTCGGCATCGAAGCGTGAAGCCATTAGGACGTTGTTCCTTGCTAGAGATGGCTCGACAACCTGATGCTCGTTGCGGGGGTGGAGGAAGAGCTTTAGTGGTCATCTTACTTCCGCTCTTGTCTATGTTGTTTGTTCGCCCTGGTTGTTGCCTTTGTGCGTATTTTTTTCCTTTTTTGCTTTATTTTCTTCTGTTTGGTTTTTGACTCCTGCTCTAAGCAACCTATGGTTTCCTATGATGAGGAGGCTCATTGTTTCGTTTCCATGTGTTTGTCTTTGTCTACTCCCTCTTAATGAATTACGCGCTGCGGCATGTCCGGAAAAAAAACTTAGCCTTTAAGCTAACAAATATGGAGAAGAGAGACGACCATTGACATTGTGGTGTGAGAGAGAAATAATGTATCGTGAAGTGACATACTATCTCTTAAGTCAAGGCTAGTTTCTTTTCTTGCACTATTTATTTGTTAAAAAATATGAACTAGTTCTAAGCTTGATCACTGAAGATTCCCTAAGAGCAAGCTAGCTTGATCATTGAAGATTCCCTAAGAGCATATATTGTATATATTGTATAATACAATACAATGTAATACACGATCAGCCAAACAAAGGATCACGAGTGGCACGAGTGGGGTACCTACTCCACAGGTGGGTCATGTTACATGTGTATATATAATATACACGATTAGCCAAACGAAGTCGTTCATCAAATATCTGCAGTATTGTTTTTGCCGACGAGCTGCAATGAGCTTAAGCTGGTGGTGGGCACGGTCTGTCGGCGCAGTCAGAGAGCGCAAGGATGAGCTCGCCGCCGTGCCTCGGCAATCCTTCCAAAGCGTCGCCCTCGTCGTCGGCTCCACCGGCATAGTAGGCACCTCTCTCGTCGACATCCTCCCGCTGCCGGATACCCCCGGCGGGCCATGGAAGGTATACGCGCTCTCCCGCCGTCCATCCCCGCCCTGGTACCCTCCGTCATCCTCCTCGCTGAAACACATACACGTCGATCTCACCGACTCCACCGCCGTCGCCGAGGCCCTCACGCCGCTCACCGACATCACCCACGTCTTCTACGTCGCCTAGTCCCCCCCGCGCGCTACCGAGGCGGAGAACCGGGAGGCCAACTCCGCCATGCTCCGCAGCGTCCTCTCCGTCGTCGTCCCCAACTGCCCCGCCCTCGTGCACGTCTCCGTCCAGACGGGCATCAAGCACTACTTGGGACCCTTCGAGCTCATCGGCAAGATCCCCACTCCGGACCCACCGTACACCGAGGACGCGCCGCGCCGTGACTGCCCAAACTTCTGCTACGACCAGGAGGACATCCTCTTCGACGCGGTCGCCCGGCGCGGCGGCGCCGTGAGCTGGTCCGTGCACCGCCCCAACCTCATCCTCGGCTTCTCCCCACGGAGCTTCATCAACGTCGTCTGCAGCCTCTGCGTGTACGCCGCCATCTGCTGCAAGGAGGGGGTGGCGCTGCGGTGGCCGGGGTGCCTTGGCTCTTGGGAGAGCTTCAGCAACGCCTCCGACGCGGACCTCATCGCCGAGCAGCACATCTGGGCGGCCGTCGACCCTATGGCCAAGAACCAAGCGTTCAACTGCAACAACGGAGACCTCTACAACTGGAAGATGTTATGGCCGGTACTAGAGCCGCGCATTTCGGGCTGGAGTGGACCGGTTACGATGGGGAGGAGAAGCAGTTCAAGGTGTCTGAGGCCATGGCCGGCAAGGAGGCGGTGTGGGCAGAGATGGTCAAGGAGAACGAGCTCGTGGAGACACAGCTCCAAGACGTTGCCGATTGGAGGCTTATCGACGCCGTGGTTCATGAGAACGACACCAACTGGAAGCTTTTCGACAGCATGAACAAGAGCAAGGAGCATGGGTTCCTCGGTTTCCGTGACACGGTGAAGTCCTTCAACACATGGATCGACAAGATGAAGGCCTACAAGATTGTTCCTTGATTGCCTTCGATTTTACTATTGTCGTTATATATTGGTTTCCGTAATATATAATAATGCTGGGTGGGACCGCGGCATATATAATTTCCCAGGAATCAAATGTATGCCTTCCTGTGATAAACACGTTTGTTCTCCGTATACTATCTTTGTATTGTCGAATATAAACATGAACCTATAAATTAAGCTCGTTCATATATGTACTCTGTGAAAGAATCATGTGCTATTCTTTTTGGAGTAACCTTTACGCGCCAGCGCCACTTGCAAGCTACGACTCTGTGGCCACTTGCTTTTTGTACAGTGAAAACCAGCCAGACCAGCCGGCTACTGCACCAGCCGAGCAGGGCCGGAGTTCGCCAGTGAGAAAGAGCTAGTGGGAGTCCACACAGTGAGGATTCAATGAGATTAAGCAGGAAATGAATTAATCTCCTCCTTAATGCTTCCCAATCCAATCCACAACCCCTTACCCCGTACGAGGCCACCAATCCTTGACCGTTGCTCAAGTCTTAGAGTCGCTTACAACTGATATGTTTCTTTTTATGTTTACCTGTCAACTGTTAATTTTAGTTCAATTTTTTGTTTGTCTAATTTTAGTTTCCATTGGCAATGAGTCATGGTTTCTGGCTTTTTGAAATGCGATGTATAATAACTTGCTTTTCTAGTTGACAGCTTATGTAATACTTATTTTAATAATTTTTTGTTTGTTAATTTCTATTTTAGTTGACGGCATGTCGGCTCCAAGCTTTTGTAATAAATGCCCCCTTCCCCCAGTTAGTAGCAAGTCATGTTTTCTGGCTTTTGCACGTATAATAATTTGCCCTCCTAGTTGGCAGTTTATACTATATTTGTTTTAATAATTTGCCCCTCTAGTTTTACAATTTGTCTTATTTTGGTCTGCTACTTTTTTTAGAGGTTAGTAGCTTTATGTAAATACTATATATTAATTTCATTATATTTCCAACACAAGAATCGATTTGTATACTACATAAAAAACTTTAGTATATTTCTGGAGTAGCAACTTTAGTATTACATGGTAGTAACTCTTTTGATAAATCTTCTAGCACATATTTACACATAAATTGTTACTAAAATAAAATTCTTCAAAACATATGTAAGTGGGGTCCATTTATTGGAAAACACAATGTTATAGATAGAATTTAAATGGATACACTATTTAAAAGTTACATCAATTTTAAAAAAAAATGTTTTGCCCACCACCAGCTTAAGCTCATGGCAGCCCGCCGGCTAAATAAAAACCTGCAGATTCAATGAAGGGTGAACAGAAATTGCAAGTGCAGGTGCATAGACAGGTAGCACGTTTGTGTGTGTATATATATTTGTGTGTGCCCACCACCAGCTTAAGCTCCAAATGCCCAAAAAAGGAGAAGGTAATTCACCAAAGAGGCAAAGACCATGGCAATTTGTTATTTGTCTAAACCGGTTAAAATATTGTAAAAATCATAACAAATTAAATAAAAATAAAAAAATGCCAAACCAAGTTTGTTGAACTCCACATAACTAGCACTACAATCTAAAGATATAATATCATATGTTTTATTGTAATTTTATTGCTATAAATATAGTTCTAGATTTGTGTACAGTTTTCTAAAAACAATTAATGGAGTCAATTTCTTCATTTAAATTGCTACAAAACTTTAATCGTACCATACCTATACCATATATAAAAAAACTATTCATTATTATTAAAAAAACTCCCATTTACTCATGAAATGCTGATACTTTAAATATTTCTTTCCCTATAATAAATATAGGGAAAAAAGATATTTTCATTTCGATGCCTAAGATAATATATCACTTAAACAATACAATTATTCAAAATAAATACCACAACAAATGACGGATTTGTCTTACCCACGTTGCTTTAAAAAAAAACACACCTACCTATACACAATTATTATTACTCTACATACGAAACACAACTCTAAAAAACTACAATACTACAATGATGGAATACAGGCCCTAAGCGGCAACGCCATATGCCTTTCTAGTATGACAGGATGGTTCGTACTGGACGCAGATTGTGGAGCAAACACTCAAACAACGATAACTTGACCACGCACAGCATAATAACAAATATGATATTGCCAAACCAAGGACTCTCGAGCGATGGCGATGCCTTCAAGAATCAAGAGGGACAGTTTTTTATTTATTTATTTATATGAATCAAGAGGGACACCAGCAATTCTTCACATGCCGATTACCAATCCGATCGCCATTGGACACCAGCAATTCCTAGGATGCGTAGTCGGCAGCATCCACATCCGTTATCGCTCGTCAGAATGGGTCGTCGGCATCCACATCCGGAATGGAAGAAACACTGCAACTATGCAAACGTGCGTTTCTGTTGCAGAGGTCATCCATGATTGAAGAGCAGCCTAGCTGTGCCGTATCTCCCTCCGCTTTGTCGGAAGGAAGGACAACCCAAATCAGATTTTCAAGAGCCAATCAGTGACTTGTCAAAGATGCTGACAACCACCGATCGCAATCAGAATTAGCGCACAAAGAAGACGTGCCTTCCTTGAGCTTCAACTACTCATAACTCAATTGGACCACTCCAGATTGGGGACTTAAGATCTTTAAAGACATAAATTTTTTGAAAAAACAAGCCCCAGGTTTTTCCATCCCATCCGATGCAAAAGAAAAACTGGACCAAAAAGATGGGGCATCCGAAGCAAGATTGATATTTAATATTTACGAAAAACAATGTCGCTTGTAGAGACCAAACTCCAGAAAGAAAAAAAGGTTAGCAGGGAAAGACTTGCTGCAGCCAATGTCATCAGTTACTGCATACAAGGAAAAGAGCGACAACCGAACGAAGAACCAGAGCCTGCTTTGTCGGAAGGAAAAGACAACCCAAATCATGGGATTTTCAAGAGCCAATCAGTGACTTGTCAAAGATGCTGACAACCACCGATCGCAATCAGAATTAGCGCACAAAGAAGACGTGCCTTCCTTGAGCTTCAACTACTCATAACTCAATTGGACCACTCCAGATTGGGAACTGAAGATAAGGACAGACAGACATAAATGAGAAAAGCTCTGAAATAAACAAGCCCCAGGTTTTTCCATCCCATCCGATGCAAAAGAAAAACTGGACCAAAAGGATGGGGCATCCGAAGCAAGATTGGCCTTGTATATGACACAGACGAGAAACAATGTCGCTTGTAGAGACCAAACTCCAGAAAAACCTGAAAAAAATATTCCTTCCTGAAGGTGTCGTTGAGTTTCTACTGCGGGAAAGACTTGCTGCAGCCAATGCCATCAGTTACTGCATACAAGGAAAATTGGCTCTTCGACAACCGAACGAATACTTTGAACGAAGAACCAGAGCTTTGCCGTTATTGTTTTGCCGCCATTTCGCCTCGCGCGTCACTGCAAGAATGAGGCTCGCTCGGTTCGGGTGTTGAGGTGGAGGGTCTCATCCCCTCGTGTTTTCTTGCTTTTCGGTTGTGTTTTTTTTTTTTAGGCCGTTCGATTTAACAGATAAAGCAATGCTCGAAAAAAAAAGCAATGCTCGAAACCAAAAAATTCAGTTAGTGATTCAATTCAATGCACACACAATTTCAATCAACCTGAGGCTGAACAAGAAATAACTTATTTGCAATGTTTTGATTGATCACCTTTATTTGTTGCTAATATACAACAGTGATTGATCACCTTTATTTGTTGCTAATATACAACAGTACACAACATGGGAACCTGGCAAAGATAGCAAAATGTATGAAAAGGAACTAAATTACAAGATAACTGGAAGTTGATAAATGGGCAAGATAATAATAAAGCGCAGAAGGATGCGAAGCAACAGTAGAGAGAGAAGTGAATTGCAGGGACGAATCAGGAAACAATCTTGAAGACCTTCATCTTCTCGATCCATGTGTTGAAAGAGGTGACGGTGTTCCTAAAGCCGAGGAATCCATGCTCCTTGCTTTTGTTCATGCTGTCCAGAAGCTGGGTCTCGACACCAAACATGGCATCGACGAACCACCAGTTGGTGATCTCGTCAAACTCCGTGGCTACCAGATCATTCTCCCTGACGATCTCCGCCCAGACGGCTTCCTTCCCGGCCATGGCGTCCTCGAGCCTGAACCTGCTGTCCTCCCCTTCGTAGCCCGTCCATTCCACCCCGAAGTGATCGGCGAGGATCGGCCAGAGCTGCTTCCACTTGAAGATATCCCCGTTGCTGCAGTTGAAGGCCTCGTTCTTGGCGAACGGATCCACTGCGGCCCAGATCTCGTGCTCGGCGATGAGGTCGGCGTCGGAGACGTCGCTGAACCCCTCCCAGGTGACCCGCGAGCCTGGCCAGCGGAGCGTGGCGCCCTCCTTCCGGCAGATGGCGGCGTAGACGCAGAGGCTGCCGACGAGGTTCATGGCGCTGCGCGGGGAGTAGCCGAAGACGGTGGTGGGGCGGTGCACGGACCAGCTGACTTGGCCGTCGCGGCGGGCGACCTCGTGGAAGACGATGTCCTCCATGTCGTAGTAGAAGTTGGGGCAGTCGAGGCGCGGCATGTCCTCGGTGAAGGGCGGGTCCGGGGTCTCGACCTTGCCGATGGCCTCGAAGGGCCCGACGTAGTGCTTGCGGCCGGTCTGGAGGCAGACGTGGACGAGCGCGGGGCAGTTGGGGACGACGACGGAGAGCACGTTGCGGAGCATGGCGGCGTTGGCCTCCCGGTTCTCCGCCTCGGTGGCGCGGCTGGTCCACGCGACGTAGAAGACGTGGGTGATGTCGGTGAGCGGGCCGAGGGCGTCGGCGACGGCGGCGGCGTCGGCGAGGTCGAGGTGGAGGTGGGTGACGGCCGGGGAAGGAGCTGGGGACCAGGGCGGGAGCGGGCGGCGCGAGACCGCGTACACCTTCCACGGGCCGCCCGGGGTGTCGGCGAGCGGGAGGATGTCGAGGAGGGAGGTGCCTACTATGCCGGTGGAGCCGACGACGAGGGCGACGCTCTGGTAGGACTGCTCGGCCGCCGCCGCCGCCTCGTCCTGGCGCTTCTTGACCGCGCCGATCGCGCCCGTCCACCACCAGCTCATCGCGGCTTTGGGATGGGTTTGGCGGCGTCGGCGGGCGGGAGGGAGGGAGGCTGGGATCGGGATTCGGGAGGGGGGAGGAGCAGAGCAGATTGGCCTTGTATATGACTGAGACGAGTGACAATAATTTCTCTTGTAGAGACCAAATTCCAGGAAAATGTGTAGCAGGGAAAGACTTTCTGCAGCCAATGTCATCAGTTACGGCATCCTAGTCCATCCTTGCAAGGCTTTGGCTCTTTGATCGTCTGTCTTTCTTGTGAGGCTGTGGTGTATATACGTTTAATCACTAAGAAAATGAAACTATGAAAGCAAGCAAGACACTGATTATTAATACCCAAAAGAAAGATTTCAGTGACTTCTCAACTTGTAGAACCACATCTCTAGATAACGTGGAAGGGATCAACAATAGCAGACAAAGGACATGTACAGATTTAAAAGAATGAGCAGATAGGAACGAATCAACATTGATAGTGAGCTTTGACAGCCAATGCAATGATATAGCAATGCTTGCATTTGTAATGAGGAAATTCGATCAATAATTCAATGTTCACACATTACAGGGCAATTATGAGCAATGTCTTGATCTCTAAAACATATTTACTGATACAAGGAAAAAAGTCGACAACCGAAAAAAGAACCAGAACCTTACAAGAATGCACCACAAATGGGGTAAACCAAAAATGATTGACGTACCAAGTGATTCACAGATAAAGCAGTGCTCGTAACCAAAACATTCAGTTTGATCAAATCGATGCATACACAATTTCAATCAAGCTGAAGCAGCACAGAATTAACTTATTTGCAATGTGTTGAATGATCACGTTCATTTGCTGCTAATATACAACAGTATACAACATGGAAACCTGGCAAAGATAGCAAAATGTATGTATGAAACGGAACTAAATTACAAGAGAACTGGAAGTTGACAAATGAGCAAGATAATAAGGCACAGAAGAAAGATTCGAAGCAACAGTAGAGAAAGAACTGAATTACAGGGACGATGAATTAGGGAACAATCTTGAAGACCTTCATCTTCTCGATCCATGTGTTGAAAGAATTGACCGTGTTCCTGAATCCCAGGAAGCCATGCTCCTTGCTTTTGTTCATGCTGTCCAGATGCTGGGTCTCGACGCCAAACACAGCATCGACGAACCACCAACTGGTGAGCTCGTCAAGCTCCGTCGCAATAAGTTCATTCTCCCTGATAATATCCGCCCAGACGGCTTCCTTCCCGGCCATGGCCTCCTCGAGCCTGAACCTGTTCTCCTCCCCTTCGTAGCCCGTCCATTCCAACCCGAAGTGATCGGCGAGGATCGGCCACAGCTGCTTCCACTTGTAGAGATCCCCGTTGCTGCAGTTGAAGGCCTCGTTCTTCGCGAAGGGGTCGACGGCGGCCCAGATCTCGTGCTCGGCGATGAGGTCGGCGTCGGATGCGTCGCTGAACCCCTCCCAGGCGAGCCTCGACCCGGGCCAGCGGAGCGTGGCGCCCTCCTTCCGGCATATGGCGGCGTAGACGCAGAGGCTAACGACGAGGTTCATGGCGCTGCGCGGGGAGTAGCCGAAGATGGTGGTGGGGCGGTGCACGGACCAGCTGACTTGGCCGTCGCGGCGGGAGACCTCCTCGAAGAGGATGTCCTCTTGGTCGTAGTAGAAGTTGGGGCAATCGAGGCGGGGCATGTCCTCGGTGAAGGGCGGGTCGGGCGTCTCAACCTTCCCGATGGCCTCGAAGGGGCCCAAGTAGTGCTTGCGGCCGGTCTGGAGGCAGACGTGGACGAGCGCGGGGCAGTTGGGGACGACGACGGAGAGCACGTTGCGGAGCATGGCGGCGTTGGCCTCCCGGTTCTCCGCCTCGGTGGGGCGGCTAGTCCACGCGACGTAGAAGACGTGGGTGATGTCGGTGAGCGGCGCGAGCGCCTCGGCGACGGCGGCGGCGTCGGCGAGGTCGAGGTGGAGGTGGGTGACGGCGGGGGGGGGGGCCGGGGACCAGGGCGGGAACGGGCGGCGCGAGACCGCGTACACCTTCCACGGGCCGCCCGGGGTGTCGGCGAGCGGGAGGATGTCGAGGAGGGAGGTGCCGACGATGCCCGTGGATCCGACGACCAGCGCCACGCTCTGGTAGGACGGTTCGGCCGCCGCCGCCGCCGCCGCCTCGTCCAGCCGCTTCTTGGCCGCGCCGATCGCGCCCGTCCACCACCAGCTCATGGCGGCTTTGGGCTGGGTTTGGATTGGCGGCGTCGGCGGTAGGGAGGCTGGGTGGGGATCGGGATTCGGGGCTCGGGAGGAGCAGAGCAGGCGGGGTTGGGGAGGGAGGGAAGGCGGTGGAGTCGTGGAGACCCTTGTCTTGCTGCCTGCGGGCTGCGTGCGGGGTGCTGGGGAATAATTGGGGGTGCCCGTCCGTCCGCGTGGTGCCTGCCTGGCAGCCTGGGGTGGGTCTACGTGTGTTGCGGTGGCCGGCGCGGACGGGGGCGGTGGTTGCGTTGCGTGCGCGGCGGCCGGCGGTGGTTGCTCTGTTTGTTTTTGTGTCGTGCGTGTGAACCGATTCGGATCCGACGCGGCTCGTGTTCATCGTGTCACAGCGCTAGGCCTGAACCATTTTTTATGGTTTGTTTTTGTAAAATCCAACATAATCCGTAAGAGAATGTTATGCTTGTGGTCCACGGTTCACGGTTTCAATCCGTGAAAGGAAAAAAAATACACGGATTAACGTGGTAGCACCGGCGCCCTCGCCCAACGAGTTTACCGATTGTATCAGGTTGCAGCAGGACTGCAGGACCGACCATGCTTGTCATGTGGTGCGCCAAGGAGACATGACCACCGGGCGAAGATCGCGCTGGGAGACGCTGCGCAAAGAGCCTCGGGCCGTGTCGTCGTTTGTCCCTGCACTAGGGTTGTTGTATGTGCAACTGCCGGAACATATGGAGCACGCGGAGGATGCGAATCAATTTTTAGACGCTGCAACCATGTCTTGCTACCTCTGTTTTGACGACTTCGGTGGGTGATGCGATGCCAGAAGCATCAAGCATCCATGCCAACCGTCAAAAGTTTTTTTTCTAGGCGGGGGGAGGGAATAGTGGGTGGCAAGAGCTTGGGGAATCAACGTGCGCAATATGTCTTGCAATTGATTTATTGGATCTATGTACAAGACTTGTTTCGACTACCGTACGTGCTAAAACACGTAGCAGCGCACACGTGTCCACCCGTCCGGTTCATCTTGTTCCACAGTCGTCCCGTCTCCCGCCCACCTCCACCACCGCCTAGATCGCCGGAGACCTCGCCATCTACTTCACCACCCACCTCACCCTCCGTCGAACAAGCCCGCCCTTCCCTTACCTCGCCGGCGCTCACCCACACAGCCCACCTAGGCCATCCGACCATCCTCCGCCGCCGCCTCGCTCATCGCTGGCAACCCACCACCACCGCAGTGTCGCGGCCGCCACCGGGCCTGCTGGCCGAAATCTGTATCAGAGGGGTTGCTCCAACCCTAACCAGCATAACCGTCACCTTCGTCGTTGTTGCCGCTGCCGCCGCCACCTCGTCCATCGACCTACCCGTGGCGCCCTCACTGCCGGCCGTTCCGCCCACCGCCCACCCACTGCCACCGCCCACTTCTTCAATTCCGATGAGCAGTGCGTCACGTACGCCACTATGGTTATACACACACGGGCTGAATAGTGATTTGGGACTTGTTTTCCTTTTTATTAGGCGCCTGCGCTGCCGCTGCCCATTTTGTAATCATGTCCTATGAAACAGAATTCTAAAATATTTTTTTATAATATGTATCTGTATTGATAGACAAGAAAAACATACAAACACACACAGACTTACAGATACAAATGTACAGAATGCCAAGATGTCCTATGAAACGGAATTCTAAAATATTTTTTATAATATGTACCTGTATTGGTAGAGAAGAAAAACATACAGAGACACACAGAGTAATACAGATACAAATGTACAGAATGCCAAGATAGTTGTCCTGACAAAAGTGCACAGAAGCCCATGGAAAAAACAAAAAATCACAAGAAAGTCCCTAGCTGCAGGGCACTGCATTCAAGAACTTAGCCTAATTTGAATTCACTCATTCCACCTTGGAATTGGAGAGAATTAAGGGATATTTGAATTAATTTTCTCTTCAATACCCTCTAATCACCAGGTGAAAATGGTAGTACCAAGTATTATTTTTATACGGTGGCGACAAAGATGATCAACCTGTCACGGTAGAAAATGGTAGTAGTGCCTACCAAGTATGGAGAAGTCTCACTCAATTTAAAAATATTAATATTTATAATGCAGTTCTACTCAGCCCAATTAAACCCAGCCCATCAAGTGAACTAATTTGTTGGAATTTGTTGCTTGTCAACGTCGTGCCGGGTTGCGTTGGCCCATTTATTCTCCCAATGGCCCAATCTTACTACTTCACCATAGTTCTGATCAGAAAAAAAGTCTACGTATCATCCTTCAACTATTGCAAAAGTCTGAGTTTCCTCCCTCAATCGCAAAACCAGACATCTAGCATCCTCCAACTATTCAAACCGTTCGGTTTACCTCCCTCGGCTGTTTTGGGAGTGGTTTGAGTGACGTGGCAACGTGGGCCCCACAGAGGAGCCGAGAGAAATAGAGAGCACCGGTGGGCGCGGGGACTCACTGCGCTGTCGTTGCCGCCTCCCGCCGTCGTTGGCATGCTGCTCCCCCGCGGCGAATGCGCCCTTGCCACATCCGCTGTGAGCTGTACCCCGACCTCACCGTCATGTGCCCGCCCACCATGCCCGCTCCGGCGGAGAGCTCCGAAGAGGCCACGCCCGCGAGCCCCAGCCGCGTCCGCAGAGGCCGCCATGCCCGGCTGGAGGAGCACCGCTCGCCGGCCCCAAGCCTCGACCGTGGCCGCGTGCCTCCGGCCCGCACGTGCGCTCGCCGAGCAGGGAGCAGCAGCACGACAGCGGAGCTCGCGCGTCGGCCGCCACGCCAGCCCGCGCTCGCTCGCCGGCCGCCCGCCGCGTGTGCGCTCGTCCGCACCACCGCGCTCGCCGGACTGGAAACACGAGGCTCTGAACAGCATGTGCTCCATGGCCGCTACAGGTTACAGCATATGTCCATTGTCCAGTGCACGGACAAGAGCACAAGTACGTGGTAAAGCAAGCTGTGCATGGGAGCGCATGCAGGAGGACGCGGACGGCCGGCCGGCGGAGCTCACTCGCGGTGCAGCGCGCGCGCGGCGGAGCTCGCCCACGGCGCAGCTCGCCCGCGACGTAGCTGGCGGCGGCGGAGTTGTGGCTGGCGCCCCAGCCGTTGTCGTCGTCGCTGCACCCACCCGTGCACGCGGCGCAGCTTTGCCTGCGACGCTGCTCCTCGTAGTGTAGCTGGCGTGCAGTGGAGCTCGGTCGCGACATAACCGACTCGCTGAGCTGTGCGCGTGCGCGTCTTGCGGACGGGCTTGCGGTCGTGGCGGCGCACCCGCGGGCGTCGCCGTGGTGGCGCGGCCGCGGGCACCGACCCCTGCGCCCGTGCGCGTGCTAGCCGCTGGCGGCGGCGGCGGCCACGCTAGTGCGGCGCGAGCAGCTTCGCCCTCAGCTCAGCCCCAGCTGCGCCATCGGCCCTGACTGCCGCGGGCGGGCTCGTCCCCGCCGGGCGCGGGTGCCCCTGGCTGCTGCGGGCGAGCTCGTCCCTGCCGGCACGGGTGCCCCTGGCCCCAGGCGAGCTCGTCGCCCGGCACGTGTGCCCCCTGCCATGAGGCGTGTGTCCCTGGCCGCCCGCTCGCGTCATGGCTGAAGCAACCAAGCAGGGGACGGACGACCGGCCGAGCGCGTGTGCCCCTACCGCGGTGCACGCTTTCTTTGTCTCCGCTCCTCTGTGGGGCCTATGTTGCCACGTCACTTAAACCACTCGCAAAACCACCGAGGGAGGTAAACTGAACGGTTTGGATAGTTGGAGGATGCTAGATGTCTGATTTTGCAATTAAGTGAGGAAACTCAGACTTTTACAATAGTTGAGGGATGAAATGTAGACTTTTTCCTTCTCATCAACAACCACCACATCTATTCATTCCCATCCTCCGAAAAGAAAAAAAGAAAATCTATTCATTCCGACCCCCATTGGGGGAAAGGCCAAAAAGGCAGCCGCTGCCGCGCCGGTGCCGGATGCCCGGATCCCCGTTTGTGCATAAAAGCCACACCACGCAAGCATCCTTCGTCGTCACCCCCTCGACCCCGGCGCACAAAACCCAGAACCCCAACTAACCACCAGCCACCTTGCGCTCCGCTCTCCCAATCCCCTCCAACACCATGCCACCTGTGCTCCCATTCGGTGGCTTCACCATGAAGCGGTGGTGGTGGATCGGAGATCACGGCTCGCTCAGGCTGCGCGACGACGCGGAGCGTGCGGCTTCCGTGGCCGAGGCCGCGGCCGCAGCAGCGGCGACCGCGCCGTCCCAGAACGTCGCCCTGGTCGTCGGCTCCACGGGCCTCGTCGGCGCTGCTCTCCTCGACATGCTCCCGAGCGCGTCCCTCCGGCCGTGGAAGGTCTACGCGCTCCCCCGCTCCCCGCTCCCGCCCTGGTCCGCGGCCGCGGGCGCCGCCCACGACGCCATCCACGTCGTCCACCTCCACGTCGACCTCGCCGACCCCGCCGCGGTGGCCGCGGCCCTCGAGCCCCTCACCGACATCACCCACGTCTTCTACTGCGCCTGGTCCCCGTGCTGCGGCGCGACCGAGGAGGAGGCGCGCGAGGCCAACTGCGACATGCTCCGGAACGTCCTCAACATCGTCGTCCCCTTCACCAACTGCCCGGACCTCGTCCACCTCTGCGTCCTGACCGGCCGCAAGCAGTTCGTCGACCCGTTCGAGCCCCTCACCGGAATCTCATCCGCCATCGTCGAGATGCTCCCGTACTCGGAGAGTCTCCCGCGGCACGAGTACCCCGACCTCGAGGACGTCCTCCTCGACGCGCTGGCGCCGATCATAACCAGCGACGGCGGCGTCTGCATCACCAGCTGGTCCGTGCACCGCCCCGCCGCTACCCTCCTCGGCTTCTCGCCGCGCAGCGCCAGGAACGTCGTCGCCAGCCTCTGCGTCTACGCCGCCATCTGCCGCAAGGAGGGCGGCGCGCTGCGCTGGCCTGGCTCCCTCGTCGCCTGGGAGGGATTCAGCGACGCCTCCGACGCGGAGCTCGTCGCCGAGCAGATGCTCTGGGCGGCTCTGGATCCCTGCGGCAACAAGGAGACGTTCAACTGCACCAACGGGGACGTCTACAAGTGGAAGAGTCTCTGGCCGATGCTGGCCAGCCATTTCGAGGT
>JADLZL010005724.1:0-23728 GCA_015844335.1 Chrysopogon serrulatus | reverse complement strand
GTAACCCGGCTCATGAATCTAGATATATATCTGAAGTTTGATGACTGCCAACATTGGGTGACTTCAACCTCTACGTAGTTCTCGATGAGGAAACAAAACCAGGAGATTTTTCTCGAGATGCAACTTTTCAACGCTTAATATCTCGACTGACTTGATTGGATTTTACTTTCTGGAAGAAAATACACATGGAGTAACATGCACCGATCCTCCGGTAAGCTAGATCGATGTCGTCAAGTTCCTCTTGGGGTCTTTCGCACTCCATCAACCATTGTGCAACCTCTCAAAGAACATTTCCGATCATATCCCCTTCGCATCAACATAGGGGAGCAAAGTCCCAAAAGGAACTAGATTCGTATTTGAGAACTTCTCGGGTAGATCAGCAAGCTTTGGGAGACAGCTTGAACTCCATTGGAACCCAGCCTCATTTTCTTTGCCAATGCAGCCAAACCCTAGCCGCCAAATTTGAACAAGTCGAATAGGCCTTAGACATCGGAGCAAAACTTATCAAACCCTCAATAGGTTGATTCACAACCCAATTGGGTTCTTCTCCTTTCCTGATGGATTAGAGGATCAGAGACCCCTTGATGATCTTGAAACTAGTTTCAGATTGCTAGTAAAGGGCCACTTAAACAATCTCTTGGAATCTAAAAGGAAATATTGGAAGCAGAGAAACACCATCGATGGGTCACCTTAGGTGATGATGAAAATAGCTCCTACTTTCAGCTATAGCTACTCACAACAACACCAAAAGCACATTGGTAGCTTAACCTCCTCTCGATAACATCACTGTTAATGATCATGATGGAAAGTTGCCTCCCATGGCACTCCTTCAAGAAGAGGCTTGGTAAAAATTTCAATGGTATGGCCTATAATCTATCCACCCTCCTCCTAAAGATTCGATTCACTAGCTTCACCTTTCAAATTACGTAGGAAATCCATGCAACATCAAATAGCTCCCAAGTAGTCATGCCCCTAGACCCTGATGGATTCAATGAAACCTTCATCAAAAAATATTGGAACATCATTAAAGAGGATTTTTGTCGGTTCCTTAATGACTCAACTCCAATGTAATTGACATCAGCTGCCTGAATTCCTCTTACATTGCCCCCGATCCCCAAAAAAGCCAAACCCCTACACAGTGGATGACTATCGGCCCATATCCCTACTCAATTACTCCCTCAAATGCCTCACCAAGATTCTTTCATCTAGATTGCAAATAGTAATGTCATTCCTGGTCCATCCCAACCAATATGGATTCATCAAAGGTAGAACCATCCAAGACTGCTTAGCATGGGCTTTTCAGTTTTTGCATGTTTGCCATCACTCAAAAAATGAGATTATGATTTTAAAGCTTGACTTTGAGAAAGCCTTTGACAAAATCAAACACCAAGTCATTCTAGATGTTCTCAAATACAAGGGCTTCTCAACAACTTGGTTAAAATAGATTGAAATGATCTTAGGATCAGGCTCTTCCTCTGTTCTCCTTAACAGTGTCCTAGGAAAAATCTTCAAGTGTCTAAGAGGTGTTAGATAGGGGAGACCCTCTCCCCCACCGGCTGCTCACCTTGGCTACCGATCTACTCCAATCCATTGTCAACAAGGCCTAGAACATAGGCATTCTCAAGCACCCTATCTCGATGATTTTGGAGGTGATTTCCCCATTATACAATATGCCGATGACATGTTGCTCATCTTGCCTCGGCAAGTAAGGGAGAATGCTCTTTAACCTTAAATGTCTCCTAAGGTCTTTTCTCTCCGACAAAGACTGGTTACATGTAAATTTCTAGAAATCCTTCATGGTTTCTATCAATGTCACTGAAGAGAAGTTAAATCATCTGGCAAATACTTTTGGCTGCACCACTGGCACAATGCCCTTCACGTACCTGGGACTTCCAATGAGCACTTTCAAACCTTCAGCTCATGATTTTGCACCCCTCTTACAGAGGATAGAATCAAGACTTATTGGTATCAATAAAATGTCATGTCTTACCATGGGAAGTCTGCTTTTGTTAATTCTGTCCTATCTGCAATGCCCACCTACTATATGTGTAGCCTTCTAATCCCTCCACAGTAATAGAACAAATTGATAAGTACAGAAAACACCGCTTGTGGAGTGGAGGGGACATCAACGTAAGGGGAACTTGTCTTGCCGCTTGGGAACCAAATTGTAGACCAAAAAGAAGGAGGATTAGGTATCATCAACATTCGCATACGTAATAAAGCCCTTCTACCGAAATTTCTTGATAAGTTCTATAATCATGCATACCCCTTGGGTTCATCTTACATGGGAAAACTCTACCAGAACAAGAATATTCCCCTCATGCAAGGAATCCTCGTTGGATCATTTTGGTGGAGGCAGATTATCAATCTCCACCCCGAATTTAGAAGTCTAACACACCGCACTCCAAGAAATGACACTTCAATTCTCTTCTCTGGTCTCGACCAATGGAGTGGTCTCTGCTTGAAAGATAAATACCCCAGGCTGTATTCCTTTGCAAAGAAAAAGAACCTGCTCCTTTTGGGCTTTCTTAAGATAGGAAAACAAAGAACAACTTTCACCTTCCTTTGTCAACAGATAAAATGAGGAACTAACCGAATTGCAGGCCCTACTCCAGCCCCCCTTGTCTTGGACACCGAAAATTAAGATGTTTGGAACTATATTTGGACTCAATCATCCACCTAAATCTCGAAGAAAGCATACAAGCTACCGCAAGGCACCAAAACAGTCTCACCTCTCTTTGCTTGGTCAGGGGTCGGGGACAATCTTGGCAAGCACAAGTTTTTCTTCCGGTTATTGATTAAGGATCGGGCTTAACACCGTAAACGTTCTAAGAAGAAAAACAGATGCATCCGCCCAGCTATGATTGTGCCATATGCAATGTCAATTCTGAAGAAACAAGTATCCATCTTTTCTTTGAATGCCCCTTCGCCGGCCGTGGCCGAATCTGATTGAATCAATCGAACCTCAATTTACCCCCCCCGTTAGACATGGTAATTGAAGCTAGGACAAACTTTGGAAACCCAACCTTCGTGAGAAATATTCATCACTGCATGCTGGTGCATATGGTGCTCGTGAAATGCCCCTCGATCTTTTGATGGAGTGCCCCGCAACCTTGTCGGATGGAAAGAGCACTTTAAGGAAGAGATTAGCTTGATTTGCATCAAGGCCAAACCTAGCCATGTTGGCTCCCTTAGTCTGTGGTTAGAGAATATAGCCTAGATGTTGCTCAGTCTTTTTCTTTTTGAGCTTTGGTAGCTCCTTTCTCTGCACTGCTCGTGCAAATGTATTAAACCCTTTATTTGCAATACAAAAAAATAGATGTGGGGGTTTTCCCCCACCGAGCCCTCAAAAAAATCAGGGCAACTTAGAATCAAAAGATTCATCCAGCTCAAGGCCCAGGCAACCAATGTCCTAAAGCAGTTGTTATCGAGCGGCCATCGAGGGCCTAACTACATGTCAACGTGCCTCACATTTCGTGTGGACACCTTCCGAGTCAGTAAGCGAATTATTTGAGATAATGAATGAATACGCCAAATCGAATACAAATTACAGGAGGCGGAAGGTAGCACACAACTCAAACAGGCAGTTCACCAAAGTACCAGGCCCCAACGTAACCCAACGAAATGTAAGACCTTTTTGTACCATTAACAACCTGTAAGGAGATTATGGGTCAGTCCAGCAGCCTAGATGCAAACTCAACACGGCCCTTCAGAAACAAGTCAGCAGTATAACATAGAGCAAGTAGAGGCAGAGCACGTCATGGTTTTTTGCGGCAGTCGTGAGGGCCGCGGAAGAGGAAGAAACAAAAAATGCAAGCCATGTCACTGGGAATACAGATACAATAAGCTAGTAAAGGAGGTAAAAGAAAAAGTTGATGCGTCTAAAACAAACGATGCACTTAATTTTGGGTTTATTTCTTCTCACAATTCTTCATATTACCGAATAGAGCATTGGAATTTATTTCCGATTTCCATTGATTTTTATTCATCTAGAAACGGAACTAGAACTACAATGCTCCAATTAACACAAAAGCACCTTTTAGAGAATATAGTACATAAACAATCGTTCATATACACACACCTACATTTTCCTTAATCGTACGTATGAGTAACTTAGAATACATGTAGACATGTATAAAAAAAATATAAAAACACGTGCTAAGTCAAGCCTGGGGCTTTGAATAATAATCTAGCTAGATAAGTACGAGTACAGTACTCCTAGACCGCAACGAAACCCTGCACAGGTCGTCGGTACTATAAAAGCATCTTGTGTCCGAGTACAAGGAAAAAGATGCTCCCGACAGGGTATGGCATAGTTGTATATTTAATTTAATTTTAATTATTTCTTGGAAGCTAAATGGTGGAACAGGAGAGTACCAAGTCCTGGTACGTTCAACTGGGCTGTAGCAACCACGCACCATTTTTTTTTTTTTTTTTTTTGACACCACGCACCTTCTAGTGACACATGACACGAGTTCTACATGCAGTACGTGTTTCCAACGTGAGCATGTGACGTCCAGCTAGGTTGACCCAATGGCCAATGCAATGTGCGTTCCAGTCCAAAAGTTCGTCGGTTTTTGGTAGTACTATGTAATATATCTGTCGGAGTCAAGAATAAACACCAACGAGTAATCGAAAAGAGAGCGCACTTATCCTCCTGATGGTTTCTCAAGTGGACACGATGATGTATACTGTTCAGTAAATCACCCTACGCCCAAAGGAGAGCGAGGCCGTGTTACTCGAGAGCTTGTTTGGGGCAAGTACAAGAGGGGTCGAGAGAGGGAGAGTTTCCCAAGTCTCTGTGCGAATCTAGGTTTGGGTTTGAGTTTGTTTCGTATGTGGAGTTAGAGTGGGTGGTAGACACACACGTGCTCAGTTGCCCAAGTCCTCCCTTTTATAGTTCAAGGGAAGCTCACAGTGGAAGAGCAAGCCCGTGTGAGAATCGGGAGGTCGTGATGAGTGAGGCGTTGGCCATTCGGACAGGTGTCGGAGGCACTCGTTGATGTCGCTTTTCCTTCCGTAAGTCTCCTCCTTGGCGTGTTAGCCTTTTAGGTGCTCGTGGCTATACCTCGAGACACCGATAGCATATTTGACGATGAACGCCGGGGGTCAAAGCTTCAAGTGTAGGGGCGGATCGCACCGGTGCCGACAGTGGGTTGATTCCCGGTGCACCCGGCCCTTCCCCGCAAAAAGTGGCCTGAGCGGCCGCTTTTATGGTACGTGAGGCCACGGTGTTGGTACGAGCAGGCTTCCTCCCCCCGTGCTCCCTTTTCCATCAAGGCGACCGGGCGGTGGGGGAGGTATGAAACCCGGCGCCTTCGGGCGGGAGACGCTTACACGGGTGGCCGCAGACGCACGGCACGGCACAAATAAAGATCGTATTTGTCGTGTTGGAGGCGTGGGGGGCAACGCAAGACCCATGGGTTACTTGGGGGTCCCGCTTTCCCACTATTCGATGTGGGTGACGGCGCGCCCCCGTGCCTCGCACGGAACCGCAGGATTCCTTTGTACGGTTCGCACGCATTTGATGCCTTTGCATGGTACGCCCGGCTTTTGTTCATTGTGGCGGGGTCGACCTCCGAACCCCCCTGGGCGTGAAGGGGCCGGGCGAATCGGAGATTGCCTGTAGGGTCGACCTTCGTGTGGCGGCCTCATCCCCGCAGCGCCGGAAGGCCTCGCCTAGTCGTTATCGGGCCAGAACGCATTTGCTTCCCCCCGCCCGTGGGCCGGGCTGTAAGCGCCCGGCCCCGGCCTCGATTGTTTGTTTTCTTTCAAGGGCTGCTTTTAACCGGGCCTTTAGAGGGCCGTGGTTTTGACCCCGACAAGAGCCCCCCGAGCATGGAGTGGAGCCGCAGGGTCCTCTTCGTGCCGAGCCGCTTGTCGTCGAACAAGAAAGAGGGTCGCCCCGAGAGTCAATCCGGGGTGCGGCGAGCGCACTCCACCGGTGTAGCCCCCCGAGCCTTCTCGGCAGAGTGGTGCACTCCTGCAGAGGCTCGGGATCGCCTCGCGACCCTCCGCAGAGTGCAGATGGATCGGTCGGGGTCGCCACAATAATTTGCGTATGGGTGCACGCATCAACCTCACCTCCGAGCCCTTACTGATTTTTTCCTTATTCGCTGCGGGGGCGTTTTTGGTCTTTGCGCATCCCATTTCGATGCTCGAGGCGGCGAGCCCGTAGGCTTCATGGCCAATGGTGAGAACTGCCTTGGGGCGCACGACGCTGAGGTTTCTTTTCTTCCGTCGCCCCGCCATTAATGCCACGAACAGGGTAGTGGGCGACGGGAACGCCAAGGGCGCGCCGCATCCAATCCCTGCAAGCCACCTATTAAAGGAGGAGAGGGGTGGGACGAGTGGAGTCTCCTCATTCGCCTCTCCATCTCGCCTCCCGAGCTCCGGTCTCAAGCCCTTCCTTCCTTTTCTCCTTCCTTCCACCACCAAAGAGTAGTGAGGTATGGACCGCGGAAGCGCCCACGGAGGGCTCATCTGAGGAGCCGCCTGGGCCGCCGCCAGATTCCGGTAAGTCCAATGTGGCTGGCCAAAGAGAGGGTTTTTGCTTCAACCGGGTTTTGATCGAGGATAGTTTCTTGATCGATCTTGGATCTTTGTTCTCGCAGGTGCTCTCCAAATAAGCTCCCATTCCTCGCCATCTCCTCTCGACCGGTGGTGCCGGCCGCGGAGCACCACGGGTCCGGGCGGCGGAGCCGGAGCCGGGTCCCTGACAAGCCCAAGCCCACCTCAATGTGGTCCCTATTGCGCCACCCGCACGGAGGAGGAGGCGACGACGCCCGGCCAACCTCGAGGATGCCGACAGCGCTGTGGGCGGAGCCGGAGTCCGAGCCTGTGCCATGCGCCCGGGCGGTTGAGGCCATCAGGTTTATGTCCCGGCGCCCGGGGGCACTCTCGACGGAGCGGCCGAGCCGCTGCGTTTGGTCGCGTCCGGTATCTCGTGTCCTACAAATGGCCCACCGTGGGCAGCTGGCCCGGGGCCGGGCGGTGGCGCACCGCCGCTTCGGTCGACCGGGATTACATCGAAGCCCCCGAGGGCGAGCACATCGGGGACCTAGAGCACTTTAGTGCGCCAAGCATTTTGATGCCGCCGACGCCGTTGTGGGAGGAGGTGCCGGGGGATGAGGTGATCCGCGACACGCCCGAGGCCCATGCCCTCTAGTCGCCATGGCTTTCTCTCGCGACGCCCAACCCAACCAGACATGGGTTGATCTCCATGGTCTTTGGAGGTCATTTTCGCCAAGGCCGGTGGCGGTCGAGGTTAAGGGAGCCATGCCAATGGCTTTTTGTATAGTGCCGCCAGACGGCTTTTTTGGTTTCTGGGGGCCAGCTTACGCCCTTAGCCCTTAATCTATAATCACCATTTTGAATCAATGTTCACCCAAAGTATCCGCTATGAACGCTTGAGTTTGTCGCCCGTATTTTCGTTGTTTCCAACTCGATGGTGCTCGTGCCGCTTGAATGAGCAGATAGCATTCGGGCCTCTCGCCGATTTTGTCGCCGCTGACGGGCCATGGCGCCGGCATCGTTAGGGTTTTTCGCAGAGGGTCCGTAAAACGCATGTAACGCCCTAGATCCCTATCCGACCCCAAAGAAGTTATGATTACGGCTACTGTCGTAGCTCTGCTCCACAAGCGCCCCGCCCCGCCCCCTCTCAGAAGTCAACGCTGAGCCCAAAGTTGCTGTGGCGATTGCGCCGTGATGGGCGGCACAAGACCGTGATGGGACGGGACGAAACCGCCAAGATGCATGGGCCGACACCCGCGCGCCGGGTGGAGCACGCGCCCGTGAGGCGTGCTCCCGCCTATTCGGCCCTGGGGCCTGGGCCACGCCGCCCACGACCTGAAGGCGGCCGGACGGGGCGGTTTCTCCTTTTTAAGACGTTGGGAGGGGGGAGAGAGAGTCTCCCGGCCGCATCTATGCCTTCAATCCAAAGCCGGAGAAAACCCCCGAGCCCTTCCTTCGCCTCGTATGCGTTTTCTTCCGCCGCCACCGCCGCCAACCGGTTCTACACCTTCCCACACACCGGCCGCTCGTCGTGGATGGCAGTGGAGACACGCCCCCATGGCCGCAAGAAGACCGTGGCGATGCCGGAGATGGAGCGCCTAGTGGCGGAGGGGCGCCTCCGCCGTTGACGGAGGCGAAGGAGTGGATCATACCTTTCAAGGATGATTCCCCGGCCGCCGATGGGGGTACATCGCTGCTCACGGCCTTCCACGAGCGGGGACTCGTGTTCCTGCTCATGACTTTGTGCACGGGATGCTTTTTCACTTCGGGCTGCCGAGCCCACCACCTGAATCCGAATGGGATTCTGCACATGGCGGTGTTCGCCGCTGGCGCGAGGGGTACCCGGGATTCCTCCCCATTACGGCCTCTAGAAGTACTTCTTCGCCGCAGCAAGCGCTTTATGGGCTTAAGGAGAGAGATGGGCTGCCGGAGCGCCAAGGCTCCCCGTGGGTGCGCCGGCACGCTTCCCACGGGAGCGCTGTGAAGCACTACGTGGATCTAAAGATGTCCACGCCGAACCGTGGGTGGCACTCGGGTGGTTTTACCTCAAGAACTCGAGACGGAGCCACTCCCCGATTTCTCCTGGGCGCATTGCCGGAGAACGCCTTTGGCGGGGGGGCTACGGGGTGAACGACAAGGAGATTTAGAAGCTCGAGCACCACCGGAGGCCATCAAGATTCTTCAGTGGCCACGGCCTTACCGGGCAGGCATAGTGGATGCCCGGGTTCCGACAAGGGGTGGCGCTTTGATGTCGCTACGCCGATGTGGGAGATGGTTCCCCGACGCTGAGCTCGCCAAGCACCGTGTCCGGGCGCCCCCTTTCATCCACCGCATGCAACGAGGCGGCTCCGAACTTGCCGGGCGGCCCCGAAGGACGCCCGCCCGTTGATTCCTTTGGAGTCGCCGGTGCCGGGCCAGCTCCGATGAAGCCGGACGCCGGCCTCCGGAACTTCGTAAGCACATTGTGGCTTAATTTTTATTTGTTTTGCATTCTTGCTGACTTGCTTTCACCGTATCAGCCCCCGAACCTTCCTCTGAAGGATCCGTCCCCTTCCCCGCACGCCAGTTGCAGCGGGCGGCGAATGTGGCCGCCTCCGAGGCTCGCCACACTCAAAAGGAGAGGCGGAAGGCGAGGAAGGCGGAGAACCGCCCGAGAGGAACGGAACCTGACCCCCTCTCACAGCATTCGGATGAGGGAGAGTTCAAGATCCGATCCGACGGGTCCGCCTGTGGCTTCACCGACCCTTCCCCGGGAAGGGTGAAGCAGCAGCCTGGCTGCCCATTGTGCCCCCGCCTCCCGACGACATGGAGGGGGGAGAAGGAGAAGGAGGAGGAGAAGCAAGGAGACGAGCCCCGTGATCTTGACGAGATGGCCCGCACCGGGGGGGCCGTGCTCGTGATGGGGTCCTGTGGTCCATCCCTAGAGCCGCCGAAGTCAGCGATGGCTCCCTGGGGGGAGTCGGGTCATTCGACCTCGCCGATGCTGCGCCCTGCGTGGCAATGGAGGAGGCGGGGGCCGGTGTGCCCCGACCCTTTCTCTCATTGTGCCAAAGAAAGACCGAGGGTGTAGACCGTGAAGGCACACAACCCGCCACGAGCGGGATGGGCTCGCCGCGATGGGCGGGATTGCGCCGCCAAGGACAAGGGGAAACGCCTTGTCCCGACGCCGCTGGAGACGGCGGCCGATGGGGCCGACCCCCAAAAATGCCGCGCCCACACCCGTGAGGTAAGCTTCCAACCGTGTTCTCTATCTTGTTCTGTACACGCATAGCTTGGTTTTGATCACGCCCCTTTCTCTTATTGTAGTCGAGTCCGAACTCCCGGGCGGCTCGCATTTACGCCCAAAAAGGCGCCGAGGAAACGGGTCGGCCGGGGGGTCGCATCCCAGCCCCTCGCCCATCGGGCGAGGCTCAAGGCTGGGCGCTTTCTTGTCTTCGCCCCAAAGCGGAACCCGTGGGGGGCGGAGCCGCCGATGGTAAGGGACGTGAGGGGGTCTTGCTTCGACGCAAGGCCCACGGACGAGGAGCTTCGAGGCTCGAGCCTTTTGACAGCTTTTGTCCCCTGGTGGCCCCTATGACGGGGAAGTGCGCGATGCTAGGGGAGACAAGGCGGGTGACCAAGGTGCCGCGCTTCTCCCCGCACTCGGCCGAGCGGTGAGCCGTCGTTTTCAGCGCAGGGGTGATGCCAAGACAAATAAGTTGAGGGTGCCGGGCCCCCCCTCGTTTTCCTCGGGGAATCCCGCTGGAATTCTCCGACCCCCACAAATCCGCAGGCAGAGCCCCTAGTGGTCGACGATCGCGCCGAGAGGGAGGTCCTTGCCTCCTTCGAATCCTTGATGACGGCTATGAGCCACGATGTCACCGCCATGACGGCGAGGCTTTGGGCAGCAGCAACGCTTTTACTAGGTATTTTAGCTTGTGCTTTTCCCTCATAAGTCTTAGGGCCCCTCAGCCACCTCCATGTTGCTTGTTGATTAGGCATCGCCGCGGATTGGCCGGTGAAGTCTCGGCTTGTATCGCCAGAAGACCCTGGGAGGAGGCAACGGGACGATCCAGACCTCGCATCCCGGCCGAGGGGCGCCATCAATGATGTCGAGTCCGTGGAGGAAAGGTACTGACCTCCCTCAAGCAGGCAAGAAGTGGATGACGCCGAGGCCGCGCTGCACGCTCAGAAGATCTTGCGCAGCACGCCAGCCATATCCGTGAGCTGCTCCAAGAGACAGAGTAGCAAGCAGAGCGGGCCGCTTTCAAGGAGGAGCAGATCTCGACCATGAGCGCGCTGAAGTTGCATCAGCTTCTGGCCGTGAATGCGACGACAGCCGTGAGTCCGAGACCCGCCCGGAAAAAAAAGCGGAATGCACTCCCGATGAGGTCGCCGCCTTAAAGGTGAGCTGGAGCGAGAGCGGCGCCAGAAGATGGAGGCCGAGAACGCGGCTCACCGATGTCCGAGGAGGTGGCGAATTCTTCTGGGGGTCTATCTCCCTACCGCAACAGCAGAACGCCGGGTTTGCATGCCGCGGTTGACAAGGTTTTGACGGCCCGGGCGTCGCCTCCCTCGCCTCGGACGGCTCCCCTTACCACGCGAAAGTGTCTCGCCGCCTAGGCGCGCTGGGCACTTGGAGCGTGACGCCCCTAAGGACCGGGAACCAGGAGTCGCTCGCCATCGCCATTCCCATTATGGGAGAAGCTTCGACTGACGGCCTCAAATAGGATATTTCGGGAGACCTCCGAGGCGGAGATCGTGTCCTTCCGCATTGGTGGCGAACAATGCCGTAGTCCTTTAATGAACGGCCGGGCAGACTGGTGCTCCCTCAACGGGAGTAAAGACATTTATTTGCATTTGACAAAGGGCTCTTTGTGCCCAAAGACTATTAGTGACTATTTGTAATAATAACTATTTTGTTTTCGTTCTTAGTTTGAACTAATCCCTTTGCACGAAAAGAATTTGAAAAAACGGATTGCTCCAGTTCTGGACACCCGCCGGGTGTTATACCATCTCGGTGATATGTACGACCCTGGCGGCCCAAAACTAGCGGTTCTACCCTTCGAGGTTCTTTTTCTTATTCTTGGGATATACCGCACCAGCCTGTTCTTCTATCACAACTATCGTTATCCTAGGGACTATACGGGGTGTTGGAGACGGCTAGCCTGACCCTCACCCAGCTTGTGTCGTTAGCCACCGAGGCATTTGACAAGGCAACCGAGACGGTTTTTGTGTGCTAGGACCGCTTTCTTGGCCCACCGTAATCCCTAGGGTAAAAAGGTCATGGTAGAATTTAAAGATTGGCATGTTGCTTTTTTGTGTGCTTCATAAAGGGATACGGGTTGATCTTCAGGGTCAAGATTTCTTTTTAGAAGAAACTTTCAATTTAAGCACTTGATCGTGAAAGACGAATAAAGCATTGGTACATAACGAAATACATGATATGAGAAGAGAAAATAAACTTTAGGGTAAAAACGACGAATCGCCGATGTTCCGTGCGTTTTTTGACGAGCTGTCCCTTATCGCCCTTGAGCTTGTAAGCCCCCGGCCTGAGGACTTCAGCCGATAGTGAAGGGACCCTCCCATGGCGGGGTAAGCTTGTGACGCCCCTTGCTGTCCCCGGGCCGGCCGTAAGACAAGGTCACCAACATTAAACGCCCGCCCGCACTCCCGGCCGTGATGCCGACGCAAGGATTGTAAATACTTGGCGTAGTGTAGTAATGCGACGCCGCTGGCCTCGCCGAGTTGGTCCATGGCGCCCCCTCCAAGTAAGTCCGGGGTTGCGTGCTCGCGAGGGCCCCCGACGCTGCGGGGGGGACCCGTATTCCGTGTCCGTAGGTAGGACGGCTTTCCCCCATAGACCATGTAGAATGGGGTATGTCCCGCTTGCTCGCCGTAGTCGCTTCAAAACTCCACAAGTCACTGAGCTCGCCGAGCCATCGCCGGGCCGAATCTGATTGAGATGGTTGAAAATCTAAGATTTCAGACCTTGGAGAATCATGCCATTGGCCCGCCTACCTGCCCGTTAGTGCAGGGTGCGACGGATGCCCAATGACACGGATATTGAATTCGCCACAAAACACCGTGAACTTCTTCCCAAAGGAACTATGTTCCATTGTCCGTGATGATCGAGTTGGGCACACCAAAAGTGGTAGATGACGCCCGTGAAGAAAAGCACACTTTGGTCGGACTTAATGGTGGCGAGGGGTCGAGCCTCAATCCATTTTGTAAACTTGTCAATCGCAACCAAGACATGGGTGAAGCCCCCCGGGCGCCTTTTAGAGGGGCCCGACTGCATCCGCACCCCTGCATCGCGAATGGCCACGTGAGGGGATTGTTTGCGTGGCCTCGCGCCGCAAGTGCGCCCGCTTGGCATAATATTGGCATCCTTCATGAACGGATAATTTTGTGTTGCATCCGATACACCGCCAGGCCAAGAGAAACCCCGGCAAGAGGCCTTAGCCACGATCGCTCATGGTGCGGCATGGTGTCCGCAGACGCCCGCATGTATGTCTTCCAAATAGGCATACCCGGGGCAACAGAATGAGTCGATACAGACACCCGAGTGCCCCTTTTTGTACGCTTTGCCGTTGATAATAGCGAATAACTTGGCTCGACGAGCCAACCGCCATGCCTCGCCCCCCTGCCTCTAGAGGGCAAGATCTCCTGGATAAGGCAATCGAGGTATGGCTTTCTCCAATCGCTCTCGTGCCCGGGTCCAGGGATCGCCTCCTCATCCACCTCGTGTTACTACAAAAAATAGCGTGCTCGAGGAGGGGTCGCCCCTTTGGGTCGGACGAATCGCCCGGGTCGAAGGAGGTAGGGTCAGCTTTCCGGGTTGACCGAAGTTGCCTCGTGGTCGGAGAAGGAGGGGTCGGTTCCTCCTTTGTCATATTTTATCGACGGCCGGGCGAGGTCCCTAGCAAATATCCCGCCCAGTGGATGAGCTCTTGGTTAGAGGCCATTTTAGCCGTAGCTGCCTCGCTTCCTCATTGTCCCGTCAAGGACATGACAGCTCGAGGCCATCGGCACTCCTCAAGTTTGCGCACCTCCCGGCCATATGCAACCATTTTTGGGTCGTGGCAGCTAGACTCCTTCATTACCCGGTCGACGACAAGTCGCGAATCACCACGATCTCGAGGCGTCTTATGCCGAAGTTCTTTGGCTATGCGCAAGCCGCTTACCAAGGCTTCGACTCGTGACGTTGTTGGAGGCTTTGAAATGGAGCCGAAGGGCATACTTCATCCCGACCCCGAGAGGGGAGATGAAGACCAGCCTGCCCCCGCCACGCTTTTCATTAACGAGCCGTCAAGAAAAGCTTCCAACACTCGTGGCCGGATGGGAGTCGGTGGTAGTTGGACTCTCGGTCCACCCCGCAATGAAATCAGCCGAACCTCGCGACTTGATCACCGCACGAGCCGCATAGGTGATTTCTCAGAGTCCATTAGCTCGAAGCGCCCACTTGGCTATCCGACCCGTGGCTTCGTGGTTCTCAATAACTTCCCTGTGGGGAAAGATGATACCACGGTGACAGATGCGCCTCGAAGTAGTGCCCGAGCTTCCTCTTTGTGATGAGGAGGGCATATGCCAACTGATCTACGGATAGGGGGTCTTGGTATCGGACAGACCTCACTAATGAAATAGATTGGGCATTGCACTTTCACAAGGTGCCCCTCCTCGCTCGTTTCTACGACGAATGCGGTGCTAACCACCGAGTGGTCGCGGCAATGTAGAGAAGCAAGGGTTCCTCCTTCACGGGTGGAGTAAGAATCGGGGACCGGTTAGCAGTTCCTTTGAGCCTATTTAACGCCTCTTGAGCCTCATCACCCACGTGAACCGATCTCGCTTTTTGAGGAGCCGGGCATGCAAGCGCACTGCTCACCTAGGCGTGATATAAACCGATCGAGCGGCGAGGCACCCCGTGATATGCCGCAACCCCTTGAGGTCCCGAATAGGCTTCATCTCGATGGCCTTGATTTTATGGGGGTTGGCTTCGATGCCGCTACTGCGGAAACGATGAACCCCAAAGAATATCCTCTAGGAACCCCAAAAAACGCATTTTTCGATTGAGTTTGATGTGCTTCTTTGAGCCGGGCGAAGGCCCTGCCAGACGGCTACGAGGTCACCGGGTCTGCTTGGACTTGACAATGATGTCGCCCACATAAACTTCGACAATCTCTCTCCGATGAGTTCGCCGAAGACCTTTACTATGCAAAGGCCGGAAGGTAGCACCCGCGTTTAAGCCCAAAAGGCATGGTTACGTAGCAAAGACGAACCGAATGGGTAATGAACGGTTGCGCGGCCGATCGGACTCACGCATCTTAATCCGGGTGATAACCAGAATAGGCATCAAGGAAGCATAGGGTTTCGCACCCGTAAGTGGAGTCCACAACTTGATCTATGCACGGTAAAGGAAACGGATCCTTAGGATACGCTTTTATTGAGGCCAGTAGTCCACACACATTCTCCATTTCCCCGCCTTTCTTTTGTACAATGACAGATTGGCTAACCATTCGTGGTGATATACTTCCTCGATGAATCCGGCCGCTAGGAGCTTTTTCACCTCCTCGCCGATGACCCCTGCTTTTACCTCGCCGAAACGTCGTGAGACGCCGCTTCACCGGCTTGAGTCGACCCGATCCACAAGGCGCATTTCAGCGACATCCCTTGGTATGCCGCATATCCGAGGGCCTTGACGCCGAAGATGCCACGGTTCGCAAGGAGGAAGTCGACGAGCTGCCTTCCTATTTAGGGTCGAGAGCGGCGCCGATCCGCGCCTGGCCATGCCGTTGGAGCACCCGGGGTCGAGGGACACGAGCTTGGTGTCCTTATCGCGTGAAGGATGCAACGGCCTTCGACGCCGGGCATGTCCTGGCCGGTATTGGCGAGAGTGTTGATGATGTATGTCCATGGGAATTCAACACCGCCGGGTGACGCCGCATCGCCGATGTCGCACAAGTACGCTGGCCGAATGCACGAGTGCACGGTGATAATCCGCCGGGGCCCGACATCTTGAGCTTGAGGTAGGTGTAGTTTGGGACGGCCATGAACTTGGCGTAGCATGGCCGACCCAACACCGCATGGTAAGAGACAGTGAAGTTCACCACCGAAACGTCAAAAGTCTCCTTTCGAAGTTAGAGTGAGTCCCGGGTGACGGTAGGTCGATCTGTCCGACCGTACGGCGCTGATCGAGAACAACACCGTTAAATGGCGCGCCTCCTAGGCGAATCCGAGCGGCTAACCCCCATGGCATCGAGGGTATTCTCGTAGATGATGTTGAGGCCGCTTCCTCCATCCATCAACACCTTGGTAAGCCGCTTGGTGCCGGCGATGGGGTCAACGACGGGGGGTACCGCCTCGGGTTGGGCACGCATCCCGGTGGTCGGAATGGTCAAAGGTGATGGGATGCTTTGTCCACTTAGAAGGAGCCGGAGGATCGGCTCGACCGACAGCACTCATGCACCGCCGAGCTTGCGCTGCCGCCTCGCAGCATAGTAGTCCCGGCCTCCAAAGATCATGAGGCAATGGTGACGTGAGGAAATCCTGACCCATCCTCCCCTTGGGTGTCATTCTCGGGAGGCGAGCTGGTTTTTTCGCTTGGTCTCCGGCCCGTTTTCTCCGCCCCAAAGAACTTGGGGATGAGACGACACTCTGAGAGTGTGGTTCACCGCACCTTTGTGGTGCGGGGCACGGTTCATCAAGCTTCTTTTGAAATAGTCGGTTGGTGGCTTGACGGGGCCTTCTTCTTCCTCAAGATTCAACAACCGCAACCAGCCGCTGCCTTGCCGCTGCCCCTTGTGGCCCTTCTTCTTCTTCGCCGGCCTTTGCGGTCGAGGGGTCGCCGCCGACATCCTCTTCCCCGCTTAGCCTTGCCGTGAGAGTTGAAGATGGCTCCTACCGTGTCTCTCCCCGACGCAAAGCCGGTGGCCACGCCAAGGAGCTCCTTAGTGGTACGAGGAGGGTGACGCCCCACTGCACCAAGGTCTTGCAGATGTGCCGGATATGAAAGCCCCACTACGCCCCAAGGCCGGTGACGTGAGAAAGGCCGTGCATTGCTTGGAGAAGGGCTTGATGTAGTCGCCAAGAACGACTGCTTGGCTTCGCCGACAGCCCATAGGTCCTGTGGTTTTCGGGCATGAGTACGTGTCCTAAAAATTGCCGACAAAGATGTCGACAAGGTCCCGCCATCTCTGCTAATGCACCCTTCGGGAGGTGCTCCAAATGCATGTCCGCGCGGAGTCGGCTAGGTACAGAGGGAGATTGCGTATGATAAAATATTCATGGTCAGCCCCTCCTGCTTCGCACGCGAGGCGGTAGTCCTCTAGCCATGTGCCAGGGTTCGTCTCCCCAGAGTACTTGGTGATGGTGGTTGGTGCGCCGAAAGCGCCGGGGAAGGGTGAACGGAGAATGTGTCGCCCAAACGCCGACGGGCCCGGAGGGGGCAGGCCGCCTCTATCTTCCTCCGGCCGAATCGCCCCTCCTCGACGAGGGCTATACTCCCTAGCCCGGGCGTTGAGGATGACGAGGGCGCCACGAATGGGCCCGACACGCCCCGCATTGGGGCGTGCTTTCTATGGGGCTACATGAGAAGGTTGGTGCACTGATGGTTCGTGGTCCCTCGCGACCGCCGAACGGCGACGGCTCGGGACACATCACGATGTCGTGATCGCAAGCTTCTCGGCCCGTAGGGCGGTCGCCCGTCCAAAGAAATGCCGATCTCACGCCGAGTCCTCCATTTAGCGGGGTTGTTGGTGAGGAAGCCGCTGAAGTAGAGCTGCCGCCGCCGCGATGTTTTGGCTCAAGGCAGTGAAGAGTGGTGGGGGCGTCGCCGCCTCCGTGATCCACCGGTGGATATCGCGAGTTTGCCACACGCACACCCAAAGGCGGTGGTAAGGTGAAGGGTCTTCTTCCTGTGGTGTTCCCCGATCCCACTGCCTTGCGCGCTGCCGCCGCCGAGCTCGGCACGACGCACTTGCTCCCCGCTGCCTCTGAGCCGCTTGGAGTGCGAGGTCGAGGAGTTGGCGGCCGACGTGGTGAAGGCGTCCCGCCGAGCGCTGGGTTGATGATGCCTTCTTCATCCGGGCGCGACATCGCCGACCCGCCCTCGGGAGTTTCCATCATGAAACATTCCCAAAATGGGTCGAAGCCGCATCGCCGCCGCTGTCGGTGCCGAGTACTCGCCGGAGTCCGGCATGAAGATGAGTTCGACGAGGGGGCCCGGCCAAGGGCCACGAGCTCGACGTCCCCGGGAGGGGCGCGATTCCTCCGATGATGAGGTGCGCCATGGTGGCTATGGCATTGTGGTATCCGAACGGGCCTCCCGGATGAGGATCGTCCGGGGAATAGGATCACCCCCTAAGGCTAACCATGATGGTCTCGCATCAGCACGAGAGCGCAAAAATCTCGCCGGGTAGAAGGGTACAGTCCCCAAGTAAGGTAGGAGCCGCCGATCTAGCTCTCGTGAGCTCATGTATGTCCGTAGCTTGATGACCCCGGTCCCGATGCGGCCGATGCACGGGCGGGCGCTCGCGGGCGACGCTGGAGTCGGCGCCTACGACGGGCAGTGCCTCGGCCGCGGTGGAGATGTAGGGGGACCAGAGGCTCACGCCGCCCATGGCCGCAACAAGGTCGCCGATAGGGCCGTGGAGGGGGCTCGGCTCGTGCCAAGCACCCGCGGCTCCTCCGCGGGAGCAGAGGTTACGTCGTTCGGGGCCGGGAGGCTAACCGGGTGGCTCAGAGCCAGCCAGTCACGCCGCCCTCCCCGAGGATGAAGTCCAGTCCCCAAAGTGGATTTGGGTGCCCGAGTCAAGTTGAAGTGATGCATGGCCATCCGTAAGTCTTGTTTGAGTCGTAGAAGTGCGCTTGCCCCCTACCTCGGCGCGCCAACCGCCGGAGTCAAGAATGAACACCAACGAGTAATCGAAAAGAGAGCGCACTTATCCTCCGGATGGTTTCTCAAGTGGACACGACGATGTATACTGGTTCAGCAAATCACCCTACGCCTAGTGAGAGCGAGGCCATGTTACTCGAGAGCTTGTTTGGGGCAAGCACAAGAGGGGTCGAGAGAGGGAGAGTTTCCTAAGTCTCAGGCGAATCTAGGTTCGGGTTTGAGTTTGTTTCCTATGTGGAGTTAGAGGGGTGGTAGACACACACACGTGCTCGGGCTTGTCCAAGTCCTCCCTTTTATAGTTCAAGGGAAGCTCACAGTGGAAGGGCAAGCCCGTGGGGAATCGGGAGGTCGTGATGAGTGAGGCGTTGGCCATTCTGGACAGGTGTCGGAGGCACTCTAGTTGATGTCGCTTTTCCTTCCGTAGTCTCCTCCTTTTGGCGTTGTAGCCTTTTAGGTGCTCGTGGCTATACCGAGGACACCGATAGCATATTTGACGATGAACGCCGGGGGTCAAAGCTTCAAGTGTAGGGGCGTAGATCGCACCGCGGCCGACAGCAAAGTTGATTCCCGGTGCACCCGGGCCCTTCCCGCAAAAAAAATGGCCTGAGGGCCGCTTTTATGGTACGTAGGGCACGGTGTTGGTACGAAAGGCTTCCTCCCCCCGTGCTCCCCTTTTCCGCCAAGGCGACGGGCGATGGGGAGGTACGAAACCCGGGCCCGGGTGGAGACGCCTACACGGGCGGCCGCCAGACGGGCACGGCACAGAGGCCAGCATCGTATTTGTCAAGTTGAGGCGTGGGGGCAACGCAAGACCCACGGGTTACTTGGGGTCCCGCTTTCCCACTGCTCAGATGTGGGGGTGACGGCAAGGCCCCTCGTGGCTCGCCATGGAACCGCGGCGGATTTCTTTGTACGGTTCGCACGCATTTATTTGTTTCAGCATGGTACGCCCCGGCTTTTTGTTCATGGGCGGGTCGACCTCCGACCCCCCCCGGCGGGAAGGGGTCGGGCGACCCGAGATTGCCTAGAGGGTCGACCTTCGTGTGGCGGCCTCATCCCGCAGGCTCGCCGGAAGGCCTCAAGCTAGTCGCTATCGGGCCAGAACGACTTTGCTTCCCGGCCTCGTGGGCCGGGCCGTAAGCGCCTGCCCCGGCCTAATTGTTTGTTTTCAAGGGGTGTTTTAACCGGCCTTTAGAGGGCCGTGGTTTTGACCCTCGACAATATCCTCTCCATGTTGGTAAAAAGAAGTTATTTTAGACAAATGACATGGTCTCCAAAATATAAATTTGACTTCATTTTTTTAAAAAAAAACTGGCCATAAAGTGATATAATTATATTTTTATAAAAGTATATTTTAAGACAAATCTATTCATATGATTTTCTATTTCTAAACTCAACAATTTAAAAAAATTATTTATAGATTTATGGTTCTAATGTTTGATTCAAATCTTATCTAAAACGACTTTCTTTACTAATATTGAGAGAGTACTACCAATTACCAAACATGTGGCCGTCGGTTGCAAATTCTTGGTTCACGAGAAAATGTGTTAAATGACACTGAAACTTATAAACCTTTTTATATGTCACTGATTCCATTTGAATTTTTTTTTTCCTTATATGCCATCGACACATGAAGGATGTTAGATGATGATGGAGATAATTATACCATCGTTATCAGTAGAGGTATAACCCAGAAAATACAGAAATATATCTTTTTCATGTCAGCAACACTTAGCTAATACTGCTACTTGTCTTAAACATTGTATTGCACAAATTAGAAACATTTAATTTAGCACACGTATATAATTTAAATATGCATAAGCAATATGACAAAGATCACATTTTTAATGTAAATATACACAATTTAATTCAAATATGCTACTACATGTGTAACACACGCAGCTGGGGAGGGTGGATTGGACTAGTGGATTGGAGAAGGAGGAGAGGGAGGGGGCGGGGCGGCAGGCGGGGAGCAAGGCCCTAGGGCTTAGGGCCCTAGGGTTGGGCGGCGGCGGCGCTGGGCAGGGAGCGGCACGCTGGGAGAGGAGAGGAAGAGAGGAGGCATGGGAAATTGGATAAAGAGACTTGCCCAATTACTTTTGATCCAAACCGATTACAATGATCTAGTATTTATAGTCCCAAGTTGACTCCAACAGAAAGTCCTTATCGAACACGAACTTTCCAGCTTCCTAATCTTCATTACCTAAATAACTAATAATAAAAAAGGTAACTCATGGGGCGAAGATTGCGGCGCTGGCGGCAAAGTGCGTGGTGGGGCCCGACGCCCGCCCGCCTGGCAAATGGGCTAGGTGGCCACCGCCTCCCCGTGCCCCACGCCTTTTCTAGGCGGGCCGTGCGGCCCACCAATCCAGGCTTGATCCTTCGGGGGCCTTTTTGGCCCGTTAGCTCTGTAATTTGTCACCGCCTTGATTGAATGTGTGATAGAACTCCCCTTTTCTCCCGATCAGCCCCTCAAGGCTTAAATGTTAGTCCAATCAGCGTGTACACGGGGGATAGTTGTTCTCTAGATTTCGCTTCTTACAACAGAAGAAGGAAGTGCCCCAAAGGTCATCCAGACTTGCATCATTATCCGTGAAGAAGAAGCAGTATTTGAGGTTCCCTTAGCATCCACTGACATATCGATCGAGCCCGCTAGAGCTCCCAATTGCATTGTTGTTGAACTCTTATTCGGAGAGAACCTGCACAAATATAGATTATGCATAATCCGAGTAGGCTCAGAGTAGGCTAGCAACTCATATGTCTATCCTACATCCACTTGTCCTCCGATACGCCCTCGCATTACCGAAAGTGAACCACCATAATGGGTGTTATATAAAAGTGGTGTATCTCACCGAAAAGAAAGTCACCCGAGGTGTAATTTAGGGACACCACATGTGCCCCATCCTCCCGTCAGGCCCCATAATGACCTTATCCACTTGTATAATCAATTAGCCATTGTCATCATAGAAAATAGTTGTTGTTGCATCAACTGCTGAGTCGGCCAAAGGCCGAAGAACAAAATACTAGATGGAAACGCCTCGAACTAACAAAGGTCGATGATGCCAAATGAAATCCTACTACCAACCTGCTCGATAAAACAAGCCAAACGCCGCAAATATCTCCTGAAGTACTAAGGATGTAGCTAGGATATAGTAGTGGTCATCATAGTAGACAACCCCATCATGTACCGACTAAGCCGGGTGCTGCTCCATGGACTCGATGGCGGCACCGATCATTTGTAATTCCCCGTCATCTAGGGCTGCCTCGATGTAGGGTGGCTAGAATGTCAAAATCTGCACAATCTAATCGCTGAGTTGGCAAGGCTAGCACCACTGGGCGCCCATCTTCACCGTCCCGATTTCTCATTGTCACCGATGTCAGCAAGATCGTGTGATGATGGGTGCCGTGAACCGTGATGTCGGATTCTCGAAAGACCTCGTAGCTTGACAAAGGAGAAGTGGGAGAGAAACCAAGTCTCCCACATTACCGACCATGGCGGAAGTTCCCGCCGCCGCCAAGCTCCAAAGCCAAAACTGCTTGGCTGCCCCGTGCATGTTTGGATAGGACGAGTCGAGAAGATGGCGTAGCATAGTTGATAACCTAGAAATATATATATATATATAATTTCTCAACCTTTTATTGACATTGGTAGATCGCAAGCTCCCAATCGCCGAATCTCACGATGTAGTCATTCACTATACCCGTCTGACGCGGCCATTCTCAAACTCGGTGATCCGAGGTGCCCAAACTCATGATGAAGAATCCACGAGTAACTCCCAATCACTGATGGCTTTTCTTGCTGAGATTTTTAGAAACCAAGCGGATGCAATGTCTGTCAGATGTAAAGATGCATAGTTTACCTGTTCTTTCTCGGGAATATTGTACAGGGAGAACAAGAGTTCCTAGACATCTATGGCAATGGATCTAACATGCTATTGTACGTTGGCATGATCATGTTTATGCTGACGGCGGATGCAAGAGCGGGGCCTCGGAACAACATGCTCCATGATCATCGCCGCCGCCTTGATTCCCGCTTTCGCGGTGCCGTGTCGCAAGGTGGCCATGGAAAGCTCCCCGAATCCGCATGACGTGTGAACTCCCATCCATGCCAGTCCATTGATGGTGCCGGTGAGGTCAGCGATATTGGTGTAGATCCGTTCTCACAAAGACGACATCTCCCATGATTTGAAGCGGTCGCTGAGGTCATCGAGATGGTTTCATCTCACCCACGTGATTGTTGAAGGTGTTGCTGAAGGCGTCGAGGATCTTCTTGAATACAGTCATGGTGGTGGTGGAAGCTATGGATTACCCCTGGTTGTCTCGATACCGCTTGTAACACACGCAATGGGAGGGTGGATTGGGCTAGTGGATTAAAGGAGAAAAGGGAGGGACGGGCGCTATGGCGGTGCCTCTAGGGCTTAGGGCCCTAGAGTTAAAGCGGCAGCATGCGGCGCCAAGGGGGGGGTGGGGTGGCTTGGGAGAGAGAGAGAGAGGAGGCGCATGAGAATGGAACAGCGGGACTTGCCTAATTACTTTTTGATCCAAACTGATTATAATGATTTGGTATTTATAGTTCCAAGTGGACTCTAATAATAGGAAAGTCTTTATCGAGCATGGACTTTTCAGCTTTTCTAATCTTAATTACCTAAATAATTAATAATAATAAAAGATGACCATGTGAAGATTATGGGGCGGCGGGCGGGCGGCGACGATGGGGCCCGTGGCCCCCTGCTCAAGACGCTGGGTGGCGGCGGCTAGGGGTGGCCGCCGCCTCCCGTGCCCCATGCCGCTCCTCTAGGGCGGGCATGGGGCCCACCAATCTCGGCCGGATCCTCCTTGGGGGCCTTTTGGCCCGTCCCGTAATTTGTCACCGCTCTTGATTGGACGGTGACAACATGTATTTATTATATATATATCGCTACATGTATTTCTAATTTAAATAAGAAATGGTTGATCACCGTCCTTATACCCAAACAATGGGAATGCTGATCACTAATGAGAATGAAATCTCTTTTTATTTTTGTGAATTACCCTCCGCTATTCCCCGAAAGAAAGATTATATGGGATGCGTAGGTTAAGTTTTTTTAACTTTGACTAGGTTTATAAAAATGTATAACATTATATCTTCACATAAATTTATAAGATAATTGGTCAAAAGTTAGAAAAAATATTGACTTCTTTGGAAGTGAGAACTAAGAACGTCTTTTTATTTTGATATAGAGGGGAGTACACAATAGAATGCATACACTCACAATGTATACATTCACCTAATAATGCATGTATGCAAACTCTAACCTCTACAAGCATTTTAGAAGACCGGCATGGTAAAATCCTCAAGACCGA
>JADLZL010005722.1:0-146466 GCA_015844335.1 Chrysopogon serrulatus | reverse complement strand
TGGGTTGCATGCCACGTAAAAGTAGTTCACGTTTGACTAAGTTTTTAGCGAATAATATTAGTATTTATAGATTTAAATTAATTTATTATAAAAGTACATTTCATAATTAATTTAATGTTGTTTATTTGACATTACAAAAGTTTATAATTTTTTATCTATAATTAGTTAAATTTGATACAATAAAACATGCTACTATGCTAGAACTGTATATTTTCTGGAACGGATGGAGTAATACACATGCTTCTCTCATTAGCACAGTACTAAGAACTTGGTTCAGACTTCAGAGCTGTCAGTGCTTTAGTGGGAGTGGCCTTTCGCTGATGATGGTTCTGTTTCTCTCGTGTAGTTCAGCGACTATAGACAGTGGTCACACTAAAAATTGTTATGCCTTGGAATTTTCCCCCTTAAAGTTTAACAAGCTGCGAGATGTTACTCAAATCACGACAGCTACCAGAACTCTGCATCGAACAATAATTGTAAAGAGTGCAATATAATCTGCTTCTCTTGTCCTATCAGGCGTAATTATGTTAAGTTCGGTCCAATTCCAATTCAGTCTTCAGCTGAAGTCGGCGCATCATTCTGCAGGATGAGGAGAGGATGTCTGCATTACTGAAGTCCTACGCTGCTCAGAGGCTCCGCTGATGGCACGACCAAGGTCTGGCGGTGGGGTGCCAAGGGAGAGATACACGCCGCCTGTATGCCACCTCTCATCGGCCTGCACCCGCAGGACGGTAAACAATCCTGCAAGATTGTTTTACCGAATGAAACCGCACGGCGGGGTACACTATCGGTATAGCGCATCCTCTATCGTCATCTCCGTCCGCCAAATTTCCAGTAATACCAGGCACGAGGTTGAACACTAGTACAAAAATGATTTTGCGAGGCGGTGTCACTTTATTAACCATGGCGGTTATATAATTCAACTGCCTCATAAAATCATGCAATTTTCGGTGGCAGATATTTTTTAATTACCGTGGCGGTTATTATTGACCGCCACAGTGGTCAATAATAACCATCAAGGTAAACCTATTCTTGATGGCAGCCACTCCGTAACGCTCGCCACAAAAACAATAGGCCCAGTGTCGAGCCCAACTACACCCATATTACCGGGCTCATAAATAATTGGGCACTTAGGGTTCCTCGGTATCACTTCATTCTCTCCCAGCGCCTCTGCTCTCTCACGCAGCTCCTCCGTCTCCCTCCTCGTTCTCCTTACGGCGCATGTGGGGCAACCACCACCGATGGCGGCAGCGAGCGTAGCAGCGGTGGCACGCGGGGCGACTCCACCAATGGCATGCGGGGCGGCTCCACCAGAGGCGGTGCGTGGGGCGACCCCAACCGTGGTGGCCCCTAAGGGCTCTCGCTACATCCTCCCACGGCACCGCGGCGTCAAAGTACGGCCGTCCCTCCGGTGGCGATGCGTGGGGGTGTGGCCCCTTCCACCTGCGGCGGCGCGGATCTACCTCAGCGGGCAAGGGCCCAGACCTACCTCAGCAGCGGTGGCACGAACCTACCTTGTCGGACAGGCGACTCCCTAGATCCGGCGTGGGGCTAGGCGCTTCTCCGCCGGCACGGTTGTCTCCGAGTAGGGGCAGTGCGGATCTGCGCGCGGGGCAGCTGGCTCTCCTTCGGGGCGGTCATTTCTGAGCAGGTGTGGCGTTCCTCTTCCAGATCCAGACAGGGCGGTGGTGGATCCAGGGCGGTCATCTTCGAGCAGATCTCCGAGCAGGGCGACGGCAGATCTAGGCCCGATGGGCGCTCCTCCTCCAGATCCAGGAAGGGTGGCGGGGGATCCAAGCCCGGTGGGTGCTCCTCCAAAGATCTAGCTGTGGGGGAGGGCACATGGGGCAGCTGGTGCGGCAGCCCGTGTATGGGCTCATCGGGCCTGTGGATGGGCTCGGTGAGCTCGTCGTTGGGTTTTTTTTTGTTTTTTTAAAATTGATTAACCATGGTGGTTAAATTAACTGCCACAGTTAATCTTGCTTAACCGTGACATATAGTTCATGGCGGTTGATAAAACCGCCATTGTAAATGCCAAATGACCGTCATCGTTAATATTACCGTAGCTGTGACAGGCTCAATAGTGCGAGGCCAGCTGCCAATACCACTATCACTAAGCTCATTAGTCGTTGTTTTCCTCCAAGACTTATGATCTGGACCCTTGTCTCCAATAAGTAATTGATGCTTTGTTATACAAAAAGAAATGTGAGTTATTTCAAGCTCCTAAGGCGTCAGCAACATTTGAAGAGAATGTTAATACCAAATATGTAGAGAAAGAATAGGTATAATGGATCACCAATTCCCATAGCAGAGAGACACCAAACATTGCTGTCGTTTGGTCTCTAGTCTTAGTTAGTTTATTTCTCTAAGACTTCGTTACACCTCTGTTATAACAACATCATGGTACCTTAAGGTACTTTTGTTTTGTACATGTTGTGAATTTTAGATATGAGACAATCTCTGAGGTAGTTTGACCCATTGAGCGATCTATTTTTTATTTTTTCTAAACCTCTAAGACTATAACTTTTTTCCAGCAAGCACTCAGCTTCACTAGAAAGCACCGAACCATTCTTTGGCCCATGCTGCTTTAGGATAATATTTTCCTATACCATCCAATCAAAATAAAACCCTGTGACATAAAAGCATAGGAATAGTTAGATAGAGGACAAAAAACTATAAATAATACCACTATATCTCATATATTCTTATTATCATTATAGTATACAATATATGACATTAATTATACATGTCAAAAGAAAGAAACACATAGGTACAAACAACATGGTACCATCCAGTTGGATCTGCTTTTCATCAATCAGTTGATAGCTCGTAATAGGAAAGGACTCATATAGTCTATTACCGTTCAAGGCTCCAATGATCATATTGAATTTGGCATTCTTACAAAATTCAAATGGTTTAGTTTCTCGTAATGTTTTGCACTCTGTGGTGGACTTGACTAGTAATGTTTTGCACTCTGTGGTGGACTTGACTACTTGTACAACGCCAAGCATGCATGTAAAAGTTCAAAAGCTGAACCGTATGCAACCTAAAGAATTGAAAGTTTGCTAAATTATTATACCTCCTGCATAATTTGGTTGCCGTTGAAAGATTAATATTTAACTAATCCACACAGTACAAAAGAATGGCTAAGTACAGTCAGTAAATATGATACGCTTTACATTTTCTATCATGTTACTTGGAGTATATAGTGCTGATAAATTTTTAGCATAAGCACTGACAAATAGTAGAACTAGATAATAAATTTATATTGAGAGGCATATAATGCATATTATCTTCTTCTTCTTTCCAACTCTGAGGATAGATGCAACATAAGATATGTTGCTATTGCAATTTACTTTTCCTCAGCATTTTCTTCTATCAATTTTTATTTAAATCTTTAAAAATGTTCTCAATATGACCCTATGGTGATGTAAAAAATCAACTACAAATATATGCTAACTAAATATCTCCATGAAACACATGATGAAGTTTTTCTCACCTTCAGGTTTTGTGCTCATCCAAATTTTTGTTTGTCAGACTCGGCTGTCAATTTTTTTAATAATCTGGTATATCGATGCCTTGGTGGATAGTCGAAAAACCCAAGATGCCACCCATGTTACTGCCTTGCCATGCTTAACTCCTTTCCATCTATAGATATATGACCAAAGTTGATATATTTAGCAATCATCTTTATGAATGTTGATTAGACATAAAAGGATAAATTTTAAAAGTTCCATGACACCTCTGACCCGCGGGACAGTCTGGAATTTTTTCCCCTTCTCCAATATTTAGTATGATATCGCTTAGCAACACCCTGGGTACAATTCTTCCGTCCTAAAACAATGCAAAAGGCATCAAAAATAGCGGTGCTGACTATAACAGAAAAAGAAATATTCTAAGGGCCTACTGTATATGCACCTTTAGATTGTCACCCTGTGGAATAAATATGTATGGTCCTGAAATTCTAAAATTGGAAACCTGAAAAGTTAATTAGAGATCATAAATACATCTGAGCAAAATTAAAGAGGGGTCACTTTTTCTATTTTTATTCAAAAAATTTAGATGGATATATGGAAGGAGAGATCTATGTAGATTGCAAGGTATAAGTTTTCCAACTATTTATTTTAACAATGCAGAAAACAGACCTCTACACTCGAATCGTTCAGTATGGCAAATTTGTACAGTTTCTCCTGCAAACTCTCCATTTCCTTCAACTTTTCTTTCTTCTGAAGATAATTTTTTTGATATTATGATAATGTAGACATAATAGCCTGTCTTCTCCTACTATACTCTAGTTGTCAACATAAAAACTACTTGTGTAATTTCTTGGAGAACAAAATGAGTACAAAATGCCAATTCATAAACAGTTACCGTTGAAGTCATTTGTTCTATCCTCTCATGCTCCTCTTCGAGGTACCCTTTTATTTTGCTCAGATCACAAGGCTCAAGTTTTTATATCTTGTGGCCTTTACCAAAAATTGTTTTCCAATCATCGAAGAAATTTTCATTAAATCTTTCAAAAATTTTATAATTTTCTTTAGAATTGCCACTGAACGTATAGGGTTATGATCTGCAACACAGTTAGAAGATGAATAATTATATTAATAGCAAAGTTACAAACATTTAGCTTAGGAAAAACCTATATGAGTTAGGACAAAAAGTCGTTGGCACACACCATATAGCCATACGGTGTGCTAGCAGGCCTCTAGTTAGTTGCAAAGTGAACTATAAAAGGTTAACTATCGTCATATTACCTCCTCTTGTTTGGGTGTCAGAAAAAACAGGTTCCCATCATAAATCACTGGCCTGCAATGTGACTTAAATTATATGGCGGGGAAATAACACACCATGATGGGATAACTTATCCCAGTGATGTTCTTTATTTAGTTTTTTCCTTTTCGTATTCTGTGTTGCCGCCAACTTGCCCTAAAAACATATTACAAAATATCATCATATAAGGTGAGAACTTCTTTCTTTTAGGAAAAAAATTATAATAGCCTTGTGACATGATGATAAGATGCATAAACTATAGATTGCATATAAAAACCTATATGCACTATAGAATATTGTCAGCAGCGCTAGAGTAGGTGACTAGCCCAGACGTACCAATGCATCTTCTACTATAGTCATAGAGGACTCGCTCATATAGTCTATTACCGTTCGAGGCTCCAATGATCATATTGAATTTGGCATTCTTACAAAATTCAAATGGTTTAGTTTCTTGCGATGTTTTACATTCTGTGGTGGACTTGACTACTTGTACAACGCTAAGCATGCATGTAAAAGTATAAAAGCTGAACCATATGCAAGCTAGAGAATTGAAAGTTTGCTAAATTATTATTCCTCCTGCACACCATAACTATTCTGTAATTCTAATGAAGCGTCAAAGTGAAATCGAACCATAGCTATCAGTAGCATTAATTTTAATGGATGTACTATGCCGACCTCTCGCCCGACCGCAGGGAGATACTTTTCATATACCATCCAATCAAAATAAAAACCCTGTGATATAAAAGCATAAAAGTAGTCAGAATAATACCATTATATCTAATTTCACATGTGGTATATGTTATTATACTGAAAGAAAGAAACAAACAATATGGTACCATCTTGTTGAATCTGTTTTTCCCTAATTGATTCATAACACATAATAGGAATAAAGGACTTGCTCATATATCTATCTTATAAGAAAAGCATGGCAAAAACTCATGTATCTATTATCGTTCGAGGCTCCAATAGACATGTAAAATTTGACATTCTTATAAAATTTAGATGGTTTTATTTCGCATTGTTTTGCATTCTTTGCTGGACTTGACTATTTGACCAGTGAAAAAAATTACTATAATCCAATGCCAAGCATGCATGTAAAAGTACAAAAGCTGAACCATATGCAAGCTAACGAATTCCTAAATTGTTATACCTCCTGCATGATTTGGTTGCCGTGAAAAGATTAACACTTAATTAATACACATGGTACAAAAGAATGGCTAACTACCGTCTATGGAAGCCAAGGGATGTATCAGTCAATATTTTGAAATGCTTTATATTTCCTATTATGTTACTTGAGCATATATTGCCGATAAAGTCTTTGACATAAGTATTCACAAGCAAAGTTTAAAATAACAGACTAAACCCTTAGCAGTTGTGACTCCCAAAGGCTAAGAAAGGCTACAGCTGGCTAAGTAGCAGGCTAAACCATGAGTTAGTGGCGGAGCCAGGGGGCCAGCAGGGGCCTGGCCCCCCCTAAAAACAATGGAATTTTTTTTAAATAGAAAAAATCATTTATACATCTTAAAAATCAATTATACCCCTCAAAATTCAATTATACATCATAAAAATTTCTCTTTGCACCTACTTTTCATGATAGTATTGTGATTTTGATTATAAATACTATATATATATATATTTGTTGTATTTGTGATGTATCAACTATTGCTTGGCCCTCCTTATTCAAAAATCTTGGCTCTGCCACTTGCCCGGGTTGAAAAAAAAAACAGAGAAAATAATAGAGAAAAAAGAGAAGAGTTTGAAGAATCTTTTGGTGGCTAGCACATGGCCGTCGCAGCAACAGGCCACACCACAGCATCAGGCGCTGCTGTTTCAAGCTTCCAATGGATAGGAATCCCGGTGATTTGGGCCAGCATGTGACTTGGGCTGAGAAAAATGAAATCCCAAGTAAAATAGCTACGCTAAGTTGGCATCCATTCAGTGTATTTAGCGCGCTATTAGCCGCTAATAGCGGAAAAAAAGCTTTAGCGCCAAATCTGTCCTAGCCTAGCATCTTACCTCCAGAACCGCTAAATCCCGCACAAGTAGTAGAGGCAGATAAAAAAATTTATTAACCACTCACATCAGTCTATCAAGGAGTGATAAATAATTAAAAAAGAAGTGTTGTAGAGTTCTTCATGTGTCCAAGAAAGAAGGAAAGGTGGAGACAACACTATACCACACAGTTGTGTAGCCTGTCGCCGTAGTTGTTTGTCGGGGGCCTCCTTCTTATTTTTCCTCCTCATCTAGGCTTTGCTTTGACTTTAGGCTTCGATGAGTGCAAGCACCTTAATGGCCTTCAACTAAGCACCTGTGGTCTCTAAATCTCGGACATGCAAGTCAAGCGCTTTGCATAGCAGAGAAAAGAAATGAGACGGATAAATATTTTCTATGTATGGAGAACAAATAAGTAGAGGGCCGGGGCTGGTACTTGTAGGTAGTACCAAAGACGAACCTGCACCCGAGCCGTTTGCTATCGGGCCAGTGATCGATTGAAATGGTGAGAAAGGTAGAAATGTCTGCCAACCACAACCACTTCGGGGAAGTGTAGACCGTAAATTAAAAAGGATGAAGATGTTTTTTTTTGAGAAAAAAAAGGATGAAGATGTTGGTTATGTGGTTTGAACTTGATTGAAGGCGGGAGGAGAGGTAGCAAGCTGAGATGAGCTTTGAATAATGGCGAGCGAGAGCAAGGGACTCGGTCGACGCGTACCAACATTTGAGCGCATGCCTGAGCCCACCGCTGCCAGCAACACTGGGACCCGCTCGCTGCCTCTGGTAGCTACCTATCCGCTCCCGGCTCCGCGGTGTAGCATGCAGAATGACAGGCCGCTAGCGGTTGCATGCTAGAACACGACGACACAGCTAGCTAGCGGCATGCTGGAACAAGCATGGAGCGCTGGCAATCAAGATCGCATCAAGTTGCAAGAAGGCCGGCCATGCTGTGGTTGCGTCTTGGCTATTCCGTGGCGTGCATGTCTCTGTCTGTAGCCAGTGGCACCAGAGATTTCTGTACACCCGTGTGTTGCACCGAGGTAGTACTAGTACACTCCAAGCGTCGTCAAATCCCCATCAATCTGAACGATGAAAGGAGCCATCCATACCTGCCACTACACTCCTCTCCGTAGCAGCTGCACGGACGGTCGACAGATGCATTGGCAGGGCATGGCCATCGCACGAAGCACAGTGGCCTTGGCCTCTCTGCATGCAGCAGCCCCGGTCTTGGATTCCACGTTCCCGCGTGCAAGCCTGTTTTATCTGTCTATATCTATATCTATATCTATATCTATACTATAAAAGAGCTAAGGAATTGAAAATAGTCTCTCACCCTGGTCTCTCCTACCCACCTTAGTTCTTGTCCGAGCATCTCCAAGGGATTTGGCAAATTGATTTGGTATTTATTGTTGTTTGCAAACTCCTAAAACAAAATGCAAATAATTAAAATAGGCCATCTCCAATGAAATTGGCATTTAGACTTGGCAATTAACTACTTTGTGGACCCAAGCTATTGCTGGTGGGCGCCGTGAAACTTCACGCGGCAATTTGCGCCTGCCAGTCCGCCGCCAATCCTTCGCTCGTGCCTAGGGAGATCGTCCTGTTCCAGTTCTTGGGAGGCCGGCCGAGCGTAGGTACGTAGCAGCAGGAAAAGGATGGAAACATACCCGGCGGCTTCCTGGTTCACCTGTCCGGAGGCCGACGTGCTGGGATGGACGGCGGGCGGCCTTGCTGCCCCGAACTCCGTTGTGGGAGGGAAGTAGGGCGGCCTGGTATTCATAGCACTCGACGGCGATCCGAATACCTCGCGATGGATCGAGGCGACGACTGCGGACAGCGGCTGACGAAGAGCACGCGATGGAACGAGAGGCGGCAGCGGACGACGACTGCGGACGACGGCGGCTGCGGACGGAGGCCCCAGCCCTATATGGCGCGAACAAGAGTCCAGGCCCGCGGGAAGCACTCGAGCACGGCGGGAGAAAGGCAGATCGGGATTTGCAAAGGCTTGACCGGGTTGGCAATTTTGCCAACTCCCCTACCTCAAATGCAAACTTTCTCAAAATGCAAACCTCCATTGCAAAACCATTGGATAGTACTTTTTATGATTCTTTTGTAAATTACCAAATGCCAAGTCTAAATGCAAAGCCCTTGGAGATGCTCTTAGATCTACATCAAGATCAGATCTAACGCGTCTAAATCACTCACCGTAATATGACAGGTGGATCCGATTTATAAACATGTGAACGTTTACACGTGTTTCTCTCTTGTCTTACCTACACCTGTTTTTTTTTCACCAGCGATTCTGTACCCACGTCATACCCACCTGGTCATCATACGCACGGAAGAAAAATCAACTGCAAACCCAACCCCACGCCAGTACGCCTCCTAGCTACCACCGTCGACGCCCCCACTAGGGTTTTGGAGGGAAGATCGCTGATGTTGATCATCCCCGGCACTAGCTACAACCGCCGCAGCCTCGCCCGTACCCCAGCCCCCGCACCAGTAGCCTGCTATCTCTAAGCGGCCATGCCTACAGGCTCCGCAGCGGCGCATCAGGCCAAGACGGCGGCGCAGCAGCAGCCAGCAGCCATTGCCGTAATTAAGCAACAGCAGAGCAAACCAATCAATACCACCACCGAAGAATCGTCGCAAGCACCTTCCGTCCTGCACTCTCCATGTCTACGTAAATCTTCTGCGCAAGGTCTGGTGTCCGACCAGTTCCAAGTTCATCCATCGCCCCAATCCGATCCGAGATCAACATCGCTGTGTTTTGGTAAGAACACATGCACACGATGATCGCTCTTTATCTTGTCTGTTAGCTTCTCCAGTAGCTGATCTTCCTGCTTCTGATAATCAGGTACGCTAGATGGAGCCTGCCTACCATGCAAGCTAGCTTCTTGTTTGCATTATGCACTGCTCCAACTATCTCGATTGGTGCGACCTGATGAGACCGAGCAAAGCAAGCCCACGTTCTTCTGCAGCAATTGCATGCATGCCTAGGATTCAGAGTATGTGCATATATAATCAATACATCCACCTGCATCATCTGATTGGCCAATTGTTGCTATGCGTAAAAAAATATATATTGGAACACATATGCTTTTAATAATGAGAAAACAAGGCATTAGAAATTTAGAATTAATATATAAATGATCAAGCAGACATTCGATGTTGTCTTTATGCTGGGCAACAAAATAAAAGAGGTGTAATTAAATAAATTATCCATGTTACTATCTTTAGGATCTTTCATCTTAAATTCTGACATTACAAGAGAGCTTTTCATATGCAGATAATATCCCCAAATGGCAAGTGATCTGTTATAAGAGGATAAAAGGTAAGCAGTGACAAATTTTTAGGATCCATTTGTAGTTTAGAAAGACTATGTTTTCACACATTATTATCCAACACATGGTTACAACATTGGTGGCACACGGAATGAAAATGTACGTCTGGAATCATTAATTGGATGATGGTTGCAGTTTAACCCATTGAAACATCTAGACAAATCTATTCAGATTCATTGTCGGTTTTGTAGTTCTGTTGAAAGTGTTCATTTGAGTTTCTATTTGGATCGAGTTATGAATGAAATTTTGCCTCATAATGCTTAATGCTTGGCATTTAAATACTACTAGGCCAGGGAAAGTAGCCATGGGCTCGCAAGGTGGAGAAATTGGCTGCTTAATAATTTTGTTAACATTCATAGCTCATCAATATGTGACTAAATGAATATATATAAAAAAACAAAATTGGTGCCCGTTAATGCGAATTAATATGTTATGCTCATTCTTTGATGATTCATTCATGGTACACTAATCATATATTGTTGATTTTCAAATTCAGTGTAAAGCTAGCGATCAGTTCTTTCTCATCACTGCTGTGGAACGTATGTAGTGGCCACTACAGCCTTGCTAGGATCCTAGGACTACAGCCTTGCTAGGATCCTAGGACTACAGCCCTGCTAGGATTCAAGGGTTGGAACACTGCCATGGGGTAGGTCCATCGACCTTAGCTCATGCATGTGATTTATTTTTTGTCATGTGGCTGCTGCTTACACGGCGACGTTGACACCTCCTAATTTGATCATTGTTAGTACATATCTGATCATTGGTAGTATAGAACTTCGTTTGCATTGTACATACCAATTAGTTAACCATCCTGCATGATTTAAGTAAAATCAGTATTGATTGTAAACAAAATAATAAATGTTTATTTAATTTGGAGAGCTAATCAGACTGCAATGTTATGATATAGTTTATGCACATCTAAACTGAAAAACCTTCAGATTGTTGGTTTACTTTGCATCGGAAATTGATTTGTTGGTGCAAATCTGATGCATAATAAAAACAATCCCATTTGGAAGGAGAAAGTTGTAGCCTACATTAATCAAGTAATTTTTATTTTGTACAGTTCTGTTTCAAAATCATGTCCAACAAATAATTGTTATCCTGGTACACGAGTGAATAACTGCTAATCATGGTTCACACCAATATGTTGTTGATTGCATTGGTGTGCCTTCTTTTCCTGCAGGTAGCACTTCTCTGTTATATGGTGTGCTTACCTCTTTATATTGTCCGGTGGCTGTGTGAAGATGGGGGAATTCTTATGTCCAAAATCACCAAACTCGTATATGAGCCAAAAAAATTCAGGGAGCTAAATGACATTGGAGAGAAGGAAAATATGCTTTGTGCTGCCTCAGTGAGAAACATTCTCATGAATGCTGGTTTCACAGCAATAATTGAATTTTGTTACTTGTCACATTGTTATGCTAGCTCCTATTTTATGTGCTCACTGTTTTTTAGTAGTCTTTAGCAATGTTACCTACACATTTCTTTGGTGTTTATGACGGCCATGGTAGTGCATAGGTATGTTCGATTTTTTTTTTCTAAAAAATTATGTTGCTTCCTTTTTATGCTTAGGTCCATTATACTTTCGATACGACACAGAAAAAAATCATAATATTTGCTTGTTGTTAATGAAATATTTTTTATTTACACATGCGTGTCGCATGTGCATGTCCACTAGTTTAATAAAAAAGTACAGAAAAAAAAAATCTGTTTTCGGCCTTTATTAGATTGTGCCGTCGCTTTTTATTGCAGTGGACTGCTGGGTGCTCGTGCCTTCGTTGCAAGCCTATCCCTACCGCTCAGGAAGCATAATGTTTTTTTACTTTTAAAAATATATATATGGTAGACTGTAGTAATATCTTTCCACTTTTTTTCTTCTACAAAAACCGACTTTCATAAAAGTTTTTTCAAAGGGAAGAAGCAGTTATATTAAATCCCAGTATAGTGCATCTCTAAATTATAAATGAAAAAAAACTAATATAAAAATATATAATATTCTATCCAGATTTTTTATCGTCTTTTTTTTTAATAACTTTCCTCAGACGCTGAAGCCAAACAAGTTTACTATTACCCACAGCCTTGTTCTCGCTTGAAGGTTTTCTTGGGCGCCTGCAGGCTCCTCCAACGCGTCCACCAGGGATCGAGTGCTCTTGCCCACTGCATAGCACGGGCACAGCACACCGTGTACGCTCTGCCGATCGTCAGCTCCGTTCCATCCCATCTCGCCAGTGCTCCTCCGCCTGCGATCGAGTGCTCTGCTGTAACACCCAAAATTTGCATCTTTGAAATTAGTTTAAATTTGAATTTGTTATGCAAAGGTGTGAGCATTTAAATATAGGAAAATAATAAATTTTCTAAAAGTAAAATCAAATATAAGTTTAATACATGTTGATGCATCCATGCTGCTGCATATTTTTGGTTGTGTGGTTTGCCAAGTTCAAATTGATTCAAACATATTTTGAAATTGATTTTCGAAATGGGTTTCAAAAATGGAAAAAAATGGAAAGATTTCCTTCCTCTCCCTCCCTTCATTTCGGCCTGTTGGCCTAGCTGGTTGTCGGCCCAGCCCAGCTAAAGCCCGCGCCCTTCTCCTTCTTCCCTTCCTCTCTATGACGAACTGGCCCCACTTGTCAGCGCATTTCTTCTCCAACTGCTGGCCGCACCACACGCACGCGCTCCTCCTTTGTTCGTGCAACCGTCGCCCGCGCCGCACACGCTCCCACGATCTCCGTGGCGCAACTGCAAACCCCTCCTCTCCCTTATAGCCCTGCGCCGCCGCTGTTTTTCCCTTTTCCTCTCCCTTTCTTCATTTTCCAGAGCACCACGCAGCCGTTCGTGCAACCGGCCGCCGCCGCCGTCGCGTTCATTGTCGAAGGCTGCACCGCCGCCGTAAGTCCAACACCGAGCTTCGCGTCGACCTTGCGAAGCCAACGGACCCTTCCTCCTCTCCGTTTTTCTCTGGACATCATCGCTAACCGTTGCCGAACTTGCAGAGCCGCCGGACGCCATTGTCGGCCGTGCTCTCCGTTCGTCCCGCCTCCGACCGCAGTGAGCACCTTGGTGAGATCTCCATCCATCCCTCATCCTTCCCATGCTGTTTTCGCTCGAAACCATGGCCTTTAGGGCCGTAGCCGCGCTTGCCGACGAGCTGTGTCCGTCGTCGTTCATGGCGCACCTCTCCGCGAGGATTGCTGGGCTGCACTAAGTACGGGGACGAGTTCGCCTCGCTCTCCTCTTCCACCCGGAGCAGTCGGTTCGTCGAACGGAGCATCCTAGCGCCGGGAACGCGAACTCCGGCGAGCTCCTCGTCGTCAGCCATGGAGGGCCGCCGTGCAAGCTCCTGTTCCGGCCAGCCCCTCCCTCTCTATCCCTTGATTCTTTCTTAGCCATTGATCTGAGATCGGATGGCCACAAACGCACCGTACCCCTTCGCTGGCTTTCTTAATTAAGAACCCCTCCACTTTCTCTAATTTGCAACGCAGTCCCTGGCCGGAATTCCAAAACTCTGAATTTTGTTTATTTATTTCGAAATTAAGTTTCAGTTATTTACAGATTTGACACTGTACTATTTTGTCTATAAAATGGTCATTTTAACTCCGATTCGATCCGTTCAAGTTGCGTTAGATTCGTAGTGAAATTCTCTACGTGTTAGTGCTACTGTTAGATAGGTTTGATGCTGTTTGATTCTGGGGATTAGACTAAGTCTATTAGAGCGCGTAGAGAACTTGACTAGCGTATAACTTTCGCGTTTTAATTCCGATTTTCGTGATTCTCGCGTTGATGTGTTCGTAGCGAGACGTAGAATGGTTTTACAAACTTTTTAATTTGTTTTACCACTGTTGGTGTACTGTTCTAACATAGGGTTTGTTCTTATGTGTGATTGCAATGGTGGATGCGTGTGATGTTATATACGGTGTATCGTATAGACGGTGAGCTTTTGTGTGGTGAGCAAGACTTCTTCTTCGGCGACCAGCAGGACCCACAGGAATACTTTGAACAAGGCAAGTATATCACAGGATCATCCTTGTTGTCCTATTAACCTTAATCACTATGATCATATGCATGTATCTACCTTGACAACCGTAGAGATGATAAAGTAGCTTTGACTTTCTGATTCCTTGACACCGGTGGGATGTGATGCATTAATAGAATTGCTAGTGCTCTATGTTACCATGATCACGTAACTGACTGATGACTTAAGCCTAAACTGTAAAAACTTGCTTTATTTATTCTGCTCACAGGGGACTAGTACACTGGGGTCTATGTGCTAGCTTCCTCTCCATAAGGACTTATCTGTGGGCGACAATCCGGGATTTACAGTACAACCATGAGGGCTATATGGCTCTGGCTTTAGTTGAGTATGAGGACCTTTTCTAACTTGTTAGTGGTTACCCGAAAGGGCGCTAATTTGAGAGTGTAACCGGGTTGGGTGTAGTGCGGCCTCTGTCCCTATGTGTGCAGGCTGCGTGTCGTTGAACCATACGGAAGGGGGGCTCTACATTCGTAGGCCACTCTCTAGCGGCCCTAACTTGTTAGACGAACCTTTGAAAGATTTCATAGTGAACCCTGCCGACCCTCCTCGGAAGTGGGTCAAGAGGTTGGCCGCCTCGGGCAAAGGGGTAAATCAGGGCAAAGGGGTAAATCACGACTCATGGTGAAAGTGTACAACCTCTGCAGAGTGTGTTAAAAAACTGATATATCAGCCGTGCTCTCGGTCATGAGCGGCCTTGGACCCTCATAGAATAAATGATGATGTTTACTGTTGATAATATGTTTATGCTAATCATTAATCATGTTTACCTGATCATGTGTAATATTGGGAAAAGGGTATATCTTGATGCTTAACCACTGCTAAAACTGACAATGATAAAAGCTAACTGCTGCATAACCTGTATCAGCCTTTTGAGCCTCATTAACCCTGTGTTATGCTTGCTAAGTACGAGGAGTACTTACGCTTGTTTTATTTTCAACTTTGGAAAATCCCGGATGGGTAACAGATGGCTACAATGAGTTCTTCCCTGAAGACTACTAGGAGTGCCGTCAACCAGTCAACCGTTCCCTGTGGAATGAGAGTTCACTTAGTATTGTTATCTATATATTGATTATGTATCAGACTCTGTATTGTGTAGTGACATAATATCGTGATGTAAGCGGCACCGTGATGATACTTTTATTAATTTGTGACTTATGTGTGTGATTGATCTCTGGACACACATGAGTTTATGCATTCAATTTCCTCCTTGAAATTGGGTGTGACATCTGCCCCGCCCGTCTCAGCTGAGCTCTCAGTCTCAGCAGGCAGCAGCATCACCGGCAGTCCTGCGGCATCCATCGGAGAAGATGAAATACTAATGAGTTGGTGCTACAGCTGCAGCACAATTTTTTTTGGGGCCAATGAAATCGAAAGTGGATTAACAAGATATGATTTGTGGATGAGTGTACTGAAGCCTAAGGTTAAGGGAGAGAATTCATAAGACAACGACGAAGTGTGTTCCATAAGCATTCTTATCTAGTGTTTGCAAAATAAAAAAAACATGTCTAAAATAGTCGACCAGCAATTTAGCTGCGCAAGAAGGCAAAAAAGAAAAAAAAAATGAAAGCAAGTTTGAGCTAGCGGATGCATTATAAAGTTGCACCACAAAATTATGTAATTACAGTATGAGTAATCTATACTACACGTACGACACAAATGGGCAGAGCGCCAAATAAAGATGTGCTGTCAGGTGTGTTTGATGGATGCATCCACCACCAGCGGCAACTCGGGTCAGTCCGCCAGTTATCCTGTGTGGGGTGGGAAGAAGAGCAACACGCGCATGGGCTTTATGGATGGTCTTTTGGTCTCGGTGCAGACGCACTAACACACACTTGATGCTCCCTCTGTCGTCGCAACTGCAGCTAGGCGAAGAGAGGGCAGCTTTGCTTTGCCACCGTTCCAAGAGTATCAGTGGTGGGAATCTCTCTATAGGGGGGTTGTGCGGGCTGCTACAGCACTATTAACATTTTCTTTAATTTATTTCTTTATTAGAAATCAAGGCCAAAGCCTCTGTCTTATCATTAACCAAAACAAAATGAATCAGTTTCTTTGCTAGTAGTATATATGAGCTGTGACCACACTTTTTCTTTCTTTTTATCTTTGAACCCAACCAACTTTCCTTTCGATAGTTTAGAAGCTCTGGTTCCGACTTGGCTTTGTCCTAAGCCAACTGTTGAACTTTGGCGCATGCGTGTTGCAACCAAGAAGGTGAGAGATAGGATCCATACTGTTTTCAGTCAAAGCTGCCGCTACACTCAGCTGCACGGACGGTCGACAGATGCATTGGCATGGCATTGCCATTGCACGAACAGGCCACTCGATCAGTGCAGTGGTGGGCCTTGCTGGCAGCTGATGAATCGACAGACGGCCTACAGCGGACGAGACCGGTCTGGGATTCCAGATTCCTGCGTGCACCGTCCTGTTTTCTTTAATAAAAGTAAAGGAAAAGAAAATATATACTTGCCGTCGCTTCCTATTTCCTTTATTGCAGTGGACTAACAAAGCTGCCGCACAAATTTTTGGGCCAATGAAATCCAAAGTCCCTAAGGGAGTAAGATAGAAACGAGAAGAGTGTTCCATAGCCGTTCTTATTTAGTGTTTGTGAAATTAAAAAAAAAAACATGTCTAAAATGGACTACCAGCAATTTAGGTGTGCAAGAAGACAAAAAAAAAAAAAAAGCAAGTTAGCTAGCGGATGCACCATAAGGTTGCAACACAAAATTGTGTGATTAAAATATGAGTAATATGTACTATATGGCACATACGGGAGAGCGCCAAATAAAGATGTAACTAAATTGCACCGTAAGTACTTAAACTATTGGGTGGTTACCAGATAGATACTTAACTGAAAAACATAACAGTTATTGGTGGTTCCCGGATAGGTACTTCAACTAAAAATGTAACAGACTAGATATTTAAACTATTGGTAGTTCCTACATAGGTAATCTAATTATAAATTCCATCAGTATATAACGAGACAAATTAATTAAGTATAATTACTCTAATTATAAATTCTATCAGTATATGTTAAGAAAATTAATTAAGTAAAATAATCCATCATTAACATATACTCCCTCCATATAGGAAAAGAATATCGTTTTTAGACAAGGTTTTGATCAAGCATTGGGAACATAAATCATAAATAACTTTTAAGTTGTTGAGTTTGAAAACATCAAAACCATATGAATAGATTTGTCTTGATAAATACTCTCATAAAAGTATAAATATATCACTTCATGACAAGTATTTTTATAAAAATATAAAGTCAAAGTTATCCTTTGGAGACCGTGTCATTGTCCAAAATGACATTCTTTTCCTATATATATGAAGGGAATATTTACTGTAACACGATATTGTCAAATATTAGTTCAGTTGTCTCGGTGACCATTGTTTATCAGTGACTTTTGTGAGACAAATTTTTTAAGCCTAATTAGTCCATGATTTAACAATGTCATGCTACAGTAAATATATTCTATTTTTTGGAGACAAGTAAACATATTATAATAATAGATTAATTATACTTAATTAATTTGTCTCCTTATCTACTGATGAAATTTATAATTAGAGTATCTATCGGAGAGACACCAATAGTTTAATTACCTAGTGTTACAATTTTAGTTAGAGTACCTATCTGAAACCACTAATAGTTTAAGTACCTAGCGGTTATATTTTTTTCAGTTGAAGTAGCCATCAGTCGTCTAGTCATCCAGTGGGAAGAATAGCAACACGCATTCACGCATGCAGCAAGTAGCCAAATTCATGACCCATTCAGTGATTTGGGTCGCCACAGCAAAAAAGGTCACGGACCTAAAATGTTGCTTTCTCCAACAAGCCACGCAAAAAACAAACCCAAGGTGCTCGAGAGCGGCACGGCGAGGACGCCGAGCTCGAACTCTGCAAGACCCTCCACGTCACCGCCACCATCACCGTGGACATGGACGCCACGAGTGGGAGCCCGGCGGCCGGGCACGGGCTCGCGCGGGGAGCTCCACCGCGGCCGGCCTCGGGAGCGCTGCGTGATCCCAGCGGCTAGCACGGGCTCGTCGCGGGAGCTCCGCCGCGGTCGGGCTCGGGCGGCGCGCATGGGGAGCTCCGCCGCCGAGGGCCAGCGCTGGCACGCGCTGAGCCCAAGCGGCTGGCACGGGCACGCGCAGAGCCTCCCGCCCGGCGGCCGGGCGCTGACGGCGCTGGAGCTCCGCCTCGGTTAGGACGTGCGTCACGAGGGGGAGGCCCGGCGGCCAGCACGGCGCTGTCGGTCGCGGTGGCTGGGCCCGAGGCCTCCGCGACGAGGCCGCAACCTGGTCAAACTCTGCCGCCTAGGCCCACCCTGGCCCCACGACCTGCGCCCGGCGGTGTATGAGAGGAGGAGGGGCAGGATGCGAGCCAGGGCCGGCTCTGAGATTTTAGGAGCCCAGGGCATGAATAAAAATTGGGGGCCCTTAAAAACATATGAATATCTATTATAGTTCGTTTTAGTTTAGATGCTAAATGAAGTATTTGTCTAGCATGTACATCAGGATTAGTATTATTTGTTTGCTCATACCCACAATAATTTACCGATTCAACTATATAATTTCCTTGTGTTCATATTATTTTTAAAAAAAAATGTCAGATGCATCCTCCGTGGTGGATCACTCGCCCTCTTTATTTTCGAACTACTAATGGCATCAATTATAGAAGACTAATACATTTAGTAATTGAAAACTAGCACAAAGCATACATTTATCCATGCAGTTACTAGAGATGTCTCGTTTCCTCTGACTATTCCAAATATATATGCATACATGCAGTTGCTTTTATTCCAAATACTGTGAGTCTTGCGCGGGAGGTGGCACGAGCTTGCATGCAGCAATCACAAATACGCAAGTTTTGACGGTTGTTGCGCCTGCTAGCGTGGAAGAGTATTTCAGCCAAGCAACATACACTACTGCTATACATGTTGACATACGTATACGGGGGGCCCTGACAGGTTCGGGGGCCTGGGGCGGCCGCCCGCTCGCCCCCCCCCACGGCCGGGCCTGATGCGAGCCTCTCTCATGGCGTTCCTGGAGCAGGACCAGCAGTGGAGCGTCGTACCGGGCAGAAGAGGAATGAAGGAGCTCTAGAAATTTGCGTCAGTGGTGAGAGGCGACGCATCTTTGCGTAATGGCGCGGCGGGCAGGCAAAATGCATCCTCCGAATGCGTCGTCTGTTGGAGCATGACTTTGTCACTGGAAAGTACTGTACATGACCTATTTTTGGGTTTGGGTCGCGTTTTGGGTGTCTTATTGAAGATGATAGTCTTACATGGTTGGTCTCAGGTCTTAGTGCAGACGCACTAACACACGCTACGGACTAGTATGTCCCTCTGTCGTCGCATCGTCGCTGTCCCAACCGTCTCCAATTCAATTCAATTGGAGAAATTTCTTATATCGAGAAATTTCTTATATGACATTAAAATCTAGTCTGTATACATGTTCCTTCTATTCTATGCCATTGAAAATCATGTCTTCTTTACCGTTTGTTGTGTTTTGTTTCTCCCTTATTTACCGGTGCTATTAGATACTACTTCAATCACTGTTGCCTGTTAACAGCAAGCAATTTGACTAAGCAATTTGACTACTCCCTCTGCCATTAAAATAGTGTTATTTTAGATTTTTCAGAACATCGTGTTTGATCATTTGTCTTATTCAATTTTTTTGTATAATCTTGTTAAGATTTATTTTTTCATTAGAGATACCCTAGTAATGACTTATTTATCTTATAGTGTGTACAATTTTTATATAATCTTGTTAGGACTTGTTTTATCATTAGAGATACCTTAATAATGATTTATTTATCTTATAGTATGTTTATTTTTTTTTTTGAATAAGATGAATAGTCAAACACAACGTCTGAAAAGTCTAAAATGACACTTGTCAAATCCTTTATTCACATAGCTCAACAATCGTTTATAGTAAGCTACTCGGATTCCTTCCCATATACGAAGACAAGTTACCGAATGCGTTTGGATTAATAAATTAGGATAAGTACAAAAATCAATATTGTTGTGGAAAGATAAATCTTAGAGAGCCTGTTATGCTTGTGCTCGTGGCATGGAAGGCAATAGCCACCCAGCCCGATCATCACGCTGGACCAGTGGGCGTACTCCGCACCGATGATGATCGGCTTTAGATGAGATGACAGCGTTGATCTCCTGAAGATATACTTCAGTCTTGCGCTGCTCATAAATCATTTCTATACCATCCAATCAAAATAAGATCTGTGATATAAATATATAGAAATAGTTAGACAGAGGACAAAAAGCTATAAATAATAGCACTATATCTCATATTCTTATTATCATTGTTAGTATGCAGTATATGTCATTAATTATGTCGACAGAAAGAAACAAATATGTAGAAACAATATGACGCCATCCTGTTAGTTCTGCTTTTCATTAACAGGTTGGTTAGGAAAAAGGGACTCTCTCATATATCTTATCAGAAAAAAAAACTATGGCAAGAAGTCATGTATCTGTTATCGTTCAAGGCTCCAGTGATCATACTGAATTTGGCATTCTTATAAATTGTTTTTTTTACGAACAATTCGGATGGTTTAGTTTCTCATAATGTGAAGCATGCATATAAAAGTACAAAAGCTGAACCGTATGCATGCTAATGAATTGAAAGTTTACTAAATTATTATACCTCCTACATGATTTGGTTGCGTTGACTAATACTCACTGTACAAAAGAATGGCTAAGTATAGTCAGTCAGTATTTTGACATGCGTTACATTTTCTATTATGTTACTCGGGAGTATACATTGCTGATAAAGTCTTTAGCATAAGCACTCACAAATAGTAGAACCAGATAATAAATTTATTAACCACTTACGTCAATCTATGAAGAGTCATGATTAATTAAGAAGTTTTGTAGAATTCTTCATGTGTGCAAGAAAGTAGCAAAGGTAGAGACAACACCATACCACACAGTTGTATAGTGGCCGTGATTGTTTGTCAGGAGGCTTCTTATTCTTCCTACTCGTCATCTCGCCTTTGCTTTAGCTTTAAGCTTTGATGAGTGCAAGCACCTTAATGCCAATCAACCATGTACATGTACTTATGGTCTTTAAATCTCCGACCTGCAAGAGAAGCTCCTTGCAGAGCACATAGAATAAATGAGAAAGATGAATATTTTTTTAATGTACGGCCGGAAAACAAATAAATATCGAGTTTTTTTCTGTTATTTTTTTGTGAAAAGAAATCAAGTAGAGGGGCTGGTACTTGAAGGTGCCAAAGACGAACCAGCACCCCTCCTCTGTTTGCTAGCCGGCCAGTGAACGGTGAGAAGGCAGAAATGCGTGCGCCGGCCAGTGACTGAACTCGGTTGAAGGATCTGGTTGCAAAGCAGGAGAGATGGATGTGGTAGAGAGGAGCGAGGATGCGGTAGGGGATGCATGCATGTGAGGAGGAGAGGTGCACGCTGAGATGAGCTTTTAATGGCGAGCGAGAGCTCGGAGATTCCACCCGCGTGCCTGAGGCTACCCGCACTGGACCCTGTAAAAGCCGTCCGGGACGCGGGCCACCGGATGGAACTCCCGCAGCGGCGCGCCCGCAACGGTGACGTGGCGCCCGGAATCGCGCGCCCGCACGCCAAACCTGGCGTCGTAGGCCTCCGGGAGCGCCTGCGTGGCACGGGCCCCACGCGGCGCCGGGCGCTCTGCTTTCAGGAGGGAGGGAGGAGAGAAGGGAGAGGGAAGCGGGCGCCGCCGAAGCCGGGCGCCATGGCCGCCGCTGCTCGACCACCGCCGGAGGTCGGGGCGCCAAGCGCCGCTCCACCGAAGCTTCGCAAGGGGCGGGGAGGGAGGGGAGGGCGCCGCCGAAGCCAAGGCCCATGGAGGTCCGCCCGCCAGCGCCATGGCAGCGGAGGTCCGCCCATCCGCCACTCGTGGCGCACGTTGCCCCGGGGCTCGGGAAGAAGCCGGGCCCGGGCCGGCGATGCTGGAGGTGGTGGTGCCGCCTGAAGCCGCCAAATGGGTGGGGGGGGAGCGGTTGCCGGAGGTGGTGGCGCCGCCCGCGGCCGCAGGCCGGCCTCGCCGCTCGCCTGCTTTCGCCCGCGCTTCGCCTCGCCGGAACCGCCCTTGGCCTCATGGCTACGCCTAGCAGGCGGGCAGCGCGTGCTGCCGCCGTGGGCGCCCGGTGTCGCTGAGAGCGAGGGAGAGCGGCAGCGTCATGGCGCGCCACCCGTGGGCGGCGGGGAGCTCCTCCGCCCCGTCCGCCCGCTCCTCCCGTGTTCCTGCGCCCGCCCGCCCGCCCGGCCCGTGCGCTTCGCCGCCCTCAGCGCTCGCGCAGGTAGCGGGCTGCGCTCCGGCGGTAATGCGCTTCGCCGCCCCGCCTTGTCATCGCGAGCCGCTTCGCTCGCGAGCGCCGCCCCTTATTGGCCGACCCGCCTCCGGGCGCTTCGCTTCGCCGACGCCGCCGCCCTTGCCGGCCCGTCTCGGGCGCTTCGCCCCGCCAAGGCTGCCGCCGGCCGCCTCCGTGCCCTCGCCCGCCCTCGCTAGCACGAGCTCGCCGCCAACGAAGCGTCGGTGGAGAGCGTCGGCGGCCAACGACGAGAGAGAAGAGGGAGGAGAGAGAGAGAACGAGGAAGGAGACCGTCGGTGTGAATAAAAAAGAAAAAAGTACTGACACGTGGATATAAAGGAGAGGGATAGAGGATGGATGAGTGCGGGAGAAATTGATATGGAGGAGAAAATCCCGCTGACTAGGACGGAATATTCCTTTTAGAGGACGAGTTTAGAGTACGACGAGTGCGGATAGACTGAGAAGACCTTTGCCTGCGCCACCGCTAATACGTGGGCGCCACTGCCTCGCCATCGAGTGCTGAACAGTGAACATGACGGGCATCAGCTGCTCGCTGCGTCGTAGCTGCTGAACAGTGAACATGACGGCCATCGAGTGCCGAACAGTGAACATACGTGGGCGCCACTGCGTCGTAGCTGCTCGCTGCTGCTGCCGGACATCGAGCGGCTAGCTAGGCTCGATCGCGCGCCGATCCGTACGTGCAGCTCCAGGTGAAGACTGAGCAGTTTTGCTTTGCCACAGTCAAGCCTGTGCAGTGGCGTGCTGTACAGTGCATGCACTGCACTGCATTGCATGGGAATCTCTCAACAGGATTGTGCTACTGCTACAGTACCATTTGCACTGCTAGTATGAACAGTTCATGCATGAGTCGTGACCACACTTTTTCCTTTCTTTTTTACAGCTCTTTGCATCCGCCAAATTCGTGGTTGGGTCATGCTCATGCAAACAGTGCAGCAGCTTCCCCAATTCAATTTCTAGTCCATGCTCCTCCTTGGACGGTCGAGAGTGCATTGCAGCATTGGCATGGCCATATATAGCAAGGAGCATTGGTGGCCTCTCTGCATACAGCAGCCAGGCACACCTCCAAAGTTCCTGGTTGCTTCATAAAAAAAAGTTCCTGCTGGTTGCTGATGAATGGACAGATAACTTGGCCTGGAGCGGAATGCATGGTGACGAGACAGTGTGACGGCACACGGTAGGGATTCCAGATTCCTATTCTCGTGCCTCACGTTGTAACCATCCCAGGTCACGAAGCATTTTGTTTAATTGTTTTTTACGGTTCACAATTACGCGCGCACAGCCTTGTGTTCGCTTGAAGGTAAAATTTGTCGGGCGCATCCGATCCAAACTGCAACAGGCCGTCAGGCATCGCATACTCGCGCGCACGTACCCAAGCATTGGGACGCTCGGGGCCAATCGTGAGCCCGTTCGATCGATCACATCTGCTCGCCGTTCTGGACGCTAGTGCTTCTCCGTCTCGTCGCGATTTGGTTCTGCGCCGACCACATGTCTCAGCTCAGCAGCATCGCCGGCACCCGGCAGTGCCGCAGGCGCCAGCCCGAGCCCCGAGCCCAGGGCTCCACCGTCCATCGTGTTTCGAAATATGTTTAACTAGTAGGATGCCTCGTGCGTTGCTGCGGATATAAAGTAAAAATATAAAAAGTTTTTAATGGTCAAAACTATGAATTAATAGATACATATATATATGGATGTAGTAGGTCAATTGCGGAGGTTGTATCTATTGATATGGTATAGATTATTTGAACTGTACATCACGTAAATCTCATCTATACGCATATTTTGGAGGACCACATGTAATCCATGTGATATGCAGTTTTGCTAGATTTTCCCTTACAAACGATTTTTTCTTAGAAACGGTTTAAATTTTTGCAAAAAAGTTATCAAAATATATTCATGTGGTATCTTGTTTTGAAGAGTTTATTGCGAGGAACACTATGGTGCAATTAGATTTTAATTGCAATATTTGGTTTAGGTGATACGACTTTTTTTTCTATTTCAAAAAGGGGAATAAATGAAAGACTTAGTGGGAGTAACTCCTTTGATGACATCATCTTTGAGCTCTCAACCAATCGGGATCAAGAGAATACGCTTAGAGTGGGTTTGAAAATATAGGAGTTATAGATAGCCAAGACGAAGAATAACGGAAGTCATAAAAACGGCTGCAGCACAATCTTTCAGGCCAATGGATGGTCTATTGAAACAGTCCGTTCCCGTGTGGGGTGGTGTTAGAGTGCACGGCCAATCTAGATCCAAACGGATCTACTAACCGACGAACGTGGAAGCATAATCACCCATAGAATAAGATACGCAAACGAGAACGACACCGAGGCACGATATTTTTTAACGAGGTTCAGCGATGTGCCTAATCCTCGGGGCATGACTACGGACGCTCCTCCCCATACACCAGCATCCGGGCGATCCCGCAGCCTCGCCGCCACCCAAACAAGCCACCAAGTCGTCTCTCTAGGTTATTACAAGGGTTACCTCATATTTATGGCCCCTTAGGATACAGTCCGACTCCAACTCTATCCTAACCCCCTAAAACAACTCAAGTCCTAACATAACACAACTTGTACACATATTCGACATATATTTAACAAACTCCACCTTGACGAATATGCACGCCATCTTGAAGTCGTCCATGCGCAAACCTCCGTGTACTTGGACTGAGTCGTTGCCTTCACAGCTCCACACAAGCTGTCCGACGAGTCTGATCGCAGACCCACCATGAACAAGAGACTCTGCTAATCCTGCAATTTCAAACTCCATGACTCCACCTGCAGTTGTGATCTCTTCTCTTTTATCACCACAACCACTATTGAGTAAAACTAGATTCTTCTCCAGCTCTGACATATCTGACTCCTGGAGCACGTTAATTTGCTCCTCGTTAGACATCACACGAGCTAACTGAATCCAATATCATACTCGGTCTGGCACATATGACACCAAGAATTTCACAACCACTATCCGAGTCACATATGAAAATTGCTATATTAGCTTGCTCTTCCATGTCCATTGCAATGCTACACCGACGTCTTACACCGTAGCCTCCTGCAGACTGACCAGCCAGATTACTCCAGTTGCAAGTATAGACGTCACCATCTATACTTCCTTCCAACTCAGCCCTTAACGCCCTTCGATCCACTCTTGCATGCACCTGAATCGATCCGCGCACCTTGCTGCTCTGGAAACACACAAACTCCTCCAATGCCAAACCGCATCTTGAGTTTGCGCCACGTATTGCCACGCCACAGAGAACGAAGAACTCCATCAGCCGCCACGCTCCTACGCTGTCGTCGCTGATGATCCCGTCGTCGTCTCTGCCCCCCGGTATGACTAGCATATCACCGCCAGCCTCTCCGCCATAGCCGCGCCGCTCATAAGCCTCGTCGACTGTCCCGCCGCTCGCACATGACGAAGTCAACCTGCTTGATGAACGCCGCTCATTGTTCGCCTTCAACCGACACGAGCGATCACGAACAATATCGATTGCTATTTTTCTGCAATCTCCCGTACGTGGACCTTGTCTAGTTTTATGGAGACAAAAACGAGAGCTGCACGAGTCCGATCAGAATTAGACTCCACCCGTAGCCTATTTTTCTATCCCTAATACTTAAAAAATAAAATTTCTTGCGATAAAATCTTTTGTCCAACTAAGAGATCGACACGGTTACCGTTTAGTTTTTCGTTTCCATATCGAACTGGAGAAGAGAAGAAACTAATAGCAAACATTCCGGTAATCCAACATACTTGTCTGTCCCCTCTTCTCATTCTAAAACTCTTCATCTCCTCTTCTATATCTATCCCTAATAATAAAAAAGTAAAATTTCTCCCTCTTTTTTGTTACCTTTTTTGGTATGGTCTCTTTACTTAACTCCTTAAATGTCAAAAATTATGTATGTTTCTAATTTTAATCCAGATAGATAGAACTCTCAAGTCCTATTTCATATTATATATCTCTGCCAGGTAGTAATTTCTAATCCAATCACGTAAAGCATGAAAACAATCTTAGACCAACAAAAGGCAACTTTATTCCGGCTGAAAAAATTAAACAAGACAAAACTACAGGATCGGAAAGGATATGTGTCCAAGCTGTCCACGTCCATACTCTATCTAAAAAATCGGCTTGGAATCGAAGTCCAGATAGAATAAAATAGGCAATCCGATTCTGTACTCCAAATCGGTTTCAAGTCCAAATAGGAAAAAAAATAGGCAATATAAATCACACGGCCTGTTCCCCGTCACATCTATAGAGAAAGATCCACATAGGTCATTGACATGGGCCTATCCATTCTGAAGTCCTACAACGCGAGCTACATGATCCGAGTTGGCCATCAAGGCTAATTTTTCAATGGGACTAATAAATAATATATGCTAGGGTGCTGGACTACACACGCTTACGCTGTTGGTTCAATTGATTGAAACGAAGCCAAGACCAAGAAAAAAAGGTGGCTTTCTTTACTAAAAAAAATACTATATGCTACCTGAAGATATTTTTCCATAAGGACAGTGTACGTGTTTATCATGTGATCTCCAAAACTGAATATTGTTCCGTCATCTATCGTATCCAAATCGCATCCATTTTACTCTATAACTCATCTCAGGTCCATTCTCAACATGTCAATAAAACTAATTTAAATCCGATATGACTACTATGTGCTTACACCCTCGTATCCCACTCAAACGAGCTATGATAAATCACGTCCAACAAAAGTACAAAATGCATTCCTAAAACGTAGGTTTCGCTGCAGCGCACAAGCATATTATTATTATTATCATCATCTATCTTCTCTATTTTTTTTCTCTACTTTAATAATAAAAGGCAAAATTTCAGCCCATCTTTTTTCCCATCTATTTTTTTGTTCATCTATTTTTTTTAATCCACCTCCCCTGACTGTCCAGATTTAAATGATCTATGCTCATATGAATACAAATTAGAGTATAGATTGCACTTACCAATGATTGAGATTGAGTTCAATTCCAAAGTGTCGTTGGTACGTTGTTCGCACTCCATGAGGTTTAGCTTATGCACAATCCTAGATCGTTGGTGGAGTTGGAGACAAATACGGGCTTCTGCTGTTAGTTCATCCAACAGAGTTAGGGACCGACATAAACTAAAAGACTTCTTTAAATTGTAACACGAGATGCAACGAAAACCAAATTAAGGTGACCCTACACTAGATTGACATTAGAACAAAGCACATATTAAAATGAGACCAAAACAAAGCACATATTAAAATGAGACCAAATTAAATCTAGAATCCGTCCCGCCCATGACAAGAACTTGGTAGAGGCAACCACCGGTACGATCTGGGCCTCAACACCGGCAGCGGTGGCAAGAAGGACCTGGTTCGGCAGCCGGTCGCCCGAGACCATGGTGGCAGGCTCAACGTGAGAGTGCACCGGTCCCAAGACACTAGGCTTACCAGAGACGTCGAGACCTAGGAGTCTAGGAAGTCTGTGGAAACACCCAGCGTGGCGTAGAGGATATGCGTGAGGCAGCTGGTGCTCGAGCAATTCCTGCCGCGGTTATAGAAATCCATGAACCTCTCTAAGACGGCGTTGGACTACTGGAATCTAGAGAACTTTATGTCGGGATGCTTTTTTTTTCTCCCGTTGCAACGCACGGGCATATTTCCTAGTCTTTACCCAATGCGGCTTTAATTTCCATGTCTGATGAGTCCTGAGTCTTCTTCGGCATACAACATCCCTTTTCCCTTTTCTTTTAACTAGGTAGCGTGCCCGTGCGTTGCTACGGGACAACCAAACTTTTGTACTAAAAATATATGAATCGTATAATAACGTAACATGGAGCCGCTTGACATTGCGAGGAACACGGACTCGCAGGAGCACAAGCACAGCCTTGACGAGCCCACAACAGTCAGGAACACTGGTGCCAGTGAACCACCCTGAAAGCTCGCCATGGCTGGAGCACCGCCAACGCAAGCTCCGTTCCAGCCATCACAAGCTGATAGAGACCCTAAAGCCCTTACAGCAAGCTCCGCCTCGCCGAAAGACATGCGTGGCACATTGCGGCATCCTAAGAAGAACCTTAGTCAGGCTCCGTGGTACTCTACCAAATGTACATTTATAGTGCTGAATCCCTCCTAAAATATCATGAGCCCATGGATCATCCTCCTGCTCCAGGAGGTTTTTAAGGCAGTGACAAATCCGATACTTCAAGCTTGTACAGCAGGCCCATGATGCCAAACATAGATGATGCACTTTCCTGTAAAAGATCATCATATACCACATAGTAATAGAGAATAGTCAAATAAGAAACCAGACCACCTTGCCTCTGTTGAAAATTGATTTCCTCCAAGTGCTAAGATGCATGTTCTATTTCAGGTAGTGTAACTATAGGATGCTATGATAATGTTGTTCTGTTCCAGGTAGTGGAACAACTAATCCAAAACTTCAAGGATCCAGGGAGCATAACTTGCCTTCACTATTCTAAGGCACAAAGCTACAGAGAGTAAAGGATCTTATCCTCATCCACTGCGATAGTTGGTTGCAAATCTTTTCTCCCACCAAGAGGATACAAGGTAACTGGTGTTGTGCTTGGTGGATGGCTTCCAACTTGGCTAGCAGTAACTAAAGCCCCAACATTGGTTGTTGTTTGTTTAATCTGAAACAGAGCGCACGCATGAAATAAATATTTAAAAGAAAGATAACCAATAAAAATGGCGTAGGGATATAGAGTCACGTAAAAGGAATCCCAAAAATGTGCACCTAAGTATGGCTTGTTTTGATTTTTTGGACAAGTGGGCTCATCACAACTGAAGAAAACCACTGCCTAAGACTATCTCACCACTGGTCAGTCTCAGGATATACACCTAATTCTTGAAGGCCTCCACTACTACTTGTGCTAAGGATGTTGAAGATGGAAGTTCAGGGTTACCCTCTTTTGGCGGCCTGCTATATTTCTGATGGAAACCAGTAGACACCCTCAGGTCTCAAGCTCCTTGCAGCAGAAGAAGGGTGGTTGATGTGGTAACTAAAACAGGCATAGCAACACCAGAGCTTGTAATGGTTGCTGGAGGTGTTGCAGCCTTAGTGTATGGATCCATGACTTTGTCAATATTTTCATCCAATCCAGGAAAGAAGCGCTACAACATAGTAGTGGGTAAGTAAAAAAAGATCCAATACCTTCAATGTGCCTTTTTTTAAAAAATGACAATGAAGCTTCATAGGTTGATAGCAGTAGGTAAGTAAAACAAACCATCCAAGATCTTCCATATGGCTTTTTGGTAGCATGAAGGAAGGGTTGCCAAATGTACAATAGATGAACCATATTCAATAATTCAAAGGTGCAAGCAAGAGCAATTTCAAAACTTACCTAGAAAACATATTCTATAAGAAAACAGTAGCCCATAGAATTATAGCATACCAAGATACGTGCATGTATTGGAAAAATAGGAACTGACAGCCACCAGTTCTAGAGCGAAAACACTTCATAGGCAGTGTAGCAAATGAGCTATCAAAAAGGTGAACTATAGCACACCAATAGCATCATCAGATTGCTGAAAAGTCTAGCATGAGCTCAAGCTGCTTTTTATCTATGCTTCTTATGATCTCTGCGTTGACAAATCATAGAAAATAAAAAACTGCCAAACTATTGGCTTATATGTATATCTTGTGTTGGACAGGACAGGTAGAAATGATACCATCCTAATAATGTAGCTGCTAGCTATTTTATTTGACAGATTCTGCAATTGACGACTCCATTTGAGAAAAACATTAGGTATATGGTCATATAAGACACCAATATGTTGAAAAGCGACACTTTATAGAATCCATGGAGAGACCGCCAAGGTCCACGAGGGTGGTGTTGTCGTTGGCCCAGTGCGCCCAGGCCGAATTGGCGGGGTGGTGGAGGTGGTGGATGAGCTTGAGCAGCAGACACGCGTTCTGCGTGTCTAGGCGTTTGATTCCTAGGCCCCCATCTTCCTTCTTGCATACATCCTGCCATGCCACCAAACATTGGGCACTGGACGCTGAACTCGAGCCAGTTCAGAGAAAAGCTCATTGCCGGGCGTCGATCACTGCAATCACCCCTGGGGAGAGCTGCATGGCCCCCATGGCGTAAGTTGGCAGGCCACTGAGTACTGCATTGATCAGAACCACCCTTTTCGCAGTGCTCAGCAGGAGGGCCTTCCAGCTGGACAAATACTTGTCCAACCGGGCGATAGGAGGGATGAACGCTGTCAGGGGTAGCTTGGTGTTTGATAGAGGAAGACCAAGATTTGTCTAGAACTTGCCTTCCTTGCATCCGAGCGTATTCAAGAAGCCCTCGAGGTCACGCTGTGGAACGTTCATTGAGGTGGCCGTGCTCTTGGCGAAATTGATGGCGAGCCTAATGGTAGTGGCAAACTGATCTAGGGTGCGCTTGAGGCTGGCAACTTCATCTGCATCATCTCGGAAGAGGAGGATGGTGTACTGTAGGACCGGTGCAGGGCTGTCATGTAGAGGGTGCTTGATCCCGTCCTCACCCTTCATTAGCCGTTGTAGGACATCAGCCACCAGTAGGAAGAGGTAGGGGGAGAGGGCATCTCTTTGCCTAACGCCGCGCTTGCACGTGATCCATGGTCCGGGCACTCCATTTACCAGCATCGCGGACTTTGATGTGACCGGGAGCTGGTTGATCCACCTGTGCCGCTGCTCAGGAAACTGTCGTGCCTCCAGTATCTTCATGAGGCTCTTCCAATTTACTGAGTCGAAAGTTTTCGTGAAGTCCAGTTTGAGCACCGGGGTTGGGGCTTGGCACTTATGGCAAGTCTGCACAAGCTCAGTAACCATGACGAAGTTTTCTGAGATGGATCTCCCCCTGATGAAGCCTATTCGATCTGGATCGATTAGATTGGTGATTTGTTGCTGCAACCGCATTGTTAGCATCTTGGTGAGGATCTTGACAGGGCAGTTCTGGAGTGAAATGGGGCGGAACGCTGATGGTGTGACCGAGTCCTCTGTTTTTGGCAGGAGGACGATGACTGCTCTGTTGATACGCTCCAGGTTTGCCTCCCCTTGGTGGATGGCATAAAGGCATGGAGGAATGCCATGACATCCCCCTAGACGGTCTCCCGAGCAGATGTGTAGAAGCTAGGCCTGACACTGTCGGAGCCGGGCACGCTGTCCGGCGCCATGGCATGCATGCACCGCTTCCTGTGCCTCCTGGTCCGTGAAAGGGGCCACGAGCGGCTCTCTATCCGCTCCTAGAACCCCATCGTAGAGGCGGTTGATGTTGAAGTCCCAGGAGACCGCGCTCTCCCCGCCTAGGATGTTGGTGTAGTAGGCGGTGAGCGTGGCGACCTTAGCGTCATGGCTGATGAGTGTCTCACCGTCCACTTCCAATGTTCGGATAGCGTTCCTCCTCACCCGCGCGGAGGCCCGGGCGTGGAAGTACTTGATGTTGGTGTCGCTTTCTCGGAGCGCGCGGAACTCCAAACCGACTATCTAACTTGGCCCCCAACCTATGTTGTCTTACTTGTCAAATTAAACGGTTAAGGATAAGATACAAATTGCCCACATTAACCAACTATAATCAATAATCAATTGATACAAACACTAATTATTTTAATCTGTAATCCTAATTATAATAATTCTATGCATAATTCAGGTTATAATAATTCAGTTGTGATCTAAAAAGTCCCTAACTCATAGGTACAGCATTTTCCCCTTTTCCTAAAAAGTAAAATAAGTAGGTTTGCATAGAGATGCATGGATCTCCATTACGTACCTCTTGATGACTTGCATGTTTTACTTGATGACTGATGCATCTTGCCAATCAGGTTGCCAAGTCAATATATAGCCAGCAGGCACGGTGCAATCTCGAGATCAAGCAATGCATGCCACCATGCATCCGTACAGAGATCTCCTGCATCTTGTAGTTGCAGACCTTGGCACCTTGCCACCATCGATGAGATTTCATTTGGTAGATTATGAACAGGGGCACGGTTGTATGTAATCTCACACAGTAATTTGCTTCTGTCAGTTACAATAAGGCATGGCTGATGGCTGGCCTCATGCGGAGTACGTTGTGGATAATGCTTCTCGATCCGTAGGCCTCATACAGAAGATGCTGGCCTATCCTGCTATCCACATGCCTCACTGCACACAGATAGATGATAGACCATGCTGGCTATAGGCGTCGCCGAGATATCGATCCTCAAACTCCGGGAAGTTAATAAGAGGACTAATGAATTCACACGCCAAGAAACCGGAGGATGTTGTCTTGCCCGCACCTACGACTTCCATCTTGTCCTCCTAGCTACCAGAACAAATTCTTCAACATCCGTAACACAGCTATATATATGGACGAAGCCATCTTTGAATGGCACATGCATGTCCGCTGGACGCCGGTAGAATTGGAACGCCGTGGAGTACGGGAGAAGCTTGCTGAGAAAGATTAGATGGGTTCCGGAAAGCAAACATAAAACATCGGGTTTTCGTTAAATGATTTAGAAAGTTGTTTTATTTATTTTTATAATGGCAGTGGTGGATAATTTTTAGAAAATCAAATGTATTAATTAATTCAATGGTTATTATTGCTAGTGAATATTAAATCTTAGTAAATTGATGGCTAGATGTTTCTGATTATTGTTAGAGTTTCTAGGATTTATCTTAGAGTTAAATGATACACTCAGTTAGATTAGATGGGTTCGGAAAGCAAACATAAAACATCAGATGTTAAATGATTTAGGAAGTTGTTTTATTTATTTTTATAATGGTATGGTGGGTAATTTTTAGAAAATCAAATTTATCAATCCAATGGTTATTATTGCTAGTGCATATTAAACCTTAGTAAATTAACACACATATGGTGAGAGTCGACGTGGTGCCTTTGGCGGATATATGCAATTACCCCCTTTCATTCCTTTTATGTATCTCTCTCGTCCAACACCGGGTACACAAATGCTTTGTATAGGCGGTTGGAGATCTATTTCTACTAGCGTTTCTTCCAACCGCCGCTGGGAGAGGCCAGTGAAAATGGCTCATTTCCACTAGTAGTTGGTTGAAAACCGCTAGTAGAAAGAGAACCGCCTTTGAGAAATTGTTGTCCGTAAAACATGAAAAAAAATAGCAAAAAATTATTTTAGAAACAACAAAAAAAAATTTTGAAACCACGGAGGCACCCACCCACCCTTCTACGCATTTTTTTAAGATAAAATCATATGCTACGCGAGCATGGGGTTTTCAACTATAAACCGATAGTAGTTCCCCACAGATCCCTTATGTCTATATCCCATTTCGGTTCCCCACATATTATCCCAAATCTATAATAAATTTAACATTTTAGGGTCTAAACGAATTCAAATGAAAAAATGTTCAACTATAAAGTTTTATAACTTTTCGAGATCTACAACTTTTATTTAGAGTGTTTCTCCATCCGAGATCATTTGTAAAATTTGAGTTTCAAATTTAAAAATTTTGTTCATAGTTTTCCATAAAAGATGATTTCAAATAAAAAGGTTGTCAACTATAAAGTTTCATAACTTTTGAGATCTACAATTTTTATTTTAGGAGTTTCTACATCCGAGACAGTTTGAAAAACATAAAAAATTAATTTCGAACTATTTCTACTACCGAATTTCTTAAGAAACACTGGCGGTTCCTTAAGAAATCCGCCAGTAGAAATAGTCAATTTCTACTAGTGGTTCCTTAAGAGAACCGCCTGTAGAAATAGGGGCTGATTTCCACTGGCTGTTCTAAAAAGAAGCCGCCAGTAGAAATAAAACGCAAGTGTCAAGAGAAATGATGTGTATACTAGTGCAACCCACTTTCTCCTTCAATGGTCTCTAGCTCCACCATGGCTGCCCTCCATGCAGCCTAGTACATGTGCAGCCGCGGCGGTGCCACTATGAATCCGACACCTCAGTCACTGCTGCAACATATAGCTGATTGGGTTCTACTCCCTCCGTCTCACAAAGCATGGAAATCTCACTTTTCAAAGTAGGAATAGTGAAAGTGTAAAATTACAATTATGCCCCTCTTATCTTCTTCTCAAGACATTTCAAGAAACTCAAAAGAAATAAATTCATCTAGAATATTCATCTATAGTGAAGTAATACTAGCCATACAAAATACAATTAAATATTAGTCTATCTAGAATATTTACCAAACATATCTTAGGATTATATGTTTTTTGAGATAAAATTTAAACGTTAGGATTATATGTTTTATGAGATCGAGGGAGTACTTGCTACTGCTAGTATCGTTGGCGTACGCGCGCACGCACTGGCCACAAGAAGATGCTTCAGTTCCTGCGGCTGGACCCGGTGGCAGCAGCGGCACTTTGGCGCCAGCAAAGCCGTGGACGTCGGACGACGAAGACAACGACTACTGCAGTGAAATGTGTTCCATGCGGAAGACTGCGACCACGAGCGCGAGCGCGGCCGGTGGCGGCAGCGCTGTACGCCTTGTCCTAGGTAGGATTAGTCCTAGGCTCCTAGCTGTGCCCACTCACCAACGCCTTGTTCGGTTACCCTCTAAGTTGCAACTTTTTCCACTCTCTCTCCATCACATTAATTTCTATCCGTATATATGGAGCATTAAATGTTAGTAAAAAAATAACTAATTGCACAGTTTAGTTGTAAATCACGAGACGAATCTTTTGAGCCTAGTTGAGCTACGATTGGACAATATTTACCAAATACAAACGAAATGCTACAGTTGCAACTTTTTCTAACTTCCTCCAACCGAACAAGGCCCAAAGTGGACGCCGTCAGACGCCTACAAAGGCGCCTTCGCGACTAGCAGTGCCATCGTCAGTGGGAGGATTGCTATGTGCTCAGGGCTCAGGCTGTTGAAGAAGCTTTTCTTGGCGCACAAGTGGGGCGCCGCCCTATTGCGGAAGACTGCGATCTGATGCTCAGAAATCGGATTCTTTGAGTGCATGATAATGATGATGTATCAAGTGTATATACGGAGGTGATCAATTGACTAATAATACACATGCTTCTCTCGTTAGCACAGTACTAAGAACTTGGTTCAAACTTCAGAGCTGTCAGTGCCTTAGTGGTAGTGGCCTTTTGTTGATGATGGTTCTGTTTCTCTCGTGTAGTTCTGCGACTATAGACAGTGGTAGTGGTCACATGCCTTGGATTTTTTTCCCCTTAAAGTTTGACAAGCTGCGAGGTCTTACTCAAATTAGGGCAGCTACCAGAACTCTGCATCGAACAATAGTTCTAAAGCGTGCAATATAATCTGCTTCTCTTGTCCTATCGGGCGTAATTATGTTAAGTTCAGTTCAATTCCAATTCAATCTTCAGCTCAAGTCACTAGTACACAAAGCATTTGTCTTGACGGTAGGGTTTTATTTGCACTGGCGGTTTTAGCTTAGAGACGCCACTGAAAATCGACAAGCGGGCCCCAGCTTTAGAACCGCCAGTGGAAAAGGGCTAGCACTGGCGGTTCCTTAAGTGAACCGCCAGTGTAAATGGTGTAGTTTTCACTGGCGGTTGACATAAGGAACCGCCGTGCTAATGTAGATTTTCACCGGGCGGTTTTCTTATGTAAACCGCCCAGTGGAAATGGACACAATTTCCACAAAGCGGTTTCCTTATGTCAACCGCCTGGTGATCTTCTCCTATATATACCCTTTCTTCCTCCCCACCAGTGCTCCAAATGTAAACTGTAGCTCGCAGTTCTTCTATGGGAGGAGCTTTGGAGGTCCAGATTTCACTAAATACAAGGGGGAGGTTTTGCTCTTGATTTCTTCGGAAGAGGTGACTAAAAAAGGTTAGTTTACGTGTTTCTTGCCTCATTTCCACCATTCTTGCTCAATCCCATCCACTTTTGAGATCTAGGGTTTCACCTCATGTGAGAGAGAGAAGAGTAGCTAGGTTTTTATTTTTTTCTCAATAAATCTAGTCACTATTTATCTAGGGTTTCCTTTATTTAAATATGTAGTTATGTTTACTTTAATTAGCTATTAGTGATGTTTTTAGTGGTGATTCTTTAATTATGGTTTCATTAAATTTTAGTTTCTTATTTAATTATTAGTTAATGTGTTATATTGATGCTTGAAATTAGTGTTTGTTTAATTATGTAGTTATATTTTGTTTAATATAATTTGTAGTTTTGTTTTTTTAAATCAAGTAGTGGTGAGGCTTTGATTAAGGTTTCATTATGTAGTCTTTCTTTAGTTTGTATGGTTCCATCTAATAAATTGATTTTTTAAATTATTTTGTTTAGTTCATTTAGTTATGTTTACTCTTATTGAATTACTAGTTTATTTGTCATATTGATGCTTGAAATAAGTGTTTGTTTAATTATGTAGTTATGTTTAGTTAAATTAAGTAGTGGTGAGGCTTTAATTAGGGTTTCATTAATTAGTCTTCTTTTTAGTTTTTAAGGTTTCATTTAATAAATTGATGCTTTAATTATTTAGTTATGTTTTGTTTAATTAAGTATTGGTGATTCTTTAATTAGAGTTTTATTAATTAGTCTTTGCTTTAGTTATTATTGAGAGGCATATTTATTTAACTAGTTCTTTTAACTACATGTGATTTAGGCCGGACGTGTATTATTTGAGAAACATACAAGTGAGGAGTTCTGTTCATCTATAATCTATTGAAGGAGTTTGTTGATCATCTTAAGGTTTGTTAATAAATATCACAAAACATTAATGTCTTCTTTTAAGTGATTACATTATTTAAATCTATTAAACTCTATAACAAAAAACGATGGACGAGCATTCGGATGTATAACTTAGACGAGTAGATCCATCCTACGTACTTGAGGTCCGTAGGTTTTATCGATCTTTGTCAAAAAATCATGCTTTCGAACACGGACGAAGCACATATATTGTCTTTGCGCCGATTGCAGAAATCTTGTTGTTTTTGAAGACACAAGTGCAATCATGGCTCATCCGTCCGCCGAGGATTTATGAATGATTACTTGATTTGGACAAAGCATGGAGAGGGTAGCTCACGCAACGTATATAGCCGAAGACCCCGTGAATCTAGGTGGCAATGGCCCGGATATGCTTGTTGACGATGTATGCCGGTTCGGACACGAGACGTAACACCATTGTCCCAAAGAGAGCGAACATGTTGTGCCCGATGTTCATGATGATGCAAATGTTGGAGGAACCGATGCCAACGAGAACTCGGGTGGAGGATGAAGACGCAGAATTGATGGGTGCACTATTGCATCGTCATACGGATCCATCAATGTTTTTCATGAAAGGGATGAAGGCCTTAGAGCAGGCAGCAGCAGAGCCCTTGTACGATGAGAGTAAGGGTTGCACCAAAGAGTTCACAACATTACGGTCTGTGCTTAAGTTGTTGATGTTGAAGGCTAGGTACGGATGGTCCGATGCCGGTTCGATGCATTATTGAGTACTCTTAGAGATATGCTTCCAAAGGAGAACAAAGTCCCCTGCTAACACTTACTATGCAAAGAAGCTAATCAATCCGCTTTACTATGGGTGCCCGTAAGATCCACGCGTGCGAAAACCACTTGTATCTTATATCGAGGTGATTACAAAGACTTGGACAAATATCCAAATTGTAGTGCAAGTCGGTACAAGACGAAAAAAAGACTATTTACAAGAGGAGAATGCAACTTCTGTTTCTAAAGGGAAGAAGTGAAAGAAGACTCAACGAGTTCAAAACTCGCAACAAAAAGAAAATGAAGAAGAAGAAGACTATTATGCCCAGAAAAGGTTCCAGCTTTTGGTGATGTGGTATCTTCCGGTAGTTGATCGTCTGCGGTGTTTGTTTGCAAACCCCGAGGATGCGAGCTTATGACTGGCATGCTTCCGAGAAGCACAAAGTAGACGGAAAGCTTCGACATCCCGCCGATGGGAAGCAATGGCAAAAATTCAATGCCGACCACCCGAGTTTGCTAAGGAGACAAGAAATATTCGGTTCGCACTATGTACCGACGGAATGAATCCCTTCGCCGAAAGGAGCAAAGCACGCATAGCACATGGCCGGTACTCCTCACTATCTATAACCTCCCTCCACACTTGTTGCGTAAGCGCAAATACCTTTTGCTGACCATTCTTATTTCGGACCTACACAACCCGGTGTTGATATCGATGTATTCTTGGAGCCATTAATGGAGGAAATGAGAATATTGTGGGATACAGGTGTTGCCATGTTGGACGAATACCGGGAAAGAGTCATTCACACTAAGAGCAATTATTTTTTTTTACGATCAACGATTACCCAAATCTCTTTGTATTGTGAGGACAGTTCAAGGGTAAGGTCGGTTGTGTAGTATGCTTGGTCTGAAACTTTTTACGTGTCCCTCGGTGCCTCCAACAAGATAGTATACATGAGACACAAAGGCGTTTCTTATCGAGAGGACACGGTACCGCTTGCGAAAAGATGGATAGATACTTTGACAATCACGATGAAACAAGGTCCACCGCTCCATCGGGTAATAGTAAAGGTCAAAGAGTGTACGAGATAGTTAAGAACATCAAGTTTGTATTTGGCAAGAAGACAAAACATGGAAAAGCAAGAAAGAATGTGAAGCCAACTCCTGGAGCTACATTTAAGAAGATGCCAATTTTCTTCAAGTATTTGCCATATTGGAAAGAGTTTGACATACGACACGCTGTCGATGGTATGCACATTCGTAAGAATGTGTTTGAAAGCATAATTGGTACCTTGCTAGATATAAAGGGTAAGACAAAGGAAGGATTGAGTTCACATCAGGACCTGGTCAATTTAAAGATAAAACAAGAACTTCATCCAGTGTTGCTAGATAATGGAAAGTACCACCTTCCGGCAGCAAGCTACAACCTGACTACGGATGAGAAACATGCGATGTGTGTTTGGTTGAAGAAATTGAAAGTTCCAGCTGGATTTTGCTCTAACATTAAGAGCATTGTGTCAATGAAGGATCTTACACTCACCAACTATAACTCACATGATTGCCATATGATGTTGACAACCTTTCTCCCTATTGCCATCAGGGCAATAAGCCCGGTGTTCTTAAAGATGGCAATCACACGGTTATGCTACTTTTTTAACGAGATATCACAGAAGGTAATTGACCGAGAGCAGTTGGAGTCTCTTCAGGAATTCGCGGTTGAGACAGTGTCACAGCTTGAGATGTGTTTCCCACCATCTTTCTTTGATATGATGGTACACCTTGTCGTGCATTTGGTGCCACAAATACAGGCTTTGGGTCCCATGTACTTGCATGAGATGTGGACGTATGAACGTTTCATGTCAATACTGAATGGGTACGTATCCACTCGTGCTCGTCCTGAGGCCTCCATGATAGAGGGATACACTACCGAAGAGGCCATTGATTCTGGAGGTCCATTCTGCAATAATTTCCTAAAAGACCAGATTGCAATAGGTTTGCCTCCGTCCCGACATGAGGGCAGACTATATGGGTGTGGGAGGATGGGCCGGAAATCATTCATCCCATTGGACTATAATGTAGTCCTCGAGGCGCATCATAGCATCATGCATCAGCTCTCGATAATGGAGCCTCTGATCACACAACACATAGAAGAGCTACGCGATCATTACCCTGGGCAAACAGAGGATTGGCTATCAAAGGAACACAAGCGTCGATTCACTTCATGGCTAATGGAGCGTAACATTCCAAATGAAGAAACAATTGAGCAACAAACAATCAGGAGGTTGGCAGCCGGACCATCTCGGCAGGTCACATCATAGCAGACCTATGACATTAGTGGCTTCACGTTTTGTACCACTTCTAGGGACAAAAAGAGCATGGCGCAAAACAGTGGTGTTCGTTGCGAGGCCATAGATGATTCAAATGAAAACGCTACATACTATGGCTTCATTGAGGAGATATGAGAACTAGACTATGATTCATTTAAGACGCTCGTGTTTCGATGCCAATGGGTTGATGACAAACATGTCACAGTGGACAACTATGGCCTGAGAGTTCTTGATATAAGTAAAGTAGGTTACAAGGATGATCCCTGGATCCTTGCTATCCGTCTTTGCCGCAGGTCTTCTATGCCGAACAGATCCTTTCTAAGGAAGAGAAGAAAAGTAGCGACAAGACCAAGCATGTAGTTCTTCCTGGAAAGCAACAAGGTTTAGGAATTGATGGTGTAATTGACCTAGATGACTTCAACCATTTCGGGGCACATGTCTCTCTTTGAAGATCATCCTTTGAAGATAAAGAATGTTGAGCGTACCATCCCAAAAATTCATTGCCATGGGTGCGCCATGATAGAGAAGGCGAAACAATGGGCGGCTAGCTAGATTTAATATTAGTTAAATATCGGTCAATGTCATGTGTAACAATTTATCGGTTGTAATTTGTACTCATAATTAGTCTATCTTGATATTGCTCTTCAACTTATTTAAGTCATTTCCTTTCTACTATTTAAGTCCTTTTCTTTCTACTTTTTTAGTCCTTTTCATTCTACCTCTTTAAGTCCTTTTCTTTCTACTTCTTTAAGTCTTTTTCGTTCTACTCTCTTGGTATTTACCTTACATAAATATTTACAAGAATAGTAACCTATAAAAAATAACCTAAAAGAAATATACCTAAAAAGAAATATACTAAAAGAAGTAACCTAAAAAGAATTAACCTAAAAAAATAACCTAAAAGAAATAATAAAAAAGAAATAACCTAAAAGGAATAATAAAAAAGAAATAACCTAAAAGGAATTAAGTAAAAAGAAATAGCCTACAAAAAAAATACACACTACAAGAAAAAAACCTAAAATAAATTACCTACACAAAAAATTTCCTAAAAGAAATATACCTACAAGAAATATACTAAAAGAAGTAACCTAAAAAGAAATAACATAAAAAGAAATAACAAAAAATAACCTAAAAAAGAATAATAAAAAAGAAATAACCTAAAAGGAATTAAGTAAAAGAAATAGCCTAAAAAAAAACACTACAAGAAATAACCTAAAGAAAATTACCTACACAAAATATACTAAAAGAAATAACCTAAAAAAAATAACCAAAAAGAAAATAACCTAAAGGAAATAGTGCAAAAAATATAGTACAAAAAATATATTAATTAGTACATATATATATATATATATATATATATATATATATATATTATACATATATAACAGAATGTGCATAAGAAAGGAAAAATAGTAAGGACAAAATAGATATTAGGAAAAAGTTTGCACTGGCGGTTGACCTAGCCAACCGCCAGTGGAAATATTTTTGAGTGCGGTTGTCTAAGTCAACCGCCGGTGCAAATACATTTTCACCGGCGGTTGACCTAGACAACCGCCTGTGAATGATTTCCACCGGCGGTTGTCTAAGACCACCGCCCGTGCAAATGGTGGTTCTATACATACCGCCCACCTGACTTGAAATTTTCACAAGTCTGCGGTGGGCGAGTTCTTCCAAAGCCGCGCCGTCAGTACCAAATTTTTTCGCCGCCGCCGCTCACCGGAGCTCTACACCAGCGCGACCCATCGGAGCTTGTCTGCACACCGCGCCGCCTCTTCAATCCTTGCTGCCGCCGGAGCCGCCGCTTCATCGCCGGAGAGAGAGGAGGGGCACCGCCGCGAGGAGGAGGCGCCCCATGCGTCTACTGAACCGGTCGGAGCTCGGCCGCCGTTGGTCGCCAAAGACCACTCGGAGCTAGCGCCGCCACCACCGCGGTGAGATTCGTAGGCCGCCGTCGCCGTTTCAAGCCGCGCGCCGCCGTCGCCATGTCCCGCGCGCGGGGGCGCCGCCGTGTGGCCTTCGAGCCCTCGCCGCCGCCGCCGCAGAGAAGCGTAGGGAGTCAAGGAGGGGGGCCGGCGGTGTCGACGATATCTGGTCGGCAGCCTACCTTGGGGGGTGCCCGAGGTAGTAGATGAGATCGAGGGTGGTGAGGTGCGCGAGATCAAGAGCAAGAAAGTAACACGAGACACGGGTTTAGACAGTTCAGCCGCCGAGGTGACGTAAAACCCTAGTCCCCGTGTTCTCGTTGTGGATTATGATCGGGAACAATCTGTTTTGAGGGGGGTCCCTGCCCGCCTTATATAGTCGGGAGGCAGGGTTACAAGATCAATCTAATCTTGCTTTCCCCGATCGGCACACACGCCCGGACCGAGGAAATCCTAGGTTCAAGGAAACTGATCGCCCGATGATCTAGGCGAATCATATCTGCATGCCGAGTCTTGCGCCTTACTCCACGGTCCTCTGGTAGCGCTCGGCATGGTCTTCTCGGGCTGGGCCTTTGCCGACCGCTCGGCCCAGGCCCTCGGCTGAGGATACCCGGGGGAGCAATCCCCACAGCTAGTCCCCGAGCAGCTTGCGTGTCTCAACCCAAGGTTGGGAACCATTCAGCGTCTTCCTCGGTGCCGGCAGTTCTTCCGACCAGTGTTCAGGGCGGTGCGAAAAAGTCGATCAACAGATCCGACGAGTCGTGGCGGTCGGCGTCGTCCGAGGCCGACCGGTACGGTGCTGGAGGGAGGCGGAATCAAGGCGCCGTGGAACACACAAATGTCGCCGCTGTTGAGAGGAACGCAGGAGGTCCCACTGGCCGGGGAGACGCGAGCTGCTCAAGAGAAAAAAGAAAAAAGAAAGATCTCCGGCATACGGGTCCCGTGTACCACGTCAGGTCGCTTCCGGCGACGTGTACCACGTAGTCCCCGAGACTGGTAGTAGGCGAGGCATGAGACTGGTGCCAGGATCAAATTTGTCAAAGTATGAGTTTGTTGAATCTTGGACTGTGCAGTCCCCGAGACTGCTTGTCATCTTCTAGGGTCCAAACTTTGGTTTCTGTCGGGTGTGGGGCCTGCGACCAGCGGTCAGAGCTTCGGTGGGCCGGCCCACTGGGCCTAGCATCCTCTGGGAAACATCGCGCGCGGTCCAGCTCCCGGCGGATAACCACGGAGCGGCGCGGCGCGGTTTCCCACGGAAGGAAGGCGAAGCGACGCGGCGCGGCGCCCGACACCGCTGTCACAGATCCATTTAAAGACCGGGCATGGCCTTTCAGTCACACTCTTTGCCTTCCTCTCGACGCCTCGCAAACCCCGCTGCCTCTTCACCTTCCTCTGCACAACCAACCTTTCTCTCCCACATCACCGGCGCTCCCAATCCGAAACCTAGATCCGAAATGGCCGGCGGCAAGGGGCAAAAGCGTGGTTCCGCGGGCGGTGGCGGCGCGTCGGGCGCGGGCGGAGATCCAGGGCGCGGAGGTCCGCCCAACGCGGAAATGGAGGGGCTACGTCGACCTGCACGCGGGCGGTCCTCGACGAGCTCGTCCGCGACGGAGTGCTGCCCGACGAGGCGCGCGCGGGCTGGCGCCCCACCGTGGGGGAGTCATTCCCCACCCCGGCGAACGACAACGAGCTCGTTGTGTTTGCGGATTATTTCCGCCGCGGGTTCGGGCTGCCGGCGCACCCCTTCCTCCGGAAGCTCCTTGCCTACTACAAGATCCGCCTCATTCATCTCCACCCCAATTCCATTCTTCATCTTTCTGTTTTCATCCATTTTTGCGAGGCTTTTCTCGGCATTCCTCCCCACTTCAATCTCTTCCGCCATCTCTTCTGCCGAGGGCGTTTATCGGAGCCGGCTCACCCAAAGTGGTTGGTGGCCTCTATCTTTGTCTTCGGGGCGGGATGAGGAACCAGTACCTTGGGCTGCCCCTCAGCTCTTCCATCAAGGGGTGGAACACCCAATGGTTCGTCATCAGCAACCCCGCTCCACAGATCTCCAATGAGGTGAACGAGTGGTGGAGCGTCAACGCCAACTGGTCCGAGCGGCCGTCATCTGCCGACATGGTGCAGGTGGAGGAGCTGCTCGGCATCATCCGCCCCCATGAACCCCGACGGGGTGGCGGTGGCTATCGGTTCGTGTCTTTACGGCGCATCAAGCCATGCAAGGAGCGCGAGCACCCGTGGTACGAGTACTCGGGGATAATGACCCGACGCGTGAGACGCCGGAGGCAATCTCTAAGGAGGTTCTCTTTTCGGCGGCTCACGCCGTTTTTCGTCGGAGGTACCCAGCTGAGGAGCTCGGGTATGCAGAAGCCCTACAGCCTGGGCAATCCGCGACCGGCGGTGAGTTTCTGCTTTGTTATAGTATTATGTGTGTGATTGGCCGACTGCTCAAGCCGCCGTTTATGCAGGATCGAGCCGTTTATGTGTCGGATGTGCCCGACGACACCTGGCCGACTGGTGTAGACCGGCGGCGATCAATGGAGGAAATCCGCAAGATTGCGGAGGACCTGCTGAACGAGGGGACGGCCGAGAAGGCAGTCCCTGCGCCGAGCCAAGGGCCCATCGGCGAAGGGTGGCTCGGAGGAGGCGCCTTCGCCGAAGAGGCGCAAGAAGGAGACCGTGCCCCCTGCCTCGTCTGTTCGAATCAGCGAGGAGCAGGGGCGGGGGAAGCGAGCCGTCATCCTCTCGGATGACGAAGACCAGGAGGACACGGAGACGTTGGATGAACGCGTCCGGCGTCAGTCGGCGTCGAAGGCTGGCGACTCTGCGCGACCGGTGTTTGAGAAAATGCCGACCGCGGGGGGCGCCGCCAAGGCGGCCGAGCGGCCATCGGTGCCGCCGACCCGACCGACCGAGGCGGGCAGCTCTGAGGCCCCCGGCGTTTCCGCGCGCGGCACCGCCAGTCCGACCTGTAAGTACCAACTCGTTTCTTTTTTGCTCCTGGTGTTGTCCAGGTTTGGCTTAGGAGTGTCCTGTCGCAGTGATCCCGTGGAGGAAGATCCCGGCCGTGCGGGAGAGGATGACACTGTCGTCCCAGACAGCCCACCCCGTGCGGGCCGATGCGGGGGTGATTCCCGAGCCAGCCATCTGGGGCTGGTGGGGGGCTCAGTCCCCAGCCCTGTTCGGGCTGCGGAGACTGCGGCCGTTGTTCGCAGCCGGCCGGCGAGGGAGGGCGCGGCGGCTGCTCGTGCCCGTCCCCGCCGTCCGCCAGCAAAGGTGGCGCCACGGCGGAGACCGGTGGCCGGGCAGAGCCCGAGCCGGAGGAGGTGGTACGGGAAGTGCCCGCGCCACGGGAGGAGCCTGCGCGGCTTTGCCGCACGTTCTACATCGACCCCCGGGGTGAACGGGTGGAGGTGGTGGACGACGAGATCGCCGTCGTGAATACCTGAATCCGACGTCCGATCTCGAGGCTGCTCAACGCCGAGCTCGTAAGTAATCATATTGTCTGCTTGATAGTGTTGCAGAGGCTCATGTCGAATATGCATGTAGGAGCCGGCCTGTGCCGCTGAGGCGCGGCACGGCCGCTGGAGCAGTCGGCGGCCGCCTACGAAAGATGAAGGCCGACAACGAGCGGCTTCTTCGTGAGAAGACCAGCTTGGCGGAGTCGGGCGGCCTGCTCCGAGCGCAACCTGAAGGCCGTTCGTGAGGACGACGACCGACTGCGCCGGCAGGTGGAAGAGCTGGAGCGTGAGAACGCTCGGCTCGTGGAGGCGGCCGCCGCCAGCGATCGGCGCGCGGCGCGGGCAAACACTTTGCAGGCGCGGGTGACCGGTATGTTTTCCCCTACCTTCCTTTCGGCGCTCTTGTGTATTCTGTGCTGACTTGTGTTCGGCCTGCAGCTCTTGAAGGCGAGCTGCAGCAGTCTCAGCAGCTCGTAGAGGAGCTAACCCGTGAGGCGGCCAAGGCTACCCAGTCGGCGGAGGCAGCCCGGTCCGAGGCACAGCGTAAGTGTCGTTACCTTTTGCTGTATTTGCCTGATCGGGCTTGTCGGGTTCTTACCATTTGTTCTGCAGTTGTGCGGGAGAACGCGACGGCGGCGCAGGCGGACTTGAAACGGCGTCTTGCAGCCGCTGAGGAGCGGATGGAAGACACCATCGTCCTCCTGACCCCGCTGCTGAATCTCGTCGATCCAGACGGAGGGGGCTACGACCGGGACGTGCTCGGGGAACGCTACCCTTCGGTCTCGCGTTTCCTGGTGCGGTGCCAGACCGTCCTACAACAAACACGGGTGTTTGTTCATGGAGCGGCCTGCGCTGCTGCCGGGCATGCGCTGGCTCTGGTCCGGTCGCACTATCCCCGGGTGGAGTTGTCCCGGGTCGAGGCGGGTTTTGCCCGGACCACGTCGGTTGCCGACCGGGAGAAGCTGAGCGCCGAGTCCTCCGATGCCGCCGTCAAGGTAGTAGAGGACCTTGACCTGTTCGGCGATGCTGAGGCAGATGCGCCCTAGGAGAAGAGCGTTAGAATTGACTTATGTATTGCGTGTGGAGACGCTGTCTGTAAATGATGTTAATATCACTTTTGTTATGCATGTAATGTGTTTGCCGTAATGCCCTGCAGTGTGTGACTTTGTCGTCTTGCCGGACCGGCCCAAGTTTCCTAGTATCTCATAGCGCTAAGGGTATGTTCCTTGTATTGCGCGTAGAGGGTACCAGGGTCCCCTGGGAACCGCTGCTGGCCTTTCCATAACGCAGAGCGCTGAGCTGCTAGCACGTGTAGGTTTGGGTCAGGAACAGGGTTGCTCCGATCGGTTTGAGTTAAAGTGCGTACTGGCGGTCTTACTGGCGTATAGTGCGTGGATAGCACATATGAAAAATGAATGCACGAGGAGAAAAAGAGACAAGACAAAAAAGACATTAAATCATATATATATTTAGATTACAAAGGGAAACAGAGTACATATCTTTATTCATCTTGACTTATCAGGCGTAAAAACGTATTAGGTGCTCGGCGTGCCAGGAGTTTGGGATATCGCGCCCGTCTGACTCCACCAGCCTATAGGACCCTGGTCGGGTGACCTCCTTGACGATGAAGGGACCATCCCAGGGGGAGGAGAGCTTATGCATGCCTGCGGAGCTCGTGCGGCGACGTAAGACCAGATCGCCGACCGCGAAGGGGCGCTCCCGGACGTTGCGGTCGTAATAGCGACGGACGCCCTCTAGGTACTTTGCCGATCGGATGCAGGCGGCTAGGCGCTCTTCTTCTGCGCGGTCGACGTCGTCGGCGCGCGCTTGGTCGGAGATTTCCTCGGAGTAGTTTTCCACTCTTGGTGAGCGGAAGGCGACGTCCTCGGGTAGGACGGCTTCCGACCCGTATACCATGTAGTAGGGGAAACCCCGCGGTTCCAGCCGGGTCTGCGTGCGCGATCCCCTCAGATCTGGCTGGTGGAAGTTCCTTCAGCCACCTTCCCGGGTGCTTGTCATCCTTCTGTACAGGGCGCTTTTTTAAGTGCGTCCCGGATCATTCCGTTTGCGCGCTCGGCCGGCCGTTGGCACGTGGAGTGCGCAACGGAGACATATTTGACCAAGATGGAGCGCTCTTCACAAAACTCCCAGAACTCATTTCCCGTGAAGTTTGACCCGAGGTCGTGATGATGCTGTTCGGGATGCCAAAGCGGTGAACGATTTCCTTAAAGAACTCGGCGGCCTTCTTGCTTGTCGAGTGGGCGAGTGGTTTGTACTCAATCCACTTGGAGAACTTGTCGATGGCGACCAAGATGCGTATTTAAAATTGCCCGGTGCGGCTCTGAATGGGCCGATCTGGTCGAGTCCCCAGATCTGCGAACGGCCAGGCGACGGGATCGCCATTAGAGCGTGGGCCGGCATGTGAGGCTGCTTGGCGAAGAACCGGCATCCCTCGCAATGTCGCACCAGGTGTTCTCGTCGGCTACGGCGGTCGGCCAATAAAATCCAGCTCGGAAGGCTCTGCCGACCAGGTTTCGAGAGGCGCAATGGCTTCCACGATTCCAGCATGTATTTCTTTTAGTATCTTCAAGCCTTCGGGCTGCGAACGCACTTTTTGCAGAAACGTTAGCGTTGGCGTTTCTGCGCATCAGCGAGCCCTCTACCAGGGCGTAGTGCTTGCTCCGCCGTATCAAACGCTCGCTCTCGCTTTTGTCACCGGGACCTCGTGAGTTGGTGAGATATCTGATGAACGGGGAGCGCCAATCTTCAGCGTCGATGGCCTTGATGAGTGCGACTGCCTTCTCCGCAGTGGTCAGGTTGGGCGCCGCTCCGTCTTGGCCGATAGATGGTGTCAGGAGGTCGTGCGCAAATACGCCTGGCGGAATGGCTGCTCGTGTAGAGCCTAACTTGGAGAGCCGATCGGCCTCTGAGTTTTCTTCCCGAACGATGTGGTGGAACTCAATGCCGTAGAATTTGTTCTCGAGTTTCCGGATTTCCGAGCAGTAGGCGTCCATTTTCTCGTTGGTGCAAGACCAGTCTTTGTTTGCCTGGTTGACGACCAGCGCCGAGTCGCCGAAGATTTCCAGGCGTTTGATCCCCAGGGATATAGCAATCTTGATGCCGTGGATGGCAGCTTCGTACTCGGCGGCGTTGTTAGATGCCTTGAAATGTATTCTCAAGACGTATCGGAGTTCCTCGCCGCTTGGAGATACAAGTACGACCCCTGCACCAGCACCGCTCACATTTAGCGCACCGTCAAAGTACATCTTCCAAAGGCTTTGGAGGTGCTCGGTGGGGCTGGTTCCTGCATGTCCGTCCACTCGGCGATGAAGTCGGCGAGCGCCTGGGACTTTATCGTCTGGCGGCTCGCGTATTCAACGGTGTACGCGCCGATTTCGACTGCCCATTTGGCGATTCTTCCGTCAACCTCCTTGTTCTTTATGATGTCGCCGATCGGGGATTGGGACACCACCGTTATCTTGTGAGACTGGAAGTAGTGGTTCACCTTACGTGATGTCGGTGGGGCCGGCGTAGATGAGCTTCTCAGATTTGCGGGTAACGAGTTTTGGACTCGTTCAGGACCTCGCTTATGTAGTAGACCGGGCGCTGGACCTTGAATGCATGCCCGGGTTCGTCACGCTCGACGACGACCGCTGTGGAGACCACCCGATTCGTTGCTGCGATGTAAAGGAGGAGATCCTCGCCGGGTAGCGGAGCCGTTAAGACAGGGGGCGTCGTCAAGAAAACCTTGAGCTCCTTGAATGCCTCGTCAGCTTCTGGAGTCCAAACAAACTTGTCGGACGCTCGGAGTAAGCGGAAGAAAGGCATGGCCCTCTCTCCTAGCTTGGAGATGTACCGACTTAGGGCTGCCAAGCAGCCGGCGAGCTTCTGTACTTCCTTGATATTGGTTGGCGGCAACATCTTGGTTATGGCCGACACCTTCTCGGGGTTTGGTTCGATACCGTGGCTGCTGACCGTATTCCCGAGCAGGATTCCCGAGGAAGCTCCGAAAATGCACTTGTTTGGATTGAGTTTCCATCGATACACTCGGAGACTTTTGAATGTTTGGTCAAGGTCGGCGATTAAGCTATCGGCGGTTTTAGATTTTACCACAACGTCGTCGACGTAGGCCTCGACGTTGATGCCTATCTGATCCTTCAGGCATGCTTGAATTGTCCGCTGGTACGTCGCCCCAGCATTCTTTAGGCCGAAGGACATCGTCGTGTAGCAATAGGCGCCGAATGGAGTTATGAAGGCCGTTTTGACCTGGTCGGACTCCTTTAAGGCGATCTGGTGATACCCGGAATAGCAGTCAAGAAACGAGAGGAGTTCGCAGCCGGCGGTGGAATCTACGACCTCGTCGATGCGAGGGAGAGTGAACGGGTCTTTAGGGCAGTGTTTGTTAAGATCGGTGTAATCAACGCACATTCGCCATTCTTTATTGCTTTTGCGGACGAGGACTGGGTTTGCCAGCCACTCGGCGTGATACACTTCTTTGATAAAACCGGCGGCTAAGAGCCGGTTGATTTCTACCCTAATAGCCTCTTTCTTGTCCGGCGCGAATCGGCGGAGCTTCTGCTTGACCGGCTTGGCGGAGGATGAGACCTTCAGGGCGTGCTCGGCATACTTCCTCGGTACTCCGGGCATGTCCGCAGGTTTCCATGCGAACACGTCCACGTTGTCCCGAGGAAGCCGACGAGCGTCTTCCTATTTGGGGTCGAGGTTGGCGCCGATCCGAGTGACCTTGGAGGGGTCACCCGTGCCCAAGTCGATGACCTTGGTCTCCTTGTTCTTGATGGAGGAGCGCGGTGGTTCATTGACCGGGATCCCCCCACGGTCTTCCGGCGGCACTTCTTTGGAGTCGGCGAGGCACGCTTGCATCTTGGCAGCGAGAGGCCGGCGGTCTCGTTGATGATGTAGTTTTCTTGCTCGCAGCGGGCGTTCCTCGTGTCGGCGCGAGGGTGAGCACACCACCAGGAGCTGGCATCTTCATCACGAGGTAGGCGTAGTGAGGGACCGCCATAAACTTGTGCAGGGCCGGGCGTCCCAAAGATGGCATGATGGGCCATGTCGAAGTCTGCGACGTAGAACAAAGAAAGGTTTTTCTTACGGAACCGGCCTGGGTGCCGAACTGCATCGGGCAGGTCACTTGGCCGAGCGGCTCCGATGGCTTGTCCGGGATGATGCCCCGTAACGGAGATTCGGCTGGGTCAGAGGGCCTCTTTCGGGATGCCGAGTTCCCCGAGCGACTTTGGGAAGAGTATGTTCAAGGAGCTCCCGCCGTCGATGAGGACACGCTTGAAGTGGACGTTGCCGATCACTGGGTCGAGGACCGGGGGAAACGCCCGGGTATGGTATGTCCGACCACCGGTCTTCCCCTCGCTGGAAGGTGATGGGCTGGTCGGACCATGGCGGAAGGCGGCGGGGTCGGCGATAGTTTTTCTCGTCGGAGACCGCCACGACCCTCCCCGGGCGGTCAGCTTCTTGCTCCTCTTGCTCTCCATTGCGTGTGGTCCGCCGCAGATCGTGGCCACGCTCTTGGACGGTGTTTGGTACGAAGTACCGCAGGTTTCGGTCATCTTCTTTATCGCCGCCGTTTTTGTCGTCCGCCACGGCGGCGTTGGCGCTTTCATGTCTTCTTCCCCGGAAAACTTTGCCGAGCCCGTAGCATTGGCGCATGGTGTGCGTCGCGTTCTTGTGGATCGGGCACGGCTGATCCAGACTTTGTCGAACTCGGCGTCGAGGTTTCGCTTGACCCGTGACTTGACGTTATTCACGCCGGGCGGGCGTCCTGGTATCGGTCCGAGCGGTCGCGGTTGTCGTGGCGATGATCCGGCCTTCGATCCCTCTGGTCGGTGTTGCGATCGTTGGGCCGAGGAGCTCCTGGCGGCGGAGGAGGGGGCATGGGCCTCTTCCCTGCGACGAGGTCTCTGTGGTGCCCTTCGGCCTCCTCTCCCTGTGCGTAGGCGTCGGCGGTTTTCATCAGCTCGCCGATTGTCTCTGGGCGTTTCCTGTGGAGCTTCTCGCGCAGGGAGTTGCTGTATGTGAGTCCTCGGATGAAGGCCGTGATAACATCAGTGTCATTGACGTTAGCGACGCTGGTGCGCAACGTGGAGAAACGGCGAATGTACTGCCGGAGCGTTTCGTTGGGGCGCTGCGCCAGCCGTTCGAGGTCGTGGCGCGTGGCTTGGCGATCACATGTGGCCATATAATTGTCCACAAACAGCTTTCGGAGTTGCGCCCAGTTGTCGATGGAGTTCTCCTCCAGTCCCGTGAACCAGTTGAGGACCGGGGGGCGAGCATGACAGGCAAGTAATTTGCCATGGTGTCTTCCGTTCCCCCGGCGGCGATCGCTACGGCGTACGTTTGGAGCCACCGCTCGGGGTTAGCCTTTGCCGTCGTAGGGGCTCCACCGCTCCGGGGATCCGGTGATGGCTGGGCCACCGATGGGCCCGCAGCCGTGCCGAGAGGGGCTTGGGGCCTCGATCACGGGCGCCGTTGCGGTCGGAGCCCGTGCTCGGGCGTCGAAGCGACGGGCGGCGCTCCATCTCGGCGTTGTAGGCATCGGTGCGTCTGGCGTTGATGACGGCGCGAGCGCCACGCCCGGCATTGATGATCGCACGGGCGTCGGCGGGTGGTCAAGGTTGATAGTTGGATCTGGCATGTCGTGGCCGCCTCTATTCTGTGGTGGCTGCGCTACCTCTCCGTCATTGTGTGATCGGCGGAACGCTCGGATCTTCCCGACCGGTGGCGGCCGGATCCCGGATGCGGAGGATCCGGACGGCATCTCCCCGTAGCCTTGCTTCACCTGCACTTGAGCAGCCTTGATGAAAGCTTTTAGCCCGGTTTACCCGAGGGGTCGGGGCAAGTGTCTCAAGCTCGTTGGCGGCGACGGCGAGATTGGCGCTCGGGTTCGGCGCTACGATCTGTTCGTCGATGTAGACGAACTCTTCTGCCAAGTTCCTATAGAGGTGGCGTCCAGGGCCGGCTGCATCTCGGAGAAGACGCTGCTCCTGTTCCTCGTAAGCCACACGGCGTTCGGCTCGATTGGCGTTGCGCGCCTCGCGATCGGCGCGACGTCCATCTGTGCCTCGTCGGCCGGGTGGGTCCTCGTCCGGCGAGACCGCTCGGAGCATGAAGATCTGCGCCGGGTATACCGGGAGGGGTGTAATTTCGCTGGAGGGTTCCGCCCCACTGATTGATGTATCTAGATCTGATCTGGGAGAGGCATCGGAGTCGGAACCGGTCTGCTCCTCCAGGATGGTGTGGAGTGACTCGTTGTCCTCCAGCAGGTGGAGCTGTACCATGTTAACGGTCGGCGATGGGGTGTCGACCGGTGATGGTTGGGCGAGTTGTCGCCGTGCTACTTCCCCGGTGGGTACTCGCGGGACCTTGCGGCCGGGGGTGATGCCACCATGGTTGTAGATCTGTTCCTCCGGGGATATTCGCGATGGCGCCCCGCCGAGTGGTTTGGGTGCCGGAGGAAATCTCCCAAACCACCGGGCCCAAACCCCGGGTGGGTCGTCCGCTAGCTGCGATGGGACGTCCCAGTCCAGTGGGCCTCACCGGGATGGCCGATGGCCTCGGGCGGTGGGTGGTCGGATCGGCGTGGTGCCCGGCGGGCGACGCGCGGTTGCCATCCCGATCCGACGGGTGGGTGCTCGCTGAAGCTGCTGCGAAGCGTGTTTCGGGCGAAGTTCGATGCACTGCTGCGTATGCCTCCACCGACCCGGTTGATGAGCTCAATCAGGTCGTCGGAGTTGACGGGGTTCCTCTCCCGACGGGGCGCTGCAGCGTCGCCCCTCTGGGGGAGGATCGCCGTGGCCTCGCTTGGAGGCGTCTGGCTCTGGTCGGCCGGGGCCGACGCATGCCCGGTTCCATTGGATGGGATCCGGGGTTGGCCGTTCTCCCCGCCATCGTGCTCGGCGGCGACGGTCCACGTGATGGATCCGACGGTGAAGGTCATGCCTGACGCGGCGGAGAGAGCGACGGTGGAAGGAGTAACCATCTTGCTCAGCGACGGATCTGAAACGCACACCCCTACCTGGCGCGCCAGCTGTCGACGATATCTGGTCGGCAGCCTACCTTGGGGGGTGCCCGAGGTAGTAGATGAGATCGAGGGTGGTGAGGTGCGCGAGATCAAGAGCAAGAAAGTAACACGAGACACGGGTTTAGACAGGTTCAGGCCGTCGAGGTGACGTAAAACCCTAGTCCTGTGTTCTGGTTGTGGATTATGATCGGGAACAATCTGTCTTGGAGGGGGGGTCCCTGCCCGCCTTATATAGTCGGGGGGCAGGGTTACAAGATCAATCTAATCTTGCTTTCCCTGATCGGCACACAGCCAGCCGACCAGGAAATCCTAGGTTCAAGGAAACTGATCGCCCGATGATCTAGGCGAATCATATCTGCATGCCGAGTCTTGCGCCTTACTCCACGGTCTTCTGGTAGCGCTCGGCATGGTCTTCTCGGCTGGGCCTCGCCGACCGCTGGCCCAGGCCCTCGGCCGAGGATACCCGGGGGAGCAATCCCCACAACTAGGTTTCAACATCTAAAGATTTAATTCACATAAGATAACATAGGATGCATGTATTATGATATTTAAATATAAATAAGGAATAGTGTTAAATGCTCTAGGGTTTTGCTTCATGCTGTTGGGATGCAGTCTCTCCTCAACTTCTAGTGATCGTTCAGTGGTCACATCTCGTGCACCATTTCTAGTTTAAAATTTTTAATACCTACATGAATGATATAGTGCATGAGATGCCATGAATCTAATGCATATGCATCTAAAAGGTGAATAATTCCAATTGCAAACATATGGTAGCATGGAAATTTACAATACCACTAGTGCTACACTCGATTCCCAACTCAAAGCCCATCTTTAAACCTCCAATTATGCTAAGATTTCCAAAAATAATAACCACAATAAATATTTGTATAGAGATCATTCATAAAATTTAATATATAATATAGGTTATAGCTTACTATTTCTCTAATGAATGTTTGACCATATAACCTTATCCAAATGTTGTAATAATTCACTTGAACCATGCATGTAAGAAATTAAGGAGTAAATTATGTGAATCTAATAACTTTTTATTGCAACATCAGTTGATAAATAGAATTAAAACTCCATGATAAATGAAATGTACTTTAGTTAGGTTGAATCTTTTTTCTCAGCATACATGTATTCAAGACTAATCTCTATAAAGTTTTCCATAATTTTACATACAAAATCATGAATAATTTAAATAAGAGGTGGACATAAATTTCCTAGTAAATAGAATAAACATTTTTGGTGGCTTATGATAATATAGAAAAGGTAATTGGAAAATAAGCTTTGGTTGAGTGCCCACCCGAGGTGCTACAATACCACACCGATAATATATGCTAGCGTGGCAACCTTCTTGTGCTGATGCATATGGCGTCATGGCGATTTAATCGTGCTATGTTATTTGGAGTGACCAAATCTGAGCCAAAGCTGAAATAAATTGTTAGATTATTTTCAAAATATTGATTAACATAGGTATATAATTCACATATGCTTCAAGTCAAAAGTCGTTCATGCACTTTCAACGATTCTGCACTTTTCCACATGTGTATTGTTGGTTTTCTAGGGAAGCACTCCTAAGCAAATTGCACCATAAATCCTTTTATCCTCAGTAAGTACCATCCATTGCCTATTTCCACTGACCACATTTACACACACACACACACACACACACACACACACACACACACACGCACGCACGCACACGTGTGTGTACATTGGCTTAGTTAATTCAACTTTGAACAAATTAATAATTAAACTGAACCATTTCACAGATGTAGTAGTATAAAAATAGTGCACTTCTATTTTTTATTTTTCTTTGGTATAGCGTGTAAACACAAAATAGGTGTACAAGATATGTTGAAAAACTTAGTGGATATGATTGCAACAGATGGACAAAGTGTGTTGTGGTCTACTTATATATCCAGCATCGAAGTGTGGTAAAGAGTACTCTTTGTCATCCAAAAAAGTGTACTTCTAGCTACAGTGATGGTAAATCACCAAAACTTTTTTAAGAAAACTTAATATTTATTATATGAAAATAGTATTATTAACTTTGTCATGCAATATATTTCCATGGTATATCTATTTGTTAGAATTCATATGATAATAGAATTCCATATGGGCAAAGAAAAGTATATATGAAATCAGTGAAGTTACAGATCTACAAAACTGGAATCACAAAATAGGATTAGAGAATCCCACACACGTAACCAAAACAGAAAACAACTTTGCTTCCTGAAAAGGGAACTGCTAGGAATTTATATGCAAAAGAAAATAGGATTTCAGATGGACAAAGAAAAGTATACGAAATTAGTGGAGCTACAGGTCTACAAAACGACTTTGCTTCCACTGAAGAGAAACAGCTAGGAATTTACATAAAAAAAAAGAGTTCCACGTCGGCAAAGAAAAGTACAGAAAAAAAAGAGTTACAGATCTGCAAGATGGAGATTAAAAAACAGGGCTAGCGAATGCTACACGCATAACCAAAATAAAAATACAACTTTGCTTCCACTAAAAAGGGGAAACTAGTAGGAATTTATATACAAACCAAAGTAGATTTCATATGGACAAAGAAACGTATACAAGAAATCAGTTTAGTTACAATTGATCTGTAAAGCCAGGACCACAGAGCAGGATTAGAGAATGCTACACGCATATAGAGAAAATATGAAAAATAATTTTGCTTGCACTGAAAAGAGGAAACCGCTAGTACTAGAATTGCAGACAAGCAAAGAAAAGAATACATGAAAACGGTGGAATTAAAGATTAAAAAATCAGGATCACGAAACAGGGTTAGATACTGCTACACGTATATAGCCAAAATAACAAACACAAAAAAAAAAAATCTTTGCTTCCACTTAAAAGGGTAACTGCTAGGATAGCTGACCCAAGGACTCGGCACCTTGCGTGATTCTAAAGTCGCTTTCAGTTGACAGGCGATTTAGAACCGTATCAGACAAGTAGTAGAAGCCTGGGAATGCCACGCCATCGGGGCTGTAGGGACCCATGTTGCTGTCCGACGTGTCGCTGTCAGGAATACACACATGACTCTCGAGTCCTGACGAGGTCCCCATGGAAAAATGGTGTTGTTCTCCTGCGGCTACGCGCCACGTATTTTGGTCGGAATCTGGGGCGATGGGAGAGTCATGTTTTTATTTGGGCCGGTCTAATATACCTTATCCATCTCACATGTGGCCCACCCTAGAACAGGAGTTCGAGATCCAACATCCTTAATCAAATCAAGAACCGGTAAGTGGTTGCGTACTGTATCATATATAGAACAGAAGTTCGAGATCCATACCCTGGAACACACACATGATGTACTTTCTCCTTAAAATGGGGACAAAATTGGTCTAAAAAAAGAAAAGAAAATGGGGACAAAAGGTCCTTGCATTTTCAGTGTAGCTTATGTTTGTTATAGGCATTTTGGGGGTTTTCTTCCTTTCAAATTACTAATTTCTACTTCATGGTTGTTCTTTCTTTAACAACAGACACTTTTTTGAGTAGAATGCGGATTGCCGGACCAGACAACCGGTGGAAAGCAGGCATTTCTGGGGCGAATAGGGGATTGCTGGATCAGAAAGCAACTTGGCATTTCTGGGGCGAATAAGGGATTGCCGGAACAGGGGCGGAGCGATGGTCGCCTCTGGCTGCCAGGGACGAGACGGTGCTCCGATGAGTTGCGAGCGGACATCGAGCGCGGCCGAGACTGGGCGGCGGTGGTGTCGCAACATCACCGAGCGGTGAAACAAGCTCGGGCACATGCCTGGCTCTGTGGAAATGAGCATTCCCAGCAAGCCTGGCTATCTCCTCCAAGTAGGCTTATATAAGTCTGGCTAAGAGGCCTTTACAAGCAACCAAACATGTCCAGGTTGCATTCTGGAAGCCTGGCTAGGGCTTAGCTAGGCAACCAAATACACCCATACTCTCCTACGCCGGATGACAAATACTGGGAAGGTGACGAGTGAAAACTATACATCATCAAACGGATGCAGTATTAATTAGTTGTAGCTGTGCACGCAAGCTAAGCTCTTAAGTGTATGTTCAAACGGATGCAGTAAAGTAAGCCCTATCTGATACGAGTATCCAAGCCGCGTGATGCTAACTAAGAAATCGGCTCACTCACCACAAGAATCAGGCAAAATCTAGCAGTTTCTCGTTCAATTGGACGTCAAAGCAAGCAGCTACCACGTACGGCACATTTGGCGGTCAGCGCCGGGTCAACCAACTACTGAACTACAGACCCTAAAAACATGTCTACTTATCTGTTTTAGGACCTAATATACTCAACATTTTAGGCTTTCTATATACTTTAATTTTAACTGTGTATCTGATATTAAGTATATAATAAAAACTACGCACATCTAGGGCCTTGTTTAGATGCAAACGGTTAGAAAAAAGTTGCAACTGTAGCATTTCGTTTGTATTTGACAAATATTGTCCAATCGTGGCCCAACTAGGATTAAAAGATTCGTCTCGTGATTTACAACAAAACTGTGTAATTAGTTATTTTTTTCACTAACATTTAATGCTCCATATATATGGGTAGAAATTGATGTGATGGAGAGAGAGTGGAAAAACTTGAACCTTTAGGTGAAACTTGCATGGAAGAGAACAAGGCCTAGGTAAACCAAAATGTTGCATAATTTACATTTGAGGGAATACATAACATACGCGTAGAAACTCCATTTAACCGGACCAGAAATGTACAGTTCATTCATGTAAGTGAACCAAACTCGTTTTCTGCGTTTCACTCATCGGCGATCAGCGCAACCAAAACACGTCAAAAACGTGAGTGGACTTGGACTGGACCCGACTGATGTTTGGTCATCCGGTCCATGTTGGATCTTCCTCCTTGTGACACGTGAGCCTCGTTATTTTTTTCCTTTCTATTTTAAAAACTAAAAAGTAAGTTGGGCCTAACACTAGCGAATCCTCACACCACGCGGGCCCAACCAGCAGTATCAGACTCTTGTTCCCATAATTAATATACTCTATCTTGCTTTTGGATTGGTCAATCTTTTATTAGGTTTCCATTCAAATGCTGAAATTTTCCTGTTTTTGTATTTGTCAAAATAAACTGATTTCTGCAAAATTTATGTACGACTCCTATAAAATTTCCGTGTTCTAAAGGGTTTAAAACCTAGTTTTTTCTTTCTTTTGATGCGTATAACAAATGTGGACAGATTCTTCTTTGGTCAATAAAAAAGTATGAAGCTGAAACCCTTTCCATTATCTGAAAATAATGTATACTCACCTAAAAAATAATGTATACTCAATTTGTCGCAATAAATATATAATTATAATATAGTATCGAGTAAAATAATCAAGACCTCTTTCAGAATGCAGGATTTTCAAAGCAACTAGGCAAATAATTTACAAGGAATTAGTCCAATTTTACACAAAAAACACAAAGAACTTTCCTGTACTTTAAGGGGGGGGCTTACAAATTTGACAAGATACGTAGGGAGGCGACTCCATACATATCAGAATTGGGCTATGTATTCATCATCTCTAGACGAGTCGTCCTAACTCATATGACTAATGAATGTATATAAGACATGGTTCAAGTCATATAATAGACACGGATGACGTAAGTGCCGTTTGAGAAGTAAATAAACCGAATAGAAGAAACTCTCCACAAGGCAGTTAGGGAGAGATGACCAAAAATAGATGGAGTGAAATTTTACCTCTTCAATTAGATATATAGATATAGATAATATCTACTTTGTGTTATAAAAACTGATGTTGTTTTTACATAGACTTGATCAAATTTTAGAAAGTTTGACTAGAGTAAAGCTAAAATTGCATCTTTTCTGACATAGTTAGTACGTTCTGCGACCACAGAAGATTTCAACAAATTTCAAATGAAAATGGATGCCATTTTGGGCATTATTTTGCTCTTTTTGGAATATTCTATTGCGCTTTCTGCGGTCAAAGATTTTGCACTTTGCATCCATGAATGAATTAAAGTATTTGGGTTCTCAAGAGGAGGGAGCGTGCAGTACCTTTTCCGAAACAAGGATGGGCCAATAGCCCAGTATCAACTCATGTCTCGTAGGCCTTGATCTCTAGTCCAGAATCCATACACAGGCTGCAGGCTGCAGCTACTAACTAGTTCCAAAACATCTTATTGCTTCTGAGAAAAAAAAAAGAAAATGTTTTTTTGCCGCTTTTCTCTTTTTATTATATTCAAATCAACATACTCTGTTCTGTGTTTAGCTGTAGGTAATCATAATCATTATCTGCAAGGTACTGTGCTCTCCTTTGCAGCATTTTTCTTTATTAATTATTTGTCATATGTACAGGATGCAGTAGTCCTTGTAAATAAATCTATATACTGAACTTAAATCTTAAGCAGCCTCACTGCATCATCAGTGCCACTTATTTTGGTTCTGATTTTACTTGTGTTCATTTTACTCCTAAATTAAGTACTACTCAAGGTTATATTCGATCTTCACTAAAATCTTAAGCATGGATCTTCTTTTTCTGGTTTAGATTTTTAGTTGCAAAATTTTAGAAAAAGATCTCCCTATTGACACTTGATCTAGAGGCATTTGCATATCATCTTGTACAGTTTGTTGCCCACATAGCAAAGGCACATTGACAGTATACTACCTTGTTTCAGAAACCTTGTACTAGTAATTTAACATGGTATTTAAACTTAAAAAAAAGAAAAAGAAAACATACAACCACAAACATGAAAGAGCAGAATGGAACCACAACCACTGATTCAAGCAACAAAGCTATCTAGCTACAAGGTTAACATAATAATGGCTCATCAATCAGCAAACTCATGCATGCACATAGTTCAGACATGGACGTGGGAGGAAGAAGACACAAGGTAATTAATAAAAGGAAATATGGTTAACATACATTATGGCAGCTACGACCATTTAACCCTACACCGACTTGCATGCATGCATGGACGTGTGTGCGGTGCGGTGTGCCACGCCATCACTCCCAGGCGCAGCCGAGCCTGAGCTCAAGATCTAGCCCGTCCTCCTCGACGACGACGACACCGCCACGGCCACCGCTGCCGCAGACCCCAATCCCGAGCTCCAAGCTCACCTCAAAGGCCGCCTTATTCGTTGCCCCAGCAGCGGCGGTGGCCGACGCGGTCGTCGTAGTCGAGAAGAAGCTGTAGATGACCGGGTCGGCGGTGGCGGCCATCGACCCCGCCGCCGGCGCGGTGCTGCGGCGGCGCCGAGAAGTTGAGGTTGGGAAGCGGAGCTCTGCTGTGCTGGTGGTGGTGCTGCCCGGCGGTCAGGCCGCCGGGGATCGGAAGGGAAGAAGGGTGCGCTGCGGCCGAGCAGCACTGCCGGAGCCTGGCCCTGTCCCTCCGGTGGACGTTCATGTGGCCGCCCAGCGCCTGCGCCGACCGGAACTCCCGCCGGCAGTAGCCGCAGGTGTAGAAGGACGACGACACTGGCGGCGGCCACGGGAAGCAGCCGGCGGCCAGGCTGAAGTTGTGGCCCGCCGCCGGCGGCGTCGTCGTCGTCCACGGCTGCAGCGGCTTGAGGCCGCGGCGGCCGTGGTCTCCACTACTCTCCATTGTTGGTGGCTGGCGGTGTGGTCTTGTAGCGAGCTACACTAGCTAGAGATAGTAGTTTTTGTGTCTAGCTAGCTAAATGAAACATGCATGTGCACCCAGCTGTGCTTGCTTGTATATATAGTAGTAAGAGCTATCTATCTATTACATGGCATAGTACTACTGTCCCCTTAGCTTGCACATTTGATTTGCTCTTGTTTTTCTTTGCAAAACAAAGCACACATTGGCTGGCTCTGCTCTACTCTACTCAGGCTGCTGCCATGCTACACCAACAGGACAAGATGAGGGAGAGGAGTTTTGTAATCAAAGCAGCTCGTTTGTTTGCTCGGACAGATCATAGATATGAGATGGGTAGAGAGCTACACTGCATGTATGCCATCGAGTCGTAGAATTGGCGGCATGCAATTGATGCTACAGCCAAGATACCGTCAGAACAATGCCAGCCATTCTGGGTAAGACTAAGTGACATGCATTTGCAAGGCGTGCAGGTGCCTTTCTCCACGACAAGACACCTGAATCCAGCCCAGCCAAAGAGATGCTTGGTCGCAGCAGCATGTGTATGGTAAAATCTGGCCGTGAATCGTAGGGGAGAAGAGAAGGGGACATTGATGCACACTGTTGTGTTGAATGCATGAGTACTGTACTGTAAACCAGCCATATGTTTTTGCTTCTGCCTCACTCCAGCTCCTTCCGCAAAGAGGCAAAAAGGCTCTAGGGCTTGTTACCGAGGCACTGAAAGCGTCCATGGCTTTGCTCCCTATATATCTCCATTCAGTTTGACTGCATGCATTTCAATTTGATTTCCGCGGCCAGAGATATAAAGAGGGCGAATCCGGGCCAAAGCTTCCATATGATTGGTCAAGGTGTCATGTCCAGCTCTGCAGCACATCACATCAGTCATGTCCAAGATTATATTATAAATCAAGCTACAATAGTATTTGTTGGGGTCAACTCGTTCTGCTCGCCTCTTCAGTTCAGAGTGGGCAGCATGCAGCAGCAGCAGCAGCAGCTAGCACTGGGCAATTTGGGCATGGAATGATGACATGATGCCAATAGAAAGGTATAGTAATTGTTGCCACACACACTTCCCTTCGTTTCTTGATAACTATGTTTGTTAGTTACTAGTTCTTTTTTCCCTTTTACCATGAGCTCTCCCTACCATATCAAAGGATAGCAGATGGAGATGTGTCCTCCTTGTGTGCTAGGCCAACGTGTTGAGGAACTTATTAACACTTGATGAATGGCTACACTCACGGTAATGTTCACGCAAAACATGTTATCGTACCTTGCAAAATATAAGATGCATGAAACAGGTCGCAAAGAAAGTCCTGTTGGAAGCGCAATTTGCATGACACGCCAACGAAAGCTATTAAGAACCGAAACCTCACATACCCACAATGGACCCGTCAGGGTGTGTGGTGGCTGTGGGATGCCCTAGGCCGGACTCTAGTTGTCCCTAGAGCCTTATTCATCATTGCAACGACAATACATATAAACATACAGAACAAGTAGAATAACTAGTGAAAGAAGAAAAACTATGCAAAACGATGTGGTTATGTGTTTTTTGTTGGATTGTGTGTGTGTGTGTGTGTGTGTGTGTGTGTGTGTGTGTGTGTGTGTGTGTGTGTGTGTGTGTGTGTTCGATCATTACCATCCTCTATTATTTATGAGGGAGACGTATCTTTGCTAGATTCAGTTATTGTCCCTTCACCGTCGCAAAAAGAGAAGAGATCGGTGGAATAGAGATACATAGGCGTGGAGATAAAAGATGAGAGAGGTAGTTTGCTAGGGCATACAAGCTGTGCCTTGAAACATATTTACACACTATAGTGTTGCTACGTGGCTCGTCTTTGAAAATCATTTTTTGAGGCGGACATAATCAATACAGTATCTATCAACCTTTTTCAATGATGGCTTGGAACCACATCTCTAAATGAAAAAGTATGTTAATTATATGGGAACTGCTCCGGTACTCCCTTTTTATAAAAATTGCACGCATCTCAAAGCAGGGATTAAAGGAATTAATTTTTTTATTAATCTGCACCAAAATCCCGCCTGGGCCGAGCCCGTCCAACCCTAGCCCGTGTCCAGCCCGAGTCCAGATGGGAAGTAACGTCCGTCAGTTCGTCGTCTCGGTCGAGTTTCTCCTTTCTTTCTCGGAACTACTATCACGAGTCAGCGACGCACCCTTCTTCTTTCTCACGAGTCTGCAACGCACCGGCTCCATCGCCCGCCGCCGCGGGAGTCACCGGCAGAGCCCGGCCTTCCGGCGCCGGAGGTGGCCGCCGCCGCAATGCCCGCGACGCCCTCGCCCTCCACCGTCCCGCGGGAGGCGGCCGCCCGAGCCCCGCCGCCAGCCGCCACCGGTCGCGGGAGGCGGCCGCCCAGCCCTGCCGCCAGACCGGCCGCTGGAGGTTGCCGCTGCGCCATCGCTGCGACACCGAAGCGGATCTGAGCAAGCTGGCGTCGAAGCCGTCGCCGCTGCCGTCATCCACCGATCCCATTTCGTTGTGGTGGCGACGGCATGGAAGTTCGTCGCCAACTGCTGCCTGTTTTTGAAGGGAGTGAGGATGTCCAGAGCGACGGCTGTGCCATGGTCGGCGATACGGCCGCCGACGAGGCAGGGGGCATCCACGGCGGTCCTGAGGGCATGGAAACCAGGTCGGCATCATGATTTTGCATCAATTTTGATTGGTCAACTGCTCCCGTACTCCCTTAGAATTAGAATCAATTGTTTTGAAATATATAGATTTTATAACGAAATTCCTGTAGAATTCATAGGAGGTAGCATCCATTGTTTGAAATTGTAAGGCTGAAGCTGAATTATCCTGTTATCAGTGATAGACTACAGCAATGTACTATGGACAACAGCGGTGATGCTGGACGTGAGGCGAATTTATTCTTCCATCTTGGCAACGGTGATGATAGTAGTTCTGAGGATGTTGATGATATTAATTTAGAGGATGATGATACCTCAGCAAATATAAGTTCTCCATTGAAAGCCAACCATTCTGGCAGTGGCAAGTCCAACTATGGAAAGGTAAATCACAATAACAATAGCACTTACTGCAACTTATGATGTCCATTTTAGTAATATATGATATCGAGTATTGAGCGAAATATTTTGTATTTTTATTTGCAGGAACGTGGCAATGTTGGGGGCCGGTACAAAAACTTGGATGAGTTCTGGACTATAGCAAATAAGACCGTGTCCTGAAGGAATGTGGAATGCTTTCATCCTCTCACAACAAGTTCAAGTAGACCGTGTCCTGAAGCCAGAGACCCGTGAAGAGTATAGAGACTTTGTGACAAAATTTTATGATCATGAACTGGTAAAGTGTTTCCTAGTAATTTAATGATGTTGTGTATCAGATCTCAAATAGTTTCACATTTTTTAAAATATTGTGTCAGACAATGATTTTTCCTTGAATTTGTAGGTCTTCTTCCCCTTGCAACTCAACCATCGTGGACATAATCATTATATACTAGTGGTGATGAATAATAAGAAAGAAGAATTTCAAGTCTTGGATTCATTGTGGAATCTTAATTCTTACCTTGAGAAAATTGAGATGATGGTATGTTATTATATTATTGAAACTTACAGATAATATAATAGTACTCACATGATGCCCCTGTTTATTCTTGTACAGAGAACTGGGATTGAACGTATGACCACTTTGTCGAGGGAGAGATCCCCCGAGCTGCCAAACAACGTGGGCACTTGGAGCATCCGACAAATGAACAATTTGCCACAGCAAACTGATGGGTGAGTACATGCCAAGACTGATGATCCAGAACATATATTATAGTTTCTAGTGTTATCTTATTTTTTCTTCCTATTTGCAGAACCTCCTGTGGGTTATTTGTGCTCAAGTATATGGAGCTCTGGAATGGAACAAGGCTAGTCCGAGATTTCACCCAGGTCAGTCAATAACTGAACACTTAATAGTTACTTTAGCTTCAAATTCATTGTATTTAGTACTGATTGATGGATTTTTTTTTAATCAGGATGACATACACATCTTTCGGCTCAAAATGATCTCAGAGATTATACTTTCCCCGACAAATTATATACAAGAATCGAAGGAAAGCGTGGAAGCCATCGCCCAAGCATTGGAGCGTTAGAGAATAGCGTTAGAGAATATAGATATTCAGTTTAGCGAAGATCGAGATAGTTTGGTGCTTACTATTTGGTTTGTTCGTGAAACTATGTTCTATTAAGTTCATTTGTTAGGTTCAATGGTTTGTTAATTTTGTTTCAGACTCAGTTCACAATTTGGATTATAAATAAGATTAGGTTCAGTGGTTTGATTGGTCCGTTATGGGCATTTATATTCAAATATGATATTATCAGTTCTGGCTCTATCGTTGTTGTTTAGTTGTTTCTTGAGCACTACCATGCTTGCTTCCAGCTTGAGATCCTTTCCTGGGAAACGAAAAGATGGTTGGACTAGCTCCTGGGAAGGAGAATACGGTCTTACATGTTGCACTGCTGCACCGTTGGCATAACCTATCCATAGTATCTTAATTGTCCACCTGAAGAGTTCATTGCAGCACAAATAACTGAATGAAAAACAACACCAACTGCACACTGCAGCATTACACAGCTAGAGCACCCCCAGGTTGTTGCGGAATGGGTTAGTACAAGCTGTCGTGCCGCCAGAGCAGATCATGCCAGCGCCACCAGGTTGATGCAGACGTTGCCCTGATGGCGAAATAGTATCTGAGTAGCTGCGCCCTTATACCACTTCCATCTTTGTTGTTTACCAAGCCCTTGTGCATGCAAAACCCATGTCAGGAAAACAAAGGAAAACCAATTTGATTTGGGTAACCATTGTTCAGTGGAACGACACTGAAGCAATTCATAAAATCAACATTGATGACATGAATAGCAGTTCTGAAAGCCATAATTCATAAAACCAACACTCACTTAATTTTCAGACATGTACATACTTGCAATTGGCCTTGCAGCATGTAGGACTGTGCGGCAAGATTCATGAAGAACTAATCTGAACAACTATGGATCAAAATCAAGCAAGGACTTGAACAGTCAGTTGCCAAGAAAACTCACAACAATAGTTCACCAAATAGCTTTTGTGCAACAATTAGCAAACAGATGACCAATAGCCTAGTGCTTATTTCCACTCGTATCCCAAATCCTAATAGAACCGCTGCTGCTGTCGCGGAGATGGCGCGCAGCCGCCTCCAGCGAGCGGTCTGGCGGTGGGGCGCGCCGGCCGCATCCCGTGGCGGTGGCGGCGCGCGGCAGCGTGCTGGTGGGAGTCTCCCGTGGACGGTGGAGGGCGGCGACGTGTACCACCGTTGCTGCTGGTGTCGCGGAGATGCCGCGGCGGCGGTGTGGCGGTGGGGGATTGTCGCAGCCGCCTCCTGTGGCCGGAGGAACGGCGGCTGAAGGGCGGGTTCCTGCCGGTGCCTCCCGCAGCGGTGGGCGGAGGCGCCGAACCTCCTTGTCGCGCCGCCGCTGCTCGGTCGCCCAGCCGCCATGGGGATGGAGAGCCGCCGTTCGCTGACTCGTGAAAAAGAAAAGGAGAAACACGACCGAAACGACGAACTGACGGGAGTCCTTCAGACGTTACTTCCCATCTGGACTCGGGCTGGACACGGGCTAGGGTTGGACGGGCTCGGCCCAGGCGGGATTTTGGTGCTGATTAATAAAAAAATTAATTCCTTTAATCCCTGCTTTGAGATGCGTGCAATTTTTATAAAAAGGGAGTACCGGAGCAGTTCCCTAATTATATTCTAAAATCAATTTTGTGGCATTATGTCTTGTGATTTGTTTTTCACACTTGATCGTAGGCGCATAATTCATCTCCTCTTTCAGCCAACACACAATACAATGATCCTGTTCATCAAAGCCTTTGGCTTGGCCAAGTTACCATCGGACAAGCCTGTTCACCAAGGCCCTTAACTTGGCCAAGCTACTGTTCCTCACTGGACAAACTGATTAGTCCTCTTTGGGCATCTGCTTCTCTATACTTCATGTGCTATCATACGATTTGGTGCCTCAGATCACCTAACCCGATGTGTTACAATGGTGCTTGTTTTGCCACCGTTTCATATCAGATCTTGATCAAAATTTATCAAAGTCGGTCATCATATTGAAACTTATTAGTAGCTTAGGTGTCCACAACGTGAATGGTCACATTTTGGCTCCCAACCATGAGATGAATTTAGGAGCTACTAGTAGATTTTGTGAAAATAGAACACCCAAAAATACAAGAAGGCCAACAATTAAAAATAGAGTCCTTAATTTGGAGACTAATACTGGGATTGCTCTAACTGTTATAGCATGAACTTATTTGGCATACATGTCATTCACCTTGCATGTTATTCCCCATATTCCTAGTAGTGTTGGCTGCAAAAATAGAAGTAGTACACTTAACTACATAGTCCATATATATAGTACTCTTACATCAATTATAAATTATGAAGTATGTATATGTTATTACTACTGTATAAAGAATTGCACAGTCAAAGACGAAGCCAGAAATTGGACATAGAGCCATAGGGGGCAATTCTCAACAAGAATTAGATGCACATGTAAGCTCCAACTTAGCAAAGATAAGATATTTGAACACAGGGGCGTTTGCACCCCTTGCCTCTCCCTCCCTCTGCCACAGCACACGGTGCATAATTTAAAAAGGCTAACATGAGTACTAGACCTAGTAGTATCTTTGTATCCACTTGCTATTATATGGACATTTGTGATCACAACATCCACCCTAACACACCCTAAACGTACGCACACATTGATCTGTGTGGTTGCATCGTACTTCTACGAAGAAATCATAAGGCTAACAAATAAACTTGTATTGGTCATTGTACACATACACTAGGTAGCCAACGTCCTACAGGCAACAAAGACCTGATGATTTTGGTCTAGTAAGTTGTGAAGCCATAGTTGTCTTGACTAATGACCGATGTTGTAAGGCCTATGATGGCATTAGCAAACTTTCGAAGGCCCATGATCCCGGATGGTGCAATTTGCCTGTAGGCTCCATTGGCATCATACACAAGGTTTCTTACTTCGACTTAGTCAAGATGGAGCTAGTGTATGAATTACTAGAACTCTTTAGACAGTTTGATTGTTGTAACCAACATCATTGAGGGCTTTGATGATTGTATCTAACATGTCAAGTGCAACTCCTCAAGTGTACCATAAATAGGCTAGAAACTACAATGACGACCGTAGGAGTTTATTTGACAATTTTTGCTTAAAGTAATAAGAGATAGTCAATTAATATCACTAATGGAAAGACTAAGATTCTCACCTATATGATGATCATGATCCCATGTAGATCCTTATCTTTTGTGTTATCGAGAAAGTTGGAAAACCTCGTGAAGTTTCCTATGGTCCAAAATCTAAGATTTCTATGTCCCGAGCATATGTGGATGGTTGGGGATTTAGGGAAAGATGTGGGCTTGAGCCTCCCTAACACTGTTGAGAATTAATACGCAAGGAGTTAATAACTATACAAAAGAACTAATCTATAATATAAAAAAGAGAGAAGGAATTGAAAATAGCTTGTCACCCTGATCTCTTTTATCCATCTTAATTTTTGTCTCTTAGATCTACTTTAAAAATCAGATCCAATGTGTCTAAATCACCCGCCGTGGTCGTACAAGCGAACCCAACTAAAATTGTAAATGTTTACGCGTGTTTCTCCCTTGTGAACATTTTGCATTAGATTTTTATGCTCACCATCCTCCACCCTACCCGCTTGCGTACCCTCCTTCCCTCCCTTTTCTCTACGTTAAGGTGTTGATTCACGGAAGAAAGAATCAACTTTTTTTCACCATCGGCAATCCCTACCTGCCCACTGTACCCGTATCCCTCTTGTCCGACAAACAAGAGACAGGACGCATGATGACGACGTCCATGGCTGGATCTTCTCGGGCTCTTCACGGACTATCATCAAAGATCTACCTCCTCCATACATGACTTTAGTGAGCCATGAATAACCATGGGCTGAAGTGGGATGAATATAATATTATAATATAGAAGAAAAATAGTGGGTTTGGTAATTTCCATAATCATTGGTAGCTTTTATATTTGACCAATTTAGAAATTGTATTATAATAATATCGTAAACGATTCAAACTGAGTGATAGATGAGATGGGTGTGCTAGGTTGTAGCTTCCAATAATTCTGATTCGAAGTGTACAAAGACACGATGTTACAGTGTTTAAACTGCAAATGCACCAATGAGTCAAGTTCATCATACATAAAATTAAACAAATTACAAGATGTTTGATTAACATGCACCACTAGATAGTTGCCATTTCAAATCAAATTAGATAAATAACAAGATATTGGACTAACATGCACCTACTTACATAGTTATTGTATGATAGGTGGAATTTACTTTTAAAAATGTTTAACAAATAAGACAGATACTTGAAATTGTTGTTAAAAAACATCCAACCCTTAATGTATCCCGTCTCCATGTAGCCTTCTCATTGCATTAATCCTGTACTAGGGTCGAAAATGAACGAGATAAGTCTCGTCATATCCTGTTTTCCAAATTTATCCTGCACTTTTTTTTTTTTTCTGGAAAAATAATATTTGAATGGGAACCAGGGAAGCAAGTGGCGGGTGTAACACCCCTGTTACGTTAAGCAAAACCTGCCATGTCATCATCATCATTGCATGAGCATTCATGATTAGAAAACCCTAATTCAAACAATTAAAATGAGTTTACGATTCTAGGGTGTTGTTTGAGCTCCTTTGTATTACATATGCTTATGTTTATAATTTGAATCCTGTTCACATGTTTGATTTCTTAAATAAAACCAATCAATTAAAATCAACCGTGATGTTTGCAAAGTGCTTGGCTAACCCTGACTTTCACCTTAAACAAGTTTTCTAAATCAAATGAGGTGCAAGAGAGAATCAAGTTTGAAATTGGCATTCAAAATCCCAAACCCTAGCATGAAGGCTAAGTGTTGGATTTTGAATATCACTTTCAAATTTGGTGAGCTAACCATAATTAATTTTGTAAATAAAAGTTGCTAACCAATGGCATTATTTCAAAGTATGAACTTTGTACTTTGAAAGTGTACTATTGGTTGGGTTTGAAAAAAGTGCCACATCATCATAATTTATTTGCCCAAAGATTCAATTTGAAAATCATTTCAAAAAGGGAGATTTTCAAAGTGTTTTACCCCCTTCATAATTTCACCTCAAAATATTCAAAATTTGGGAAAAACTCCAAAATACAGTTTGTGCATCTCTTTGAGCTCTACAACTTTGGTATACAAAGTTTTTCAAGTTTTTGAATAAAAATTGGAGTAATTTTAAAAGTAATTTGAATTTCAAATTTTCTCCTTTTAAGTTTTAAACTACAATTCAAAAATTATTGGGTTTCATGAAAAACTTCCTAAATGAAAGTTGTAGGTCTTGAGAAATAGAACAACTTTTATTTTTGGAGATTTTCATCTTTTATTCAAAAATTGAAAGTAATTTTGAAATCCCCAAAGTTAGAGTTTTGTCCCTTTTCAAATTTGGAATTCAAATTCAAAAACTAATTTGATTCTGCCCAAACTCCTTAAATCAAAGTTGTAGAGCTGGAAAAGTTACACAATTGATATTTTGGAAGATTTTTGTGAACAGTACAATTTTTGGGATTAATTTTGAAATTGGAAAAATAGGTGGCGCCGCTACAAGAGATGAACAGGGGGGGTGCCATGCCGGCCGGCCGGCCGTCGCCGCCGGGCCACTCCCGCGCCTTCCGCGGATTTCACGCGCCGCCATCCACCTCCACGCCTTCGTGAAGCTGCTGGCCACCTCGTCGAGCTTCCCATTGTCCTATAAATACCTCGGCCGCCGGCATCGTCATTTTTTTCTTTTCTTCCTCACCGTCGGCCGCCGTCGCTCCTCTGCAAAATTCCACCACCACCGTCCACTGCCGTTTCCAATAGCCTGTCACTAGCTCCGTCACATCCTTGCGAACTCGACAAGCCATCAATCGCCGTTTTTGATCGCCGGAATCGTCAGAGAGGGGTCATCTTCCTCGGCTCCGGTTGTCCGCCGTCGCCACCCCGCCGTGAGATTCCTCCCTCTGATCGGGGTAGCTCCAGGACGTTTTCGTGTCGAGTTGAGTCCGTCTCGGTGTGCTGGTCACGTAGGTACGCCTGGCGCCGCCGGAGGAGCTCCGGGGAGCTTGGTCACCAGCGGCCGTGCGCCGTCGAGCCGCCGCGGCCACTGTTCCGCGTGCTCTGGTGGTTGGCAAAGGGGTTGTAGTAGCTCGTTAGGTGCGGGGTGGGGAGAGGAGTACGTCGGTGCAGTTAGTTTTGTCGGAGAATCATCGCCGGGCGAAGAACCGCCGCTCACCGCCCGCCCGCCCCGTTTCACCCGGAGAAGAGAAGGGAGAAGGAGAGGGCGACAGGCGGGTCCGCCCGTCAGCCGGCCTTGGAGAGAGGAGGAGAGCGTCTTGGCCTTGGGCCGGGCAGGCCGCGCCGCTGGGCTGAAAGCAGGCCGCCCAGGCCGCATGAAGGCCCGGAGAAGAAGTTTTTGTTTTCCTTTTTCTTTTATGTTTTTAAATATTGACTTTTCATAATTTTGTAATAATTTTATTTGGGCAGATAAAAATATGAGAAAAATTTGTGTGTGCTCCTTGTAATATGCTCTGTCTATGAAAAATGCTAACTTGTGATTTTCAGTAAGTTTTAGTTATAATTAAAATTGCTTCTCTAATTAATAAATGCAACTTCCATGATTTTTAATAATTAAAATATAACTCCAAAAATCATAAAATTTATTTTGAGTGTTAATTAGATGCTAATGACCTTAATTATGAAGTTTGATCCTGTTTTGATTAAGTTTTGTATTACACTTAATTAATACCTTGTTATTTAATATTTAAGTAATTAATCCTTTAGTTAATTAGGGTTTAATTAATCCCCAATTAGCGAGTTAATTAGTGGCTTTCAACGACTGTAAAAATGGTCAATAAATTAGTAATCACCTCTAATCGCCATTAGGGTTGTTTGATTTTGGGATTTAGTGATGACCCTAGGTCATTAACCCTAATGACCTTCGGCATTTCATGTTGATTGTGTATCGCTAGTCCGTCGTCGCCCGACGCTAGTTATACCTTCTTAGTATGAGGTTACCGTGAAGGAAAGTTGTACTCAAGATCGATTAAGAATCGTTGCATCGTTATCACATGTCCATTTCATTTCTTGCATTATAATCATGCATTTCAATCGTGTAGTTGTATCGTCCGAGGAGGGAGTTGATCCAACTCCTTTTTCAAGAGTGCCTCCAGTGTGAAGAAGTTGGTCCGGATCCCGGCAAAGGACATCCCCGAGTCCCACTTCGCCGAGCCCCAAGGCAAGCTCCGGATGCATTCAAACCCCGCTGCCTTGTATTTCGAAAAGTTTTTATGATTTCATGTGATGATACTTTGCATTAGGTGTAGGAGTTGTGTGTTACCCTACTTGATGCATTTACCATACCTTGATATATTATCCTGGATACCTGTTTTGATTTCGAAATGCTTAGTATGCGCTTAGTCTTGCTACTAGTGTAGGGTTTTGATAAACTGTTTACAAAGGTGTGATCACAATGATCCCTGATGGGAATTTATGAAAACCTGATGTTGCTTGTCGCCTACCTCTCACCTTGGCCGGGTTAGGGGTACGCACAAGAACATGATGATGAGTAACTCGAGATGTCGGTGGAGTGACTTGCACCAGGAAGGGCTAGTGCCCTGGTGTAGTGTCGTCCACTTGTGTCGGTTAAGGACCGTCCGTTGTTTGGCCCTGGGATCATGAGGTTATTGGATAGTACCAGTCACATGCTAATGGCAGTAAGCTCCGCTTGGACTATTCGTTACTAAAACGGATAGTAGCGTGTACCCATCCTACGATGCGCACCGCCGAGTGACCGAGCGGCCGTAGGGAGGTGGTGTGTTTGTATACCCGTTTTAGTATGGAGAAATTGAGTGTTGAGTTGATGTATGTAAGATCATGGGTCCTGCATACATCGTGTGGCTAGGAAGCCCCAGCTGGGTATATTAAGCGATTCGAATCGTCGTGTGCTCCACGATATGGGAGCCGTGATCCGAGTCCCGGCATCGTAGTAACAATGAAAGAGAGAGAAGGAAAGGTTTTGAATCCGTCATGTTGTTGACAAGTGGGTGATACATTAAGGACTTGGCTTAGTCTTTTTAGCAAAAAAGGGTCTTTGATCTTGCTAAAGCCTCACCTTGATCCCTATTAGCCAGCATTCCTGGGTCTTCTCCCTAATTTTTGGTCGGGTAAGTCTTGCGGAGTACTTTTTGTATTCAGGGTTTGTTCAACCCTTGTTGCAGGTGAACCGCATGGGCAAGCGTGCTACGGCCCTTGCTGCATGACGGTTGTTGAAGAAGTGTCTGAGGAAGAGTGAATTGAGTGGCCTTTGGGCAGGGCAACTTTTGTTGCGTGGCTTGTAATAAAGTTTAGTAATGATACTTCCGCTGGGTTGTAATAATACTCTGGTTTGTATAAGTTTTACAAAATGTTTGTAAATTAAGTTATTGTAAGTCTTCCGCTACTCTGGTATTTTGTATGAAAGCTGTTGTAATACTGTGATGTCTCTGTAAGTATCGATCCTGGAGTGATTGTGGTTTATCGGGGATCCACCCGACGGAACATTCTAGGTTATATGGTGTATAAGCATGGTTGACTGAGGTCTTAAGGACAAGGTCAGTGCTTGTGGGCCATATAATTTAGAAGGTTCTGCCACACCGGGGCCGAAGAAAACGGGCAACGATATTTCTGCCCAGTTTTGTATAAATTCCATATTTTAAGTGAAAGAAAAAATGAAATCAGTATTTTGATCTCATATATTTATGAAATACGGTATTTTCGCCAAAAAAAAATATGAAACACAGAAAAGGACCAACGGCAAGCTATATTCGGTCCAGCATGTAGTTCGGATGCTAACCGTTGGGCCGTGTGCACGTGTCCCTCACTACTTGTGTTTGGTTAAAAGGTCCAGCGTCACACTTTCCTGGGCCGGCCAGGTTGGACTTTTTTTCCTTTGGCAAATCTATAAAGATACTTTGTTTTTGGTGAACCGGGACCCCACTATTTATCGCACTTTTCACCATACCGGGATCCCCTCACATGTTCCTGTTTATCTACAGTAACGAATCCCATCCACAGTGCCCAGGATCGCACTGTACACAACGGGATAGCACTGTTCACAACCGGCAAAGCACAGTACCAGGAACGCACTGTTCTCCACCGGGATCGTACTGTTCATCCGTTCCTGTTCCGCCTGACATGCTACTGTTCATACTTCAATTTTCCAGTTCCCCTTTTTTTTAAGCCTCATCCCCGCCAAGCGTGGGGGCCTCACTCTAGTTTAAATAGAAATTTGTACAAGATTGCATCTAATTTCAGTTTTTCCTTTCAATCGCATAGGGCACAACAGGATGGGCTACAACAAAACAGAAGAGAATAATAATGTATAAAAATAGGAGAGAGATCTCTATTCACAAAAAAAAGGAGAGAGATATACACACAAGCCACACTGTCTTAAGAATCATCGGTAGTTCATTCAGAAGCAGTGGCCTGCCCTTTGTAGCCTTTTTTCTCCATGATTAGGGCCTCAGGAGTTTGACAAAATTCCTTGTTTTCCTCCCAAATCTATACCTAGTACTCCCTCGGTATCGTTAAAAACGTCGTTCTGGCCTCTCCCCTTGTTTGCGAAAAGAATGACGTTGTGCACAATCTGAACGCGTATGCCCTTGCCTCATCGATCTCTGCACAACTCATTTACGCTCAGCGCCGCACCTCGGTTCCTTCCGATCAGCAGTGCCTGCATGCAAGCCAACCAGGTGCGCGTAAAATGGGCAAAAGCCGTAAAAATTGCAGCAGCAGGAGTCGAACCTGCACCGTCCAAGACTCTAAACCATCGCACTAGCTAGTAGACGTGTGTGAATTTTCTGTATTGAATGCAGCTACAGTTAAATTAATAGGGGTAGATAGGAAAAACTATATCTTAATTAATCATTATTTGGGATGCTAAATGCTATCCTAAACGTTATTTTTTTTCTATATGGAGGGAATATCTCTTATATTATATGCCATCCAAAATTATACATTCCCTTTAATGCCATCCATTAATATTTTTTATCTGGCCCTTAAATGCCACCGCCGTTATTTTTGCACAGAAAACCGTAAACGTTTTCAGATGGGCCTTATTCAGAGTGGAGGTGAGGTGGTGCCTTGCCGTTCTTCCCTGGATGACACATGCGGTGCGGACAAGGGGCCTGATTGGTTTCCCGGATTCAGCCTGTCCTGGAAGAGGCCGCTGGCGCTGATGCCGTGCTCATGGGGGTCCTAGATGAGGCCGCCGGCGGCAGTGGCGACGCCAACACCGCTCCATGGAAGCAGAGCCCAGGCGTCAGGGAGCTTGCCTAAGCACTGTTGAAGGAGATGGACCTCGCCACGGAGACAGACGACGCGACGTTCGGCTTCATCAGCGGCGTCAGTGTTGTCTCCGGTTTCCCAAGTTGGCACGATCAGTCGTTCGATCCGTCACCCCTCACCCGGTCGCTTGCTTGAGTTTTTTTTATATATAAATGGCAAATACAATTATTTAGCAGCAAGATGCTGCTGTTGGGATAAAAGGATCCTATTTTACAAGCTGCAGCGCCATATATGTTGGGCAGCTGCTATTATGGTTACATTTGGAGCAAGAGTTTTCTCAAAAAAACAATTGGAGCAAGAGATGTTTACACTGTTATAATTGTTTTCTGTAGTTTTCAGAGCATCAGTAGCTAAGGTATGAGCTGTAGCATTGAGGTTTCTTGGGATCTTTGCAACTTTGAAATTCATAGTTAATGTCGAATTCAGGAAATCTTGAGTGAAAGGTTTTATGTACCACTGTGGGGGTGATGAATGATCTCCACCATTGAAAAATCGCACCAATTGCTGACTGTCCATAAGAAAGAAAGTCTCCTGAACCTGCAAAGAAAAAATGATAGAACCTAGAAGGGATAAAGCTGCAGCCTCAGCCATGAGGACTGAGGATATGCAGTCAATTCTGGCTTTAATCAGAATTTTCATGCTTCTTGAATTGTGTATAATGGAGATTCCCAAACCAACTTTTCTTATTTGTTGGTTTGGATGATCTGGTGAAGTTGCAGCATCCGTATAGCATCTTTTCCTGGAAGTAATACTGGTAGTGTAACCTGAAAAAAAGAGGAGATTCTAGGAGTATAGCTGATCCCAGTGTAGGTGTGGCTTCAAACCTACCTATTCTAGGCATGGATGAGTCCCCTGCACATAAAAGAATGCTACCTGGAACAGAGGCGTTTGTGTTTTCATTACTATCAATTCTGTTATTTAGCTGATTATGATAAGCTAAGGTGAGGGCATCTGATCCTGAACCATTTGATTGATTTGAAGGAATAGCCTGGTTTCTTCTTTGAGCATTCACCGTACCTGCATAATTAGAATTAGCACCTGCATGTAATTGGGAGTGGAGATTTGCTTCATCCAAGTGTAGTGCTGTTTTAATCTCTGAAGCCACCGCAAAATGAACCTGCAAAACAGACCCTCTTCTTTTCTGAAAGCGAAGATAATTTCTTGCTTTCCAAATGTACCACAGGGTAGTGATTATTCTTTGAAGGTCATCATCAGATGTTTGGCGTTGTATAATAGCTGATAGGGTCTCCTGGACTAAGTTTTGTTCTTGTGGAAGCATGGAAGTAAGTAAAGATGGTGAAGCAGAGAGCCAAACAGCTCTTATACAAAGGAGCAGTGGGTTGGGGGGGGGAGGTGAGTCATTTTCATTTAAGCTGCAAATTGCACATTTTCTGCTAATTTTTGGAGACAGGCTTCCAGCTCTCTCTCTCTCTCTCTCTCTCTCTCTCCTGTTGCAAGAGCTCTTCTTATGAGTCGCCATGTGAAGGTTTTCAGACAAGGGGACAGAGATTTGTATTTCCACACTCTCTGTAATATGCCGATAGCCTGAGGCGTGGTGCTTCTTGTACCTTGACCTGCATTTTGTACTTGAGAACAGTTAGCCAAAATTTTGAAAGCCTCTTTGGCTATGCAAGTACCTTTAGCTGAAGGAGACCATCTGATAATGTCTTGAGAGTTAGAATTCACCACTGGAGTACGAGTGATAAATTGAGTGGCTTAATTATAAAAAAACTGTGAGATTAGATCTGTATTCCATGAATGGGTTTAAGGAGTCCAGAGATCATTTTATATTTGTTGGGAATGTTCGGACAGTAGTGGGTAATATAAACTGATATGACCATGAATGTGCTCCCAAATAGGGCACCGTACCAAGGAGTCGACCAGATGCTGGACTGACCATTGTGAATCTGTAGGGTGCAGTGTTTGTGTAAATAATAATGTTTGGCCTGTAGAATGGATGCCCAAAAAGCACGCTTAGTAGTATCATTGCTTGCACTCCAGAACTTTTTGGTTGGATAATTTTTGGCTTTGATGACGGCTGACAGGAAGCTGTTGATGCCGGATTGATCCTGGATCACACATCAGCTAGGACTAGATTGTCCGGGTCGCCACGGACCGAAGAACGCAGCGGGTAACTAACACACTTTTACGGTGAAGAGCGGCGAGGTTTACGAGTAAACCACCAAAGGATAACCAACGTGTTTGCGTGATAAAGAACGGCTAGTTTCCAGGGAACCGTCGAAGTTCTCGCCCGGGAGGGATCCTGTCGGGGCATGGACGCCGCCGGGTTGCCCTAGGTGGGCCGGCAAGCCTAGGGCGTCATCCTTGATCGTCGAATCAAGAGATGAACAGCATGGGGTTGGAAGACTAAAAGAGAGGCAATAGATTGATTTGGTTGATTGTGAAGTTGAAAATCCTTCAGCCTACTGTCATCCTTTATATTTATAGGACGGCTGGTCTTTAATCGGCAGATAACGAAGACAGCAACAGCGTCACGGTTTCCCTTGTTGCTTGTGTCGCACATATTGCCTTTTCCTACAATCAGCATCCATCTATTAATTTCCTTCTCTGAGTCCTTTAATCAATTATGCTTCTGGTGGCGTCTCACCAATGGACTCTAGTCCTGACGTAGGCTCTGTCCCAATTATGCATGCAAGATTGATGTTGACCGTGTATGCACCTTGACTCCATAGAACTATAGGCTTCAAGTCGCGGCATCACGTGTCACCGTCGGATCAAGCATGGCCTCCTGTCTCAACAGCTCACGTGACTGCAACTAGCACAGATGCACAAGTCGGACTCCAAGCAAATTTTTATATAATGCGTACTTGTCCAGCTGAATGAGTCGATAAAAACTTGTATATACACACTCAAATCACCTGCCATAGAATATTAGCCTAAGCAACAGATCCAAACCAAATTTGAGTGTCAACGGAAGCTATTATGGTCATTTTGTTGGGATTTCGTAATTAAAAAAAAATCTAAATAATCCTCTGACATATCTTAAGTGGCTTACTTAACCCTCTAACCTATAAAACCGAGTATTCAGGACATTAAATTTGGTCAAACCAGACAAAAAAAACCTGAGCTAGTTTTACTGGACGGTTTTGCACATATGGAAATCCACGCTGGCAATATTTGGCATTGTAATGCATGGGCCTGCCTGTCCGCCTATTGGGTCATCTCTTCTCTCTGGGCCATGGCGATCCTTTATGTGCGAAGCCTTGGCGTCTTGCCGCGCATTCTTCCCCAGCGACACAGTGTGGGTGCTTGCCTGCTAGGACATGGGAGAAAGTAAATTTTGCCCTCGAGAGCACATGCTCCCACACATGCAACCGTCAGATTCTCTGTCTCGAGATACGTGCTATAAATCTTTTACTCTAATACGGAAGAATATACATCTTGAATACATCCGACATACGTATATATTCTTGTACCACACTTGTCGAAGTCTGCCTTTATCTTTGGCGTCGTTCTTCTCTCTGTCCTCTTGAATTATTATGCCCTTTCTCTGACATCGTCTTCCTTCTCCACCTTCTCCGCCCGCATCACGGGCCATCTCCTCCCTCCGCCTCCGCAGAAGTTGCCAAGTTCACCTTGTTCTCATCGTCCCCATCTCCCGTCTCCCCGCTCCACTAGCGCCCACCGCTCACCTCGTTGTTCCGCGCTTCCGGCGCCCGTGGAGCACGCCATGGCCGGAGACCTGCCTTTCTCGCGACGACCTGCCACGGGCGGCAGCCGCGGACAGATCCAGCCGGACCAACGGCGGCGCCCCTCACCCCCTAGGCGGCACCATCGTCTCCACCCATACTAGCGGCGGCACCTATCCATCCTCTCCGGCGGCGGCACCCACCTCCGAGCCCCAGCAACAGCGTGGCCGGGGGCAGGTGTCCAGAAAATCTTCTAATACAAAATACGAGCATTATACTGTTGGGCTGTATAAGTTGGCACGGATCTCAGAACAGCATCCAACGGTTGCATGTCTAAGAGCATGTGCTCTCGAGGGTAAAAAATCCGCGTCCCATGTGGTCGCCCTCGCTGCCGATGAACACCACCCCGGGCGCCGCGCTTGGGTATGCTGGGACTGGGAGTATGTTGAGCCGACGGCAACGGAGGCCCCGGTCCACCACGACGCCCACCAAACACGGCGCCAACTGCAGCACCTAATGTTTGATGGACATCTCCAATGCTGAGCAGTGCTTCTCACGCCGAGACGGCGGCACTAGGCGGAGTCGACGACCAGCTTGTGGACGGACTCGCACAGCCGTACTCCACGGCGGCCATGCGCGTGGGAGGTGGCGTGGAGGTTGGAGTTTGTGTCCGTGGAGAAGAGGTCGGTCTTGCAGATGCCATGCAGGGAGCGGTAGCGGCCATTGGCCGATCCAGGGGGGGGCGCAGCCCCCCCCCGGTGAGGATGAATTTCAATGGAAATTGCTGTAGCAAATTACTGTAGCTAAGCTTAAATCCACCACTAATTTTCAGCTTTAGCCCTTAATCCTCATCATTAGCCCCCCCGAGAGCTCATCCTGGATCCGCCACTGGTAGCGGCTGCACCTGCCGACGGAGGACACGGAACTATCATGAGCTCAACACGAACACCGGGAGCGAGCCTCTCACCATAGCATGTTTCCCCACGCCGGTATGTATCAACACGAGCTCTAGTAGGTCAAACACCACGAACTCATCCAGCAGATAGAGGGGTGGTGCAGCTTGGCTATACAAAGCAAAGCTACGGGAGGAGGAGCTAGCATCAGGATGGCAAGGAAGGCTTAGCGCCACCGTGGTCGCCGGCAACAAAACCTGCTGGTGTCCTGTGCAGCTGCTGCATAGCCACCGCCAACGATGACCAAGGCATGCAAGCAGATGTTCCTCTTGTACGACTACATGCACAAGGGCTCTCCTCTTCACCGTCCCGGCCCGTCTTTGCTCGAGCACTAGAAGCGTAACTAAAACTTTACTTTTGAATTTCGATTAAGAGTAGCCGGACAATATGAAGATACATCGTAAATATGATACTATATAAATATAGAGCGTATGTCCCAATAGTTTTTTAACGTTTTTACGTACATATTTACTATAAGCATATAGTCTATATAATTGATTTTTTTATAGGTAATACAAGGAATTCACTGTGCTTTGTGGGGGGGGGGGGATGGCCCCTCTAGCCCCCCTAGTTCCTCAAGTGTCGGGCACCATGGCGGCACTGGAGTGGTGCGCCACAAGATACGCACTTTGATGCTGCTCGCCTACTTGCTCATGTTGACGTTCTTGCTCGGCACAATCGCTGATCGTTAGAGCTAGGCGATGCGGCGTCCTGACACAGGTGGCAGCGTGAAGGACCAGCAGTATCAGCCCAAGGTGGTGGGGGGCAGGGCCAGCAATAGTAGACCACGATGAGGACGGGCTCGTGTGGGGTGAGGTCCGCGCGTAGAGCGTCCGGGTTGGAGATGTCAGAGAAGATCAATTGGATAGTGATGTCATCAAAACAAGCCAACGTGGAGTGCCACCTATGCAAAACCGCTTGTAAAACCTGCTTAGGGGGTTATTTTTTTGGTTTTACAAAGTTTAATATGTATAATACCTGATTTTATAGTTCAGGAGTTATGTAGACTAAACCTGAATACATTAGGGGTTATATAGACTTTTTTCTTTAGTAATTTTTGGAGTGATGAAAGGTACATCATGTCTCTTATGTGAGTATGTGGTTTCTTTCATTGATCTTAATGTTGATCTGAACTAAAATGCTAGAAAATAGAGGTGGTAACCTCACTAGACTCGGCTATATATGAGGTATCCAAACTCTCTTGTATCGAACAACCAAACAATTGCACTTGTATCTCTAGATCACAGATTCTAGCTAATCCAGCCAACCAACCAAGTGTTCAGGTCAGCCTATACATTATGATTCAGTTAACCAAATACTTGTGTTGTATGCATAGTGTGGCCGACTAATACGAGCCAGGCTGCTCACTTTCTCCAACCAATTAGGCTCAGCATTTCCCTTAAATACGGGCAAGCAGATTAGGTGCGTCCGCCATGCCTATGCATGCTGGGGGAGTAGGCACGGGGCAGTGGCTCCCATGAGATGGCATCCGGGTCCTCGAAGACACTGCCATGTCCAGCAATCCCTGCACGGAACTATCTTCATGATCGCATATCGAGCGCATACCACCACCACCACCAGGCACCCAACGCAAGCCCGTGCCAAGAAACCACAGATCTAGTCCATAGGACTTCGGATCTAGTCATCATTCCTACCAGGGCCGTATCTAGGATTTGGAGGCCCCTGAACAAAATACATTATGAAGCCCTAAAACTCAAGACAACCAAAGCTGTCAGTGTTTCGTGAAAGCACCAACTAGTAAATTTATAGATGCGCGTTTATGTCCGGATGGTTCGCTAAGAGGACACGGGGAGTATACTGGTTCGGACGTGAGGCCCTACGTCCAGTTTGAAAGGATCGTGTTACTTAGCGGCGGTTCATAGTAGGGGTTACAACCGGTTCGAGAGAGGGAGGGGCTCCCAAGTCTCTGATTGAGCGAGGTGCCAATATCGTGGCGTGTGTGTGGTGTGTTTCAGTGGTTTTCGCTATTGAGTTCAACCTGAACCTCATTAAATGGCTCGCCCTCCCTTTTATAGATGAAAGGAGGGGACGGTCTTACATAAAGGAAGTATGGGCGTGCCGTGTAGAAAAAGAAAAAAGGACAAAGGTGGAGTGGCTCGCCTACCTTCCCCGGGGTCGTATGCCCTTCTTCCTTGCGTCGCACGCGTTGGTCGCCGGTGAGGTCGCGTCGCCGAAGTGTATTGTAACACCCCTGGTGTTGGGCTCACTAAATCACATGCATTAACTGGCCATAAGCATCATCATCATCTCATATATGCATGTGCATGACAAGTCTTTATCTATTTTGTATGCTTAAGCATGTGTGAGGGTCATTCTATGCTTGCTTTGCTTGATTTATACTATGCCATGATATGTAACATTGTCAAATGTGCTCTACAGTAGTTCAATGATGATTAGGGCACTTAATGGAACAATGTTGGTGTTGACTACTTTGCCTAATTCAGTCTCTAAATGCTAGTTTGACCTAGAGTGCTCTCTAGAGCTGATTGCATTGACCTTTTCAAAAGTGCAAGCTAGAAGTTTTGCATGTCGATGAGTCCTAAATAAAAGTTGTAGATAATTTAGTAGGGAACAAACTTTGTTTAAGGCTCATGTCTTGAAAATGTGCGCAAGGTGCTCAAAATTGCATGTTTCTGTCGAATTCAGTGCTGTTCCTACCCTCCGAATTGTCAAAGTCGAGAACGGTTTCCATGTGTTTTTACCCTTATTCAGAGCTCAGTAGTTTCCTAACCAGGCCGAATCAGCTCTATCTCCTTAAAGTGAAGTTGTAGAACATCTATCAAACTACAACTTGTATTCTTAAGTTCTGTTTAGATCGGCTTGGTTTGGGAGTTACACGTGGGCTTGAATGTCGCAGTTTCAGTCGTTTTCGATTGAATTGAATTCAGTTCAGCTTTGGTCGCTGGCCGACCGTGGGCGGGGGTTCGACGCCGCGTGGCGCTCACGCCAGCCCAGCGTTGAAGGCCACCTCGCCACGCCGCGCAGAAGGGAAAGAGGAGGTGCGCGGCTCGCTTCTTCTCCTCCCATTTCCATCTCGCTCGCACTGCTCTCACTGCCTCCTCCTTCTTCTTCCCGGTGCAAGAGCGCAGTAGAGGTGCCACCGCCGCCGTCTCACCAAATTCGCGGCCACTACAATACCTCCGTCCAATTCCTCCTTACCATAGCTCTGCCATGGCTCCCTCTTGGCCCACAACCTAGCTCCATCGACCGCCATTGATAGGTGAGAGCCCACGGGCCGAGAACGCCGCCATGACCGCCATTGGCGCGCCGCCGAGCTCGAGCTCGACGCGCCCCGAAGCTCTGGGCCTACTCCGCCTCGTCTCGTTCGTTTTTACATTTCTACTTAGGTCTAGGAAGACAAGTGGGCGCAGACGCCAAGCTCTTTCTTGCAACCGTTTCAGGAACACGGCCGGCGCCGCCCGCGTTTTTTTGTCGCGTAAATCGTCGCGCCCAGCCGAGCCCTCGTCCGGTGCTCAGCGAGCAACCAAAACCTGTTCTAGGAGTTTGCCTAGCGCCGGTTAGAAGCCTCCGCGGCTTAGGACACGCCTGCCGTGGCCCTCTCCGGCGAAAACACGCCGCCGAGCCGCCATTGCCGGGCGCCGCCTTGCTTAGGAGCCCAGAACCCCGCCTTAACCTACCTCGTTAGATGCGCACGGCGACGAGAGGGGTCCAACGGTGGTGGTCTCGCCGCCGACAACCTCGCCGACGGCGAGCTTTGTTGTTGACCGGCCCCCTCCCTCTGTTTCTCCGATTTGGTGGGGCCACTGGTCGCCGGGGCCCATCGGTCAGTGTCACAGGATGCATGGACCGGGTGCACCTGGCTGCTTTAGGGTTTCTTTTTTTTGTTTTTTGTTTTTCGTTTTTATTCTTTTCCAGAAAATGTTTAGATCTTCATTAATTCATATTTGGAGCTAGACAAGTTCAAATGGTGTGATTCAATTTTTTCTAGGCTCCTGAAGATGTCTAGTTTTTATTAAAAATATGAAACATGGCATGTTCTACAGTAAATTTTGCTTGATGTATTTATCTTTTTCTAGGTCTTGGAAATTGGTTAAATGCATAACTAATTATTTATTGATGCTAAAAATGTGAAACCTATGGGGTTGGCTTTCTTGTGACATGCTCTATCTAGGAAAAATATTGGTTGGCCTATAAGTATGTTTTGTGTAGCTGTTTGTTAAATATCTTGATTTAATGCCTTGTTTGGTGAACTATTTATCATGTTTTCTATATACATGCTCTTTAGGTGTAAATTGGTACACTGTATATTGGTGATGTGATGATGATAAGAAAATTATGAAATTTATTGTTTGATACTTTTCAAATAGATTTGTGAATTATCCTCCTTTAAGCTTGTGTAGCTTGTTCTTTTGCTACAGGGAGTTGTACTTAGCATTTTAGGGTGAAATTTGAACTGTGGTCTAGGTGAACTATAAGTACTCCACTGTAATTTTTGTAGATTTTTCTTGGTACTTTACCATGTGCTCATTTGTGCCCTTAAATATGGGGATTAAATGAAAAGGGTATTTTAATTAATGTTTTAGGGTGGCTTATTAGTTTTTCTGTTGATCATTAATCATGTTTTAACTATTGGTTAGGTTGGGTGAGCTTAAATGGCAAGTTTGAACATGAGTAAATAATTAATTCTTCAATTTAAGCTTTTCTGGACAGGTTGTAGCACTTTTGGTTTTGCATGCTTTAGGTGATATTTTCTGGCTTGGTGATCTATAGCAAAGTGGTAGATAATTTCATTATCTAGTTGCTGTTAAAATTTGAGAGCATTTGGTTGAGTATTTTATGAGTTATGACTGTATCTTGAGAAGTTCCAGAAAAGGTGTCTTCTCTGGAATTTCTGGACAGATCTGGGAAATCTGCTTGTTTGACCTTTTTAAATTGTAAATCTGCCTGTGATGTCTAAATAAGAGTTGTAGACAATTTCATAAGCTTTCCAGAATATCTTCTTGCATATCATTTGGATTTATAGAACTCTAGTTACCGTTGTTTCTCTCAGCTGCTGTGTGTAGGTTAGAAATACTGAGTTAGCTATACTATGTAGATGCTTTGCTAATTAATACAAGTGATTAGGTGCATGTTGTATGTTCTTAACTGATGATGAAAAGTTATACCTTGACTTGCTTGGTGAGTGTTTAATCTTGTTTGGAGAAGAGATATGCACCTACTCTGCAAATTAAAGTGATTTGAATAGAGTCATCACCCTAGGTGGAGGGTTTATTGTTGTTGCTAATACTCAATCTCATACATGATCAGCATTTGCATTTATTATGCTCATTTATGCATTGCATGCCATAGGTGCTCTGAAGGGAGTAACGCTCCTGGAGTTCGGGGAGTTGCAGCCGGAGGAGGACCAACAGCCCTAGGAGGAGGAGCAGCAAGAGCAGCCTACCGGAGAGGTTCCCGAAGGAGAGTTGCTTGAGTGCCCTTGTCACGAGCCGTCGACGTTTGTGAAAGGCAAGCCCCGGAGCATTCTAAGCCTCCCATCTTTTATAAATGCAATTGAGTACTTTATATTGTTTATTGCATTAAGTATAGGAGTTGATTGAAAATACTTGTTGCATTTATCCTATCCTTGTCCAGTATATATGTTATACCCTGAATCCTATGTCTTAGGTTATGATCGATGTAAATGCTTAGCCATGCTTAGACCGGTAAAAGTCGGGTGATATCCTGTCATCCGCGAGCTATAGGATGTTACTCTACGCTCACGGATGGCTATATGTGCTTTCGTGGAAATGAACCATGTGTTAAATTAAAAGAAGACCGGGCAGGGGCGGTGGACCCCATGCGAGTCGCTTAAGGACCGGAAGCGTTATGCGCGCTTGGCCATGTTGAACGCAGCCCAACACATAGTTGGCCGGACCGAGTGTCGACCGCGGCCGAGTAGCTCAACTCAAGGCGGGATAACCCGGGGAGACGGTTGGGCAATTTGCGGAAGCGGCATACTAGACCAAGGGCAAGCATATATAACTGTCTGGCGGCCGACCTTGAGTTAGCATGGCTTGAACATCCCGGCTACCGTCTTTCGGTCTTCTTGCCGACGTATAAACCGGGCCCGCGTCGAGTTGTACCAAGGGTAACCTAAGACGACCCTAGCTAGGTCTATCCGGGTGTGTGTTGGGAATACCCCCGAGCTCGGTTGAAATCGATTCGAATCGCCGTCTCTCCCGGATAGTAAGAACTTGACCAAGCATCCGGCACCGTAGAATTCACTAAATGATGATGGTTCTAATATTGATGATGATCATGATGAAAGCTATACTAAACTGGATATGGTTATTAATGCTTGTTATAATAAAGTGATTATTTAGTACAGGTGCTCACTTAGTTGGTAGGCTAAAATAATTTAAGCTGCTGCTAGTATCATAACATGATCCTCTAATGCTACTTATACTTTTATGCAAAAACGAGTCAGCCAGCTCCACCAAAGTAAGCTTTGCATAATCCTTTGTGTCATTTATTTCTGATTTATGACGGGTAAGTCTAGCCGAGTACATTCTCGTACTCAGGGTTTATTCCCTCTTGTTGCAGATGATATTCTCTATAATGGCTTCTGCAAGGTATGTCTTTATCCCGCTGGGGATGATGACTAGATCTCGGGCAAGGATCAGCTCTGTTATCTTATCATGTGCTTTTGTGGGATGAACTATGAACCTGGCATGTATTTGAACTAAATGTGTGGGTGTACTCTGATGGTCTCAAAACTATGTTGTTTCCGCTACTTTTAAATTTGTGTTGTAATAACTAAGTATTTCGGTATGTGATGCTACTTGCAAACTTATTTGTGAACTCTGATGTAACGAATGGTAAGTTATATTGGATTGTGTTCGATCTTGGTTTGTATGTTTGTTGATTTGAAATCCTTCGAGATTTCCGGACTACCGGGATTATATAGGCTCAAGAGTAAAAATTAGTTGCTTCGGCGATTGTTTTTGCGCTTGTGCTCTTATAATTTGGTCGGTTCTGTTACATGTCCGCCCATGCCTTAACAAGAGACGGAGAGGCCAACAGATTGATTAGAGCGCTTGGAGTATTATCCCAGTTTAATGACGTCGTACGGTTCGGGAGTGGGTCGTGATAGTCGGGCCGTCCGGACTGCCAATCAGGGGGTGATTAGACGTCGAGCCACACCCTGCCTCTGATTAACAGTGCGGTCAAGGAGTCGAACCACGCCCTGCTCGATCAACAATGCCGCCGGCATCCGCTTCCATGCCCTGCATCGCCGCACAAAGCGCCAAGATGCTCCTTTCCCATGCCTGCGCGCGGGCGCAAACGGGGAGGGTACGGTTTGACCGGGTCGCGTTGCGGCGAGGTCGTGGCCCAAGCGTGGGCGCAAGCCTCGGGCGGCTTCTTCGCGAAGACGCCAACGCGAGGGGTCGTGGCGAGCCGCGGCTTCCGGCTACGACCCCGGGGTCCTTTAGTCCCACGGGGTCGCACAAGCCGCGCCCCCCGGGGGTCGAGCCCCCGCTGGCGCGCGCATGCATCCGCGGGCTTCGCCGCGGCCTCCTAGTGGGCCGTTGGGCGTCGGCCCACACCGGTCCGGCTTTCGTAGGCCGGTCGCAGGCCGTTAATGTCTTGCTTAATTTTTATTTAGCCGGGGCCTAACAGGCCGGTTGTTTGGCCCCGACAAAAAAGCATAATTCCACGTATAACTATAAAGCTTTAGAATATATATGGTTCTTACATAATATTAATACTAAAACAGTAAAACTAATACTCAAGTAACAAACTAACATCCCTAGCAGCTAGCATCTACGGAATGAGAAAGCAAAATGACAAGGAGAAAAATGCAACGCACAAGTAACTCTAAAGGCCAAGGAAGCGAAGCTGACAAGCAAGAATTGCAACTTCAAGCCTTTTTGATATATGCTATATTTTAGAATTATTTTCTTTCTAAAACATTGGATATATGCTACATGACGTCACCTCACTTAACATAGGGTAAGAAAAGTATAGGAGTAGAAAAATATAGAATTTACTCCTTTCGTTCTAAATTATAAATTGCTTTGATTTTTTTAGTTTATCCATTTTGTTATATTTAGACACATTATTATATCTAAATACATAGTGAAGTTGATGTACCAAAAAAATCAAAGCGACTTATAATTTGGAATGGTTAATATTTATTTATACGTGATGTCACCTCACTTAGACCTTCTTTGGAGCATAGGCTAGGAAAAATATAGGATTTAAGGTGACATATTTCTCTAATCCATAGAAAAAAGGTGTTTGGATAGGCAAAAGAGAAACACACAAATTTTAAAAGGAACTTTAGGAGCAAATAAAACTTGTTTTCTTAATCAACTTAATATTATATAGTGTACTCCCTCGATTAGACACAAGCTGCTCCCATAAATCCATTGTTTGTATAATTGGAGGGAAAGGAAATTTTCTTTAAAAATTTCTACGAGCAATTCCTACAAACCAAAAGGCTGCTGTTATTGGAATCCGAAATCCGTTCCTAGGAACCAAAGGCTGCTATTATTGGAATCCGAAATCCGTTCCTAGGAATTGAATTTTTTTTGTTTGTTTTACCTCCGTTCCAATGAAGGCCTTTTTAATGGAGATCCATTAGTTTCTTGGAGTTAAACCGTGAAACCAAACAGGTGAAATGGACTTGGCCCAACTGAATCCCACAAATCCAGGCCCATCAATGGGGAAACCAAACCAGACAAGGCGCAGCGGTTTGCCGGCACACCGGCGGGCGGTCCACAGAGCCACGCACGCCGCCGAAACGCGGAGAAGACAGCAGCGACGGGCGAAGGGGGCAGCAGCAAATCAGCGCGACCCCGACCCGCACCCTGCTCTGCTCCTCGCTCCATTCCACTCCCTTCCTTGCCACTTTCCACTTCCCACCCAGGGGGCAGGGGAGACGGAGGAGACCCAGAGACACCCCCCCTGCTGGCCCCGAAGCATCGCCTCCTCTTCCCCCTCCTCACTCCGCTGGTCCGGTCGTCGCGTAGCGCACTCCACCCCCCACCACGGCCGCCGCGCTCTCGACGCCTTCCGACGTCGCTCTCTCTCTCTCTCTCCGCCCAGCAGCTCCAGCGCCCATCGCGAGGGAGGGAAGGAAGAAGGAGAAAAAAGAAAGAAAGAAAAGAAGCTTCTTTTCTTCCGGCGGCAGGCGTCGTGACTATGGATCCGCCGGGCTCCGGGCTTCCGACGCCGCCGAGGTCCCCTGCCTCGATCCGTGGCCGGCCCACGTGGAGACGCTGCTGGTGCTAGTCCGCTGTTGTTTCTTGGCGAGCCTTGCTGCCTCCTTCTCCTCCTCTTGAGGATTGCTGCTGCAGCCTCTGATGGCCGGACGCCCAAGGTAGGCGGTCCATTCTTCCTTCGATTCAACAAATATGTATATATATGTTTGGATTTATCTATCGGGTTATTACCAAATGCTTCGAGCTCGGGGGTTTATAGGATTTGGGTCTCCTTGTTCTAAATCCCCTACCTACTCTGCCCCGGATTTTATATAATCTTCTTCTGGAGTACGGATATAAGAAGATCCATGGTGGACTGGTGGATTCGATTTTGGCCGATGGATAATACATTTCGATGCTATTTTTAGGAAAGATTAAATCTTCACACGTGGCCGCCTAGCCTAACCCAACCCAACCGCCCGCCGCAAAGGCATCGATTTGCTTTCCGCCAGATCTTGATTTGTGTGCCGCCGCAGTTCGATTGACTGGAAATCCGTGGTGCTAACTCCGTCTCGTACTCCCATCTGATGAATGCAGGAGCGCCGGCACGCGCAGAGTGGAGGAATCGACGACGACGGGCGCCTCCAGTCGGTGCAGGAATGCGCAAATGCGCGTCTGAATGAAGAAGCCCGGTTGGTGGTAGAGCCGATGGTGGTGGGAACGGCGCTGCTGCGCGGGGTCTCCGTGTGGATCCTCCTGTTCCTCTTCTCCCTGCTCCTCTCGCCGTCGGCGGCGGCCGTCGATTTCAGCCACTGCGGCGGCTGCGACGACGCCGACGACGGCGCCCTCTCCAGCACCTACAACATCCTGCAGTGCCAGAAAGTCAGCGACTTCCTCATCGCCGCGGCCTACTTCTCCATCCCGCTCGAGCTGCTCTACTTCGCCACCTGCTCCGACCTCTTCCCCCTCAAATGGATCGTGCTGCAGTTCGGCGCCTTCATCGTGCTCTGCGGCCTCACGCACCTCATCACCGTCTTCACCTACGAGCCACACTCCTTCCACCTCGTGCTCGCCCTCACCGTCGCCAAGTTCCTCACTGCACTCGTCTCCTTCGCGACGGCCATCACACTGCTGACGCTCATACCGCAGCTCCTGAGGGTCAAGGTCAGGGAGAACTTCCTGATGAACAAGGCGCGTGAGCTGGACCGGGAGGTGGGGATGATGAAGAGGAAAGAAGAGGCGAGCTGGCATGTGCGCATGCTCACGCAGGAGATCCGCAAGTCGCTCGACAGGCACACCATCTTGTACACCACCATGGTTGAGCTCTCAAAGGCGCTGGAGCTGCAGAACTGTGCTGTCTGGATGCCCAATGAGACCAGGAACGAGATGATCTTGACACATCAGCTGAGGGAAAGGGATATAATGGACCCGCAGAACCGCTCGATTCCTATTGATGATCCGGATGTTCGAGAAATAAAGGCGACCAAGGACGCAAAAGTTCTTGGGCCAGATTCGGTGCTAGGGGTTGCTAGCCGAAGCAAGCTTGAAGCAGGGCCTGTGGCTGCAATAAGGATGCCGATGTTGAGGGTGTCGAACTTCAAAGGAGGGACTCCAGAAGTCATGCAGACGAGCTATGCTATCTTGGTTCTGGTTTTGCCTAATGATGCTTCATTAGAGTGGGGTCGAAGAGAGTTGGATATTGTTGAAGTAGTTGCTGACCAAGTTGCGGTCGCTCTGTCACATGCTGCACTCCTAGAGGAGTCTCAGCTGATGAGAGAGAAGCTTGCTGAGCAGCATAGGGACTTGCTGCGGGCAAAGCATGAAGCCATGAGGGCAGGGGAAGCTCGGAATTCCTTCCAGACTGCAATGTACGACGGAATGCGAAGGCCAATGCACTCAATCCTTGGTCTCGTCTCAATGATGCAACAGGAGAGCATGAATCCAGAGCAAAGGCTTGTGATGGATGCCATTGCCAAGACAAGCAGTGTTGCATCCACACTGATGAATGATGTGATGCAAACATCAACGATGAATTGTGAGCACTTGTCTCTGGTGAGGAGGCCATTCAACCTTCACTCCTTTATTAAAGAAGCTGTTGGAGTGGTCAGATGTCTAACTGGTTGCAAGGGTGTGGAGTTTGAGTTTCAAGTGGATAATTCTTTGCCACAAAGGATCATTGGTGACGAGAAGAGAGTCTTCCATATTGTCTTGCACATGGTAGGCACCCTAATAAACCGATGTAATGCTGGCTGTATCTCGTTATATGTCAATGCTCATAATGAGGCTGAAGAGAGGCATAATCATGACTGGATGCTGCGAAGAGCAAATTTCTCTGGGGGCTATGTATGTGTGAAATTTGAGATTAGGATAAGAAAATCCAAGGACTATCTTTTGAGTTCATCAAGCAGTCAGATAAATCAGGGTTCCAAACCCAACAATTCTGAGATGGGGCTTAGCTTCAATATGTGCAAGAAGATTGTGCAGGTAAATCGAAATAATAAAGCATCTCAAGCATTTATATCCTATAGGAAGCAAACTATATTGCCATCTAGGTTATGTCACTCCTGGTGCTTCTCAGGTTCTATATATATTGTGCTGATAATGCTTGGTTAGATTTCACTTCTCTACAAGGTTAATATTGTTGAAGTGACAACAATTTCTTAGATCCTGGTTGTTTTGTTACCCTACTTGACTCAGTTTACATCTGATTTCTTGGACCTTCCAGACAAAGTCAGATGTTAGAAAAATAATCAGTTCTTTGATCTTGAGTGACATTTTTTTTTTTTTTTTAGAATCTGTTGACTTGTCCGTCTCCTGTACTTTTGTACAGCTAGGCACTAGCAGCTTAGACTCGGTTATCACATAGATAGTTTGCTGTACACCAATTTGATCCATCAAACTACAGAATGTGTTTAGCGGCCATAGTGTGACCTTTTATGCAAGCGCTTGGAATATTTACTATCTCACCAACAACTGGGAAACCCGTGGAACATATTGGTCCTTCTGTTGGACTGATGCTTTAGTCATAATTATTTTATATGGTATTTCTTCTCACAGCTTCTACGATTTTGCATAAATATATTTAGTTATGCTAGTAGTAGCCCAAACCTCGGTGATTCTATTTTATTGTTATGTGTTGGTTGGCAATTCAGTTGTGGAAATGGTTAATGTGTTCTTGATTTGATTTACAGTCATTAGTATTGCTGATATGAGCCTTATTTCTGCTGCAGATGATGAATGGCAATATATGGTCAGTATCAGATTCTAAAAGCATTGGAGAAACTATCATGCTCGTCCTCCAGTTCCAGTTGCAACCTGTGACTCCGGTCTCTGGAGCATCCTCAGATTTGTACCGATCGTCCGCGATTCCCAACTTCAATGGACTCAGAGTCCTCCTTGCGGACAGTGACGACACCAACCGAGCTGTAACTCACAGGCTCCTAGAGAAGCTTGGTTGCCGAGTCCTTTCGGTCGCTTCTGGTGTCCAATGCATGAGCTCCTTCGCTGCCGAGTCGTCCTTCCAGCTGGTGATTCTTGACCTTGCCATGCAGACGATGGATGGATTCGAAGTAGCCCGCGCGATCAGGAAGTTCAGTAGCAATAGTTGGCTGCCGTTGATTGTTGCCCTAGCAGCAAGAATCGACGACAACATCCGGGATCGATGCCAGAGGTCAGGAATAAATGGCCTGATCCAGAAACCAGTCACATTAGCTGCACTGGGAGATGAACTGTATAGAGTCCTTCAGAACAATTAAAAGAGCCTGATGGTTCTCATTTCTTTCAATCTCAATAGATTGCTGTAGCTTGATCGGTAGTCACTCTGCTACTGGTTTCTGCCAGGTTAGATCCATACAGTCACAAAACAATTGGGGCAAAAGTAAAATGTATAGGAAGCTGAAAGCATCGCTTTTTGCTTGGTTCCTCGGCGAAGGACGACGACAGAAAGGTACAAACTTTTGGAGAGATGATACTGTTAGAACTTAGACTCATTCATTTGTAAACCCTCATATAAGCCAAGATTTAGATTTATGCACTAACACTAATTAACCACGATATGATTAGTTTGGACGAAATCCATGAGCAGTTGAGTTTGTGATTGGGACTTTGGGGGATTGATGGATGGGTTCAGTGAATGCAGGCGTAGTAGATGTCTAAAGGGGGCAAGGAACTTTTGTTATTGGTTAGACATGCTGAAAAGCAGGCTGGATGAGATTGCAGACATGAAGGCAGCTGATACGGCTGATGCTGACCTTCTATCTTGAAAATTAAATACTATACTTGCAGTATTGATCTGGTGGGTAGTGCTTGTGCTTCTGCTCAAGATGCACTGCATCTGCTGCATTTCATACTTATTATTATTACTTGGGCTGCTTCTGGTCAGCAAACTCTTGCTTGCCATTTTCTCAGCATTGATTCCTAAGTTTTTATATACCATATAAAAGATCCAAAGAAAAAAAGAAAATCTCTAATGTCACAGAACCGGCTAAATTGAATGGTCCACATACACGTATCGTTGCTTCTCGAGCCTTCGATTACTTATGCATGGGGGTCAAACCACTTAGACGACTCCGCTCTTCCGAACAGGATCGCATGGTTACATTGGCATTACAGTATTACAACAGAGTTTACATAATTATACAAAATATATTACATCGAGTAAGCGGAAGTATACAACATAGTTTTACAAACCGGTGTAAATTTTATTACAAACCATCATTTCACTCATGCTCACAGAGTAAGTAGCATTAGTAACTTTATTCAAACCACACAACAGAAGTCACCCTGCCCATGGGTGCACACAAAACCTTGATATCTTCTACTCTTGTTCATCTTCTTGTAAGACCGTCATGCAAAGAGGGGACAAAACATCGTCTCCGCTCATGTGGTTCACATTGCAATGGGGTTTAACAAACCCTGAGTACATGAGGGTACTCAACCGACAGAGAGAAAAGTCAAGGGCATGCTCGCTCAATGGGATTTCTGGGCCAGAAACCAGAGAAATATTTTGCGGAAAAGCTCACTATTGATAAATCCTTATTGTCAGGTTTAGCTCATGAAGTAATGAATCTCATAATTATACCTATTCTAAATCAAATACTTATTAAACATCATTCTCAAAATCATGAGTCAAGTTCCATAGCAAATACTACGATGACGGTGCGAGGATCAAGTCTCCTCATTACCGTGGAGCAAACGACGATTCAAACCGATTAATAACCCGTGGGAATTCCTAAACCACCACGACATATGCAGGTCCCGGACCTACATATATCAACCCTTTCTCCTGGATCCTCCAAATGGGTTTGAGTCTGCGCTACCCGAGAGTATAGTACACCACCGCCGTATGCCATCCCCTCCTGGACTCATATGCCATCCCTTCAGGACTCATATGCCATCCCTACCTGTGGACTCATAGGGTGGGTACACGTTACTCTCGCCATCTCTCCACTCCCAGTGCGCAGGGATCCATTCCCAGACTAGATTAGCCAAGGTACACAGGCTTACCGAAGTATGTGGCTAGTACTGCAAAGTTCTCGATCCAAGGGCCAATCAACGGAATGGTCCTTAATCGACACAGACGGAGCACTACATTGATCACACACAGTGCATGCCACCCGTCCGGTCTCCATTTCACCTCTAACTCGCTTAATTGTACCTAAGAGAGGTATTTGGCAGAATGATCAAGTCATCAATTCTCAGGACATTTCTTGAGCGAAGCTCATAGCAAATGATAACTTACCACTTAACCTTTAACTAAGCAAGGCTAAGCATTGCTAGCCTAGACCACTAAAAGGGGATCTTTGGGTATGGTGTCAAGGAAAGGGTGAATTATGCATCAAGTGGTTTACCAACATTACTTATCTAATTCATGCATAAAATATGAAACACTTGTATAAGCTTTTCAAAAACGCAAGGTAAAGAGGTTTATGCTCCGGGGCTTGCCTTCAATAGTGGGATCACCCTCCTCAGATGGACCACAAATATCAAAACCAACTGACTCTGCGGGGTTCACTTCTTCTGGAGCGGGATCACCGATAGGTACCTCACTTTTGACCTTTGAACGGAGATAAGAATGCATGCTTCAATTACTAGAATTAATATTACTAAAATGCAAGATGAAATGATCTTAAGTGGGTAATGTACTAAATCAAAATCAAATATCTTGAGTACAACTTTCCTTCACGGTAAAGTTGCATCAAGAATTAAAAATAAAGTTAATCACATCAAACACTTTTAGTTTATTTAAGTAACATAAGGGTTATAAGGTTTATCGAACAGTTTATAACAAGCCATGGACCAGCAGAGGGTGATGTGGCTCATGGTCTACATACAAGGCCAAATACAAGCAACTCTAAATGAATCACTCTCTTTTTTATTAATTACCTTATTACTAAGATAGCATGACTTTGCCATAGATCAGTGGGGAAGTACTGATCAATGAGCTTCACTGAAAACCAAAAGTTATCCAACACTTTATTAGTAAATTAATTAAAGAATTAATTATTTATTAACCATTTTTACTGATCATTTAGAAGACCTAAAATTATTTTATAAAGTGAATTTGCTCCAAACAGAGCCAAAATTTTTTGTGGAGATAGATTTTATCATATAGAGCTTAACCCTAAATTTTTAGAATTTTTGGATAAGTATTGTGGCCTACAAAAATAAAAAACCGAGCATTTATGAATTAAAAGGAGTAATTTTAATTCATACAAATTTTATCAAACATAACCAATTTATATTTTTCCTGCATAGATCATATCACTAGGAACACAGAACAACTTTCCTTGTATTTTTATTACTCATGATCATTTAGTTATTAATTGCCCTTGAATCAGCACTTAAAAGTATTTTTAGAAAAGAAAAGTCAGGAGCCTTAAACAGGCTCGGCTCAGCGGGCCTTGGGCCGTGGGCACGGCCCAGCCAGCCTGGCCTGGCCCGCGCGCGCTGACCCCCTCCCCCTCTCTTCGCGACAGACAGGCGGGGCCGCTCGGGTCAGCGCTGCGCCCGGGCTAAGCGCGACGCGGCCGGCCCCGGCGCCTCCCCCCCCGACGGGGCGATCTCGCCGTTATGGGACTTGGCCCGACATGCTCCCCTCTCTCTCCTGCACACTCAGAGGTGCTTGGTTGGCCGGCTGGAGCTTCCCAGCGACCACGATGGCGGCCATGGCGGGCGGCCGAGCTCCGGCAACGGCACGGCGGCCAACAACGGCGGTTCTGGTGGCGTTAACCCCTCCGGCAAATGAAACTAGGCACGGCGAACACGATTCTACCTTCAATTGCACAAGAACACTTAGGCTACACTTGTAACCGCGACTGCGGCGGCTCTGCACGGCGGAGTTCACCGGTGGGGCGGTGTTTCGACCGGCACGGGTCAGTAGAGACCTTGGAAAGGGTTGGGTTTGCCCCAGAAGCTCACCCCGAGCACTACGCGCCGCTTGGTTGGACCGGAGATGAAGCGGAGGTGGGCTGCCGGCGTAAGCGTCAACGGTGGCTGCGGGAACCGAGGAAGATGACGTCGTTCCGGCGCGTCTGGACTATGCGGCGGCGTCCGGTGACCGGAGACAGGGAAGACAGTGGCGCACGAGCACCACCGACGATGCCAGGCGCTGAGGTTTGGTTCACTAGCTGCGCAACAACGTTGCGGAGTTTCTTGCAAGTGCAATTGGACAGTGGTAGTGGGATGACGACGAATTTTGACGACGACGGTGAATCGGCTGGCGGTGACAGACAAGAAGAAAGGAGGCGTCGACGGCCGGTGTGGAGCTTTTATAGGGCTTTGGCGGGATAGAGAAGTGGCTGGCAGCTTCACGGAGAAGGACAGGTGGTCGGACGAGCGTTTTTGCCGGCGATGGCGCCAGAACACCACGGCGATGATGACGCAGTGGCATGGGCAGAGGAGAAGCCCAATCTCTCCCCCCGGCTACTGTAGCAGACAGCTCACCATTCTCATTTTCAAAATTACTTTCAAAATTATGTATAAACTTGAAAAATTCCAAAAATAAAAGTTGCTCAAAATTTTGAACTCTACAACTTTGTTTTTGGGCTCAACTCCAAATTCAAAATATTTTTTTAAAATACACTTTTCAGATTTGAAATTGAGTATGAAAAATCCCTTTTGCTGATTCAGTTTTGGTCATTTAATTTAATGATTAATTAGCAATCAAATGACCCAACCAACCTCCACTGCAAAGTACAAAGTTTGTACTTGAAAGTAGAGCAAAAAAAAATTTGAAGTTTTCACTTTCAAAAAAAATTCTTGCAATTAAATTCTAAAAATTGAATCTGAAATTCTATCGTCAACACTTAACCATGTGAAGCAAGGCAGGAGTAAGCAAATTTCAACAAACCTGAATCACTCATGCAACATCTTTAACTTTACTAACATGATGCTTTATGCTTAAGATGATGACATGACAAAGTTTTATTACGCTTAACACCTGAGGTGTTACATCTAAGCCTGTTTCAGTTGTAAGAATCTGGTGCCTTGTCCCGAAGCTTCCGAATTCCGAGGTCATCTAATCAGAGTAATTATCAAGTGAGGATCCACGGCCAAATGTTGATGGCCGGCAAGTTTCTCGGCGGTCCTTTGGTATTGACGTTTTGACCCGGCTGTCATTCTGAACTTTGATTATTTTACGCTAACGCAGCACGTACGACAACAGGTACTGCCGTCAGACCTACTACTGGTCTTCAATCCCAAAGCATTCCACTCACCTGGACACAATGAACACCCTTTTGTTTTTTCTTCCCCACTTATTGAAAAAACAAATGTGCAAAGGATGCTCTTGTTCGTTCTCCTTTCTCTTTGCAATTGGACAATCTAACCTTTTCCACAGAGGGGTTTACATGCAATTTGCATGTCCTTCATTGGGGATGCCGGACTAGACCTGGTCCAAAAATAGAGAAAATCACTATCCTCTCAATGTGAGAATATGTTAGGTGTAGTTTTTCTTGTCCTTCACAAATCAGAAGCTTTTAGATTTTTTTTTTTTTTTTTTGGTTTCCGAGACCAAAGGTTCCTCAAATGGAACTTGTTTCCTGCAAAAGGTAACAAGGAAAAGGTTGGGGGAACCCACCACTTGATTCCTACTGATCTTGCTTATGAAATCTGCACATAGTAATTACTATCATTGTACTCAAAGGTCAGTCTACGTACAGTACTTTTATATAATAATAATGCACACAGCTCGCTTTTGGCAATCCTTGTTCCTGAAAACATGGCACGTAGGTTGTCACGGCAGGCAGAGGCAGGCTTCATGGGAATTTTCTATTTCAAATTGGAGTCTGGAGCTCCTGCCGGGGGATGCACCTGACGAAGAAGAAATCCTGAACCGAAAGAAAGCCCTTCCCTCAGACAGATCTGTGGCTGACCCTTGCCTTTGCCTTTCTTTTTCTTTCTTTCTTTCTTTCTTTCCCTGGAGTGAGCTGAGCTGCCCATGCCTGCAACTTGCCACATCCAGTGTGCCTGGCCCTGCCTGCCTGCCTTGTTAATTTCTGCCCCCTTCACTTCACTGTCCCATGACCAAATACATTGATCTGGCCTCTTGGCATAGGTATGGTACTGCACACTGTTTCGGTGCTGCGAACCTGTGACGCCAAATGGGTACTCCCTCCGTCCCAAAATAGCTTTCGCTTCCCGAAAAACAAATGCCGGCAATTTTTATAAATAATAAATATTATCTATTAGTATTATATTTAGTATCATCGGAAAGATCTTTGAATCTAGTTTTTTAACAAAATTATTTAAAGATATAAATATTGCACATATTTTCTACAAATCGAGTCAAACTTACGGCATAAAAACCGGAAACGACATTTAATTTGGAACGGAGTAGTACTATGCTATCTACTAGCCATTACTGCTAGTGCACCCATCGGGAAAGGGTGAAAAAAATGATCCGGGTTTGTCAAAGCTGCCTAAAATGAGGTGAACAAAATCATTGAAAAAAGAATGGGAGAAAGCCTTAGCCTTTTTGTTAGATTAGATTAGATGGGCCAAAAATGTAGGATTCCGCCAGGCCGTGAACAATCCATCGGCGGCCAGCCCATAGTATATGCAGCCCCAAGGAGGATTTCATGATGACGTAGAGTGTGGAAAATATAAGAGCTTGATAGGGTTAGTTAGGAGCATGTAAGTAAATGGTCATTTCTAGCGGCTGAAATAGCCCCAAGGTGGATACATTTGTTTCAAACTATACTAGCTCGCATCGATGCCGTCGTAAATCAAACTTATCGAACTTGGATTGCAGTTTTAAAATATTTTACAAAACAGCCAAATTTCTTCTTTTTTCTGATCGGCAACCAAATTTCTTTTAGGTGAGAAAAAACGTATTCTAAAGCGACATCAATAAATTATAGGTAAACAAAATATGCATTGCATTCTTTCCGTCGCATTAATTATTTTTATATGCTCAGTCTTAGGTCTCTTCCATGAATTTTATGTGTGTTTGGATTTTTTTATGAGTTCTATAAAAAAGGCGTTTATTTCTTTATTTTTCTTCTTTTAGAATCAAAAGGTGTTTCTTTTTTTTTGAGAAAATCAAAGGGCGTTTCTTTTAGGAGCCTAGCGTTTTGACCCGTGCTCCTTCCTTGATGTTGGGCCAAAGCCCAAGTTAGCTCGTCCAGCTTTGCTGCTGGTTGGGCGAGCACAGCACAGCTCCTGGCCCGCTCCTTCTCGGCCTTTAGGTCTACTTGGGCAGAACCAACTCCACGCTCCCTCTACATGGGCCGAGGTCCATTAGGCCGGCGTCTGTTTCTGTTCCGTCTTGGTCTTAGGCTCTTAGCAGCCCGGTACCGAGAGGAAGACCCGCGCCAGAGCTTCGCAGATATTCAAACCAAATAAATAAAAATAAAAAATACAGTCGTCGTCCTTGGCGCCACTTCTCCATGTCGAGATTTTGGTCGCAGAAAAAAGGGATCGAACAACCATTGGAAATTACCCCCAAAATTACCAAATTATTAGGTCTAACCTACGTGATCGACTATGAAATTACAGAGCTTAGCTTAGCATCGAATCGACAAAAGGCATATATAGTAGTTATTATGGAACTATGAGAAAGTTGTGTACATTTTCCATTGATCGAAAAAAAAGGATCGTCCAAATGATTAACGTGTAGGATTTCTGCTAGTTATACGCTGTGCTGAATAAAATTTAAATGTTTTTTTAGGCTCCAGCCACGACCACAGAATGGATTCGTAAGGACACCTCAGATGGTAGATGCAGTTTCTCAAGACATCCCTATGCAACCATCTCTACAAATCGTTAACTTATAGAGGCAGTTGGCCAACCTATTTCTACAAATCGATTTGTAGGGACGGTACGCTAATTTATAGGGTCTCCTGATATTATTTCTAATCAAGTTGTGTTTGAGATCCTAAATGAATTCAAATAAAAAATTGTTAACTATACGATTCTATAACTTTTTAAGATCTACAACTTTTATTTAGATAGTTTCTCCATCTAAGGTTATTTAAAAATTTAAATTTCAAATATGAGAAATTTAACTATAGTTTCTGTTAACAAAATGATTTCAAATCAAAAAGTTATCAACTACAAAGGTGTGTAACTTTTCGAGATCTATAATTTTTATTTTGGTTATTTCCCTATCCGGGTTCGTTTGATCTAAGATCATTTGAAAATTTTAAATTTAAAATTCAAGAAATTCAAACGTAGTTCTCTATGACAAAATAAATTCAAATAAAAAGCTTGTCAACTACCCAAAGTTCTACAACTATTTGAGGTCTACAACTTTTATTTTGATCATCTTTTCTACGACTTTGTTTTATCAACTTAAATTTTGAATTTCAAAAATTGACTACTTTAAATAACATTTTAAAAGAGTAATTCAGCTGAAAAAGTCTTGAATAAAAAAGTTATACAACGCATCAGGATCTACAACTTCATTTTAGTCATTTCTTCATCCAACAAGTTAGTAACATTGTTCATAAATTTTACATATCTCTCGTATAGTTTCAAAAAGTATAAGAGAGATATTTTAAATTTATGAACAATGTTACTATCACTTTATTAGATGAAGAAATGACTAAAATAAAATTTATAGATCTTGATAAATTCTATAAGTTTTATATTTATGATTTTTTAGATGAAATCATTAACTATTTCAAAATATTATTTCAAGTTGCCATTTTTTAAAATTTAAATTTTAATCAATAAACCAAAGGCACATGAATAGATGATCAAATAGAGAATGATTTTAGAAATTTTTAAAAAAATTTCAAGATTTAGAGTTAGTATGTGAAAGAAAGACTAGTTATAAGTTTTAGCCAAAGATTAAAAATAAATAATCAAAATTCTTTAATAATTTCAAAACTAAAGTTCAAACTGAATTTTGAAATACAAAAATAATTTCAAATAAAAAGTTGTAAACATCAAAGTTGCATAATTTTTTAAGATCTATAACTTTTTGGTCATTTCCTCATCCGATGCCGTTTTAAAAAATTCAAATTTTAGTGCTTTATTTCTACTATTTAATATCTATTTGTAGGGGCGACTTAATATAGAACCGCCCCTATAAATCTGATTTGTAAAGGGGCGGCCAGTGGCGGATCTTGAAAAAAATATTTAGGGGGGGGTGCTGGATCAAAGCGAGGTAGATCAACATAACTCAATCATATCTCATACAAAGCTAACGGATTGTAGTTTTTTCAAACCTTTTACAGGACAATTTAGATAACAATTGAAAATGCATCATAAAATGCATAAGAAGATGTAATAAATACAACTTTTATAAGTGAAGATGTAATAAATACAACTTTTATAAGTAACCGACAAATAAATAAATTAGCGACACTGCCATATTCTGCATGAATCATTAGATGCAATGAAACAAATAAATTAGCGACACAAACTTCAAGTAAATCTATAGAAAAAAAGAACACATATACTGTATACTTGTCTTACTGACTCTCTCTACTTCCTTACTGGCCTGCTGGCCGTCTACCCAAGCCGACACGCCGAGGCTCTGGCCGGCCGGATGGCGCCCGGCAGGCCTGCGCCGCCGCCACGCGCCTAGCCGCCGCCACCCCTTCATGCGCTTGGCGCCCCAGCCATGTGGGCCGTGGCCGCCGCTGCCTCCGGCACTCCCGCTTGCCGCCGTCCAGCCTGTGCCCATCCGCGCCTCCGCTTGCTAGCAACACGCGGCGCCTCCGTGCGCCTCCGTGCACTGCTGCGCCCGTGAGGCCGGGAATGATCGATAGAGGGAGGTAAAAAGGCCGGTCTATTTCTTTCCTCATGGGGCCTTTTATACCCTACATGACTACATGCCTAAATGGGCCACTAAAACACAAATATTGGCCCAGGAAGGAAGGCCAATAGGGCACTCGTCTTCAACCTCCGTTCAGCAGCGTCATTGACGCCTCATCGACTCAAGTCCTCCTCCCTCATATTGTTCATGGCAAATTTTTATGGGGGGCTGAGGGGGGCTCCAATGGCGCCGCCGGGATAGGGGGATGGTCTCTTCTTCTTTCTCTATTTCTTCCTCTATCTCTCTATTTTCTTCTTTCCTCTTCCGCTTTTTCTCCCTCATCCTCTACGTATTTCCATTGATGCAGCAGTTGTAGGGGGCTGGAGCCCCCCCCAACCCCCATGGATCCTCCCACAGGGGACGGCTCATAACACTAGCAACCTGATAAATTTATAAAGACGGCTCATTTAGAGACCATTATAGAGCCACCTTAAAAAAGAGAAGCATTGCTACAAACCCTTTTTTTTTATAGTGAGCATGCAATGTTATTTTTCGTGATCGTGTCATGGCACACATTTCATTAAAGGGACGAAGGTAACTAAAAAGAGTTATAATCCTATGCTTTTACCCCCAAAATGCCCTCACACAAAGAAAGTAGAGTCAAGTCCGTTTTAAAACCACCCCTCCCGAAATTATCGCTAGGTTTGGGACAAACCTTAAAACTCAAATTACATACAACGTACACACTTTAGCTTTCAAAATCAGATAAAGTACCCCTCCCTCGACCATTTTAAAGTGGATTCGTAAATGGTTTTGCTGACATGGCATTATGACAATAGGGACCCACATGCTAGAGAGGAGCGGAAGTCCTATTTGAAAATTAACAACGAGGTCTTTTGTCGGGGGCCAAAATAAGGGCCCTCCAAAGAATCGGGCCCAACGAGCATAAAGCAAGGCCACACAATAATGAAACACGGCTGCCGAGGCCCGGCACATTGCTCACCGACCCGTCTGAGCTTCTCCTTCTTTGGGGGCCTCGGGGCGGCGCTAACTTTCCGCCTCGTCAGAGCCCTCCCCGGCCCGGGGGCCTCGGGCGGGGGGAAAAGCTAACTCTTCCGCCTCATCCGAGCCCTCTCACCGAGGCCTCGGATAGGCGCTGGCTTCCGCCTCGTCCAGAGCCCCCTGCGGTGGGGCCTCCCGGCGAATGCCGAGTTACCGCCTCTTCCGAGCCCTGCTTCCGGGGCCTCGGATGGGGCCTTGGCCGCTTCCCCGGTCAAACCGAGACCCCTTGGGCTGGGCGTAACTGCACGCCCGCCTTCCCACGGTGACCGTCGGGGCAATGTTATCCTCTGGCGGGGATGGGAGCCATCCCGTCACCACTCTCTCACCAGCGCTCATGATTACGCTACTTCTACGGTGGCGGCCATGCTTTGCTTCTTGTAGGGGCAATGTTATGCCTAACCTCTATGATAGGTCCCATCACGGAGTCCCAACATGGCGTACACCACGCCCAGGGCCGGCGTGCGGCGTCAACTTGGTATGGAGCCGGGTCTTTGAGCCCCCGGTCCTTTGTGCACCCGGGTTTTTGAGCCGGGCGGCGTGTGGCCTCGATACAACGTATCTGCGTCGGCCCACGCCGTATCGGCAGCGACACCCGGCCCTCGGGGCCTCGGGCCGGGGGCGGTCAAAGCTTCTGGCCAGGGCTCTGGGGCCGGATACGTCCCCATGATGTCCTCGCCAACCTCGGCGAGGGGCGAGCGTCCCTTCCGTCACCGGGCCGAGGAGAGCTCGGGGCGGCGCCCACAACCGGCAGGCGGGGCCGCCGTACAGCCGAGGACCGCCCGTACACACCAAGGCCTCGGCACCGGAGGGGAAAGACGTTTCCCGAGCCTCGGACAAGGCCTCGGCCAAGAAGGGGCGGCGCCTACGGTCATCTCACACATTCGGAACACTTGTGTAAACCCGTTCCTCTCCTTTGCGGCTATAAAAAGGGGAGGGCGGGGTCCCTCCAGGGACAAGCTGAACCCGGCGACCAACGAGCTCGGTCCAACGCACTCACTTTACACACTTCCTCACCACGAGACTTGGGACCAGCTCCCTCTCTCCACTTGCTTATACACCCTACCTACAAGCACTTAGGTGCGAGGATAATACAAGTCTTCCTTGTGTTCTTCTTGCACACCTTCCGGGAGTTGGGAGCACGCACCACAAATTTACTCGTTGGTGCTAGGACCGCCCGGTTCTAGCATCGGCAGGTTGGCGCGCCAGTAGGGGGGCGTGCGTGTTTTCGCCTTCCTTCCCACCAAAATTCGGAATGGCCAACCACCGCAACGAGGCGTCTATGAGCGTCTCCGGCTCCCACTTTCCTCCAACACGACCATTGGAATTGGGCACCATGATCCGGTTCGGGGATCTCGAGTTCGTGTCGGCGGGCACCCGATGCGACATGGAGCTCCTTCCGTCCGGGGGCCCGGGGAGTCTCCCCGAGGCTCCCGCAGCCCAGTCGCGAGCCCGGCGCGGGAGGCGCCGTAGCGCCGAGCCCGGCCGTGCAGCGGCCGGGCGCGTCGCGGCCCTAGGGACTGGAGGAGGATCTGGCCGCGTTGCATTTAGGCGGCATAGGCCGCCCTAACGCCTCGCGACCAGCCTCATCCCCATCGCCGTTCGGCCTTACCAACGCCACCTCCACGTACGCGTCGTTGGTCTCCACCAGCTTGGGGGCCTATGGGGAACTCCCCGGCCACCAGGTGCGCTACGCCAGGATTCGGACACGTCCGCCTGGCCACATCCGACCCCGACCTTGAGGAGCGCCGGACTAGGTGGGCGGGGAATGGACCATTCGGATCCCGGCTGCGTCCACGCAATCCAGCGCTACACGGAGGCCACGGGCCACGGGGGCTAATGCCGGCGCATGCATATGCCTTTGGCTACCCTGACTCGGACTCGCCGGCCGACATGTACTACCCGACCCGCGAGTGCTTCCACGTGGAGATCGGTAATCTCGGTGGCGGCGGCGGCAGCAACGACGGGCGACCAAGATCGCAACCCATAACGCCGCGAGGCCGGCACCGGTAGGCGCGACGCCTCGGGACCCAGCGTCCCGGCCCACGGGCTAGGAAGCGGCAGACTCCGCCCGCGCATGGGTCCTCAGAAACCCGGCGATCCGATGGCTACCCCTTAGGGGCCCGGCGTCCCACCATCGGCAGTCCGGGAGCTTGGGGACAAGCTCGGCGCGGCCGTCTGCTACTACGGCGGGAGATAGAGGCGTTCGAGTGTGAGCACCGCCGGGCGCGCGTAACCCGAGCCCCGCTGCCCGGCCAACGCGCCCCGCGATGTCCAGCCGGAGGATCGTCAGCGGCGAAGGAGGGAACGTCCCCCATCTTCCAGCGTGCGAGTTAGAGCGTCGCAGCGGCGGCCCTTCTCCTCCGGCGTGCCGGAGCCATCCACCCGGGGGGCGACGGATCCGGGATGATATGCGGGGCTACATCGAAACCACTGCTGTCCAACAGGCCAAAATCTCGGCCTCCCGACATCAAGCACGAGGGGACAAGGAGGACGAGATCCTTCCTCGCCGCGAACGAGAGGCTTCGGTCCATCAAGATCTGTCGCGGAGGCCGGTCCGCGAACGTATCCAGGACAACCGCGGCAGCCTCAACGATGGCGACGCACGCAACGTCATCAACAACGCTGCAAGAGAAGCGAGCACGGGGCGAGCAGCGACCGCCCGGCCAGCGCGGCGGCGGCAGCACGGCGGCAGCGAGGACCGCGGCGATGCCGATCCCTCGGGGCCCCGTGCCTTCAGCCGGGAGATCCGCAACGCCCGGTTTCCTTTCCGGTTTTGCTAGCCGGCCAATCTCACCAAATACTCGGGAGAAACGAACCCCGAGGTGTGGCTCAACGACTACCGCTTTGGCGTGCCAGTGCAGACGACGACGACAGGCTCATCATCCGCAACCTTCCGCTTCACCTGGACGACTTGGCGCGATCTTGGCTGGAGCATCTTCCCGCCCACACGATCCGCGACTGGTCCGATCTGGTCAAGGTTTTCGTAGGGAACTTCCAGGGCACATACGTGCGCCCTAGGAACTCATGGGACCTCCGCAGCTGCCGCCAGAAGTCCAACGAGTCCCTGCGGGATTTCATCCGGCGCTTCTCGAAGAAGTGCACCGAGCTACCCAACGTAGCCGGCACTGCCATCATCAGCGCGTTCCTTAACGGTACCACCTGCAAGGAACTCGTCCACGAGCTGGGCCGGAGGATGCCGACCACCGCCAACGAGCTGTTCGAGGTGGTGACTAACTTCGCCTCTGGAGAGGAGGCGGTGGGGGCAATCTTCCGCAGCGGCAACAGCAGGGAAAAGCGGAAGGAAGGTGGCGCCGAGGGAGACGCGTCCCGCAACCCCAAGAGGAACAAGAAGAACAAGCGGAAGGGGAAGAGGGGCAAGAAGGAGGCAGACTTCGAGGACGATCTCGTCACCGCGGCCGACCGAAAGGCCCCCCGAGGTCCCCGGGGCCCGGGGCCTTCGACGAGATGCTCAAGAAGCCCTGCCCTTTCCACAAGTTCCCCGTCAAGCACACCATGGGGGAGTGTGATTTGGCCTACCGTTTCTACCAGAAGCTCCCCCCGCCCGAAGACAAGAAGAAGAAGGAGGAGGCGGGCAAAGGCGAGGAGTTCCCGGAGATCCACGACGTTTTCATGGTCATCGGGGGGCTGCCGGCGAACCTCACTCCACGCCAGATCAAGCGCGAACGTCGTGAGGTTTTCTCGGTACGCCCCGCCACCCCACGTTCCTGCCGTGGTCCGCCGATGCCATCACCTTCAACATCGACGACCATCCGCTCCACGTGCCGAACCCGGGGCGGTACCCGCTCGTCGTCGACCCCATCATCGGCAACGTGCGTCTCACCAAGATGATGGACGGCGGCAGCGCCCTCAACATCCTCTACTCCGAGACCCTAAACCTCATCGGGGATCGGCGCCGCAGCTCCGACCCAGCACCTCTCCCTTCTAGGGCATAGTGTCGGGCAAGCGTGCCTGGCCCCTCGGGCAGATCGACCTACCGGTCTTCTTCGGGATGCCATCAAATTTTCGCAAGGAGGTCATCACCTTCGACGTGGTCGACTTCCGAGGGACCTATCATGGTATCCTCGGACGTCCCAGCGTGCGCAAAGTTCATGGCCGTCCCCAACTACACCTACCTCCTCCTCAAGATGCCGGGTCCAAACGGCGTCATCACCGTTGGCTCATCCTACGAGCATGCGTTCAACTGCGACGTTGAGGCTATCGAACACGCCGAGGCCATGGCGGTGTCCGAGGCGCTTGACGCCAAACGCCACGCCGGAGCCTTCGAGCCGTCCGACGGGGTAAGGGAGGTCCCGCTGGATCCCGCCTCTCCATCCGGAAAGGCGGTGAAGATCTGCGCCACCCTCGACCCCAAATTGGAAGTTGTGCTCGTCGACTTTCTCCGCGCGAACATCGACATCTTCGCGTGGAGTCCCTCGAACATGCCAGGCATTCCGAGGGATGTCGCCGAGCACTCCCTTGATATCCGGGCCGGGTCCAAGCCGGTAAAGCAGCGTCTGCGCCGATTCGACGAGGAGAAGCGCAGGGCCATCGGCGAGGAGGTGAACAAGCTTTTGGTGGCCGGATTCATCATGGAGGTGTTCCATCCCGAGTGGTTGTCTAATCCTGTACTGGTTAGGAAGAAAAGTGGGAAATGGAGGATGTGTGTAGACTACACTAGTTTAAATAAAGCATGTCCAAAAGTTCCTTTTCCTCTACCACGTATCGATCAGATAGTCGATTCCACTTCAGGGTGTGAACTCTTATCCTTCCTTGATGCCTACTCCGGCTATCACCAAATCAAGACGGAGTCCGACCAGCTCGCGACTTCCTTCATCACCCCTTTTGGCATGTACTTTGCTGCGTGGCGATGCCCTTCGGACTCAGAAACGCCGGAGCCACGTACCAACGGTGCATGCTCGGCGTCTTTGGGGATCACATTGGAGAAACCGTGGAGGCCTACGTAGACGACATAGTGGTCAAGACCAAGAAGGCCGATGACATCATCACCGACCTTGAGGTTGCCTTCCGGTGTCTTAAGGCGAAAAGGGTCAAGCTCAATCCTGAGAAGTGCGTCTTCGGGGTTCCCCGAGGCATGCTCTTAGGATTCATCGTCTCAAAGCGACATCGAGCCCAACCCGAGAGAAGGTGACCGCAGTGACCCGATATGGGGCCGATAAAAGATCTGAAGGGGGGTGCAATGAGTCATGGGCTGCCTTGCGGCTCTTAGCGCTTTATCTCACGCCTCGGCGAAAGGTTTGCCCCCTGCCCGCCTCCCGAGGAAGTCGAGCACTTCTCCGGACCACCGAGGCCCGGGGAGGCTCTGGACAAGCTCAAAGCTGCCCTTACCGGCGCCCGATCTTGGTCCCCCATCGGAAGGAGAGCCCCTTCTCTTGTGCGTGGCTGCGACAACCCAAGTGGTTAAGCGCGGCCATTGTGGTTGAGAGAGGAAGAGGGCCACGCCCCCGCCGATCCGAGGCCGGCGTACTTATTAGTGAGGTGTTGTCCGAGACCAAGACCCGCTACCCACAGATCCAGAAGCTGCTCTACGCCGTAATCCTGACTCGGCGCAAGCTCCGGCACTACTTTGACGCCCACCCGGTCACGGTGGTCTCCTCCTTCCCGTTGGGGGAGATTCTCTAGAACCGGGAAGTCTCAGGACGGGTCGCAAAGTGGTCCGTCGAGCTCATGGGGGAGACTCTCTCCTACGCGTCAAGGAAAGCCATCAAGTCTCAAGTCTTGGCGGATTTCCTCACAGAGTGGACCGACACCCAGCTTCCGCCACCTCGGATCCAGGCGGAATGCTGGACCCTGTATTTCGATGGGTCTTTGATGAAGACCGGCGCCGGCGCCGGCCTCCTCTTCGTCTCGCCTCTCGGGGAGCACATGCGGTACGTGGTCCGCCTTCATTTCCCTGCTTCTAACAACATGGCAGAGTACGAGGGCCTCCTCAGCGGCTTGAAGATCGCCACCGAGCTCGGCGTCAAGCGCCTCGACATCCGAGGCGACTCGCAGCTCGTCATTGACCAGGTCATGAAGGACTCGAGCTGCCACGACCCAAAGATGGACACGTACTGCAAGGCCGTGCGCGCCCTGGAGGACAAATTCGACGGCCTCGAGCTCAACCACATTGCCAGAAGGTATAACGAGGCCGCCGCCGAGCTCGCCAAGATTGCGGCCGGGAGGACTCCTGTTCCCCCGAACGTCTTCACCAAGGACCTTGCGGCCCCCTCAGTCAGCTTCGAAGGCCAAGGCGCCGAGGCGGACGGTAGGGCCGAGCCCCCCTCGGGGGCTACGGCCCCATCTGAGGCCGAGGGCCCCTTGGTGTCCGACGTCGAGGTCATGGAGCTTGACGAGGAGGGCCCCGAGGCCGACCCCGAGCAAGATTGGAGGAGGCCGTACCTCGATTGGTTCGTCTGAGGAGTCCTCCCTGAAGACTTCAACCGGGGCCGACGCATCGCGAGGAGAGCAAAGTCCTTTGTCGTGGTAGAGGATGAGATTTACAAGCGAAGCCCCTCGGGAGTTCTGCAACGGTGCATCTCCGCCGAGGAGGGCCTGAGGTTAGTCCGCAAGATCCATGCCGGCGTCTGTGGCCATCATGCTGCGCCACATTCCCTCGTCGGCAGCGCGTTCCGGCAGGGCTTTTACTGGTCAACCGCAGTCACCGACGCCACCCACGTGGTGGCACCTGCGAAGGCTGCCAGTACAACGCTCGCCCGACGCACCTTTTCTTAGGCCCAGGCGCTCAAACTATCCCCATCACTTGGCCTTTTGCCGTATGGGGACTCGACCTCGTCGGACCACTCAAGAAGGCGCCCGGGGGCTTCACCCACTTACTAGTCGCCATCGACAAGTTCTCCAAGTGGATTGAGGCACGCCCGTTACCAACATCCGATCCGGCGATCGGTCTTTGTTCTTCACCGGCGTCATCCATCGCTTCGGGGTCCCAAACTCCATCATTACCGATCACGGTACCCAGTTCCGCGAGGGATGAAGTTCCGGGACTTCGGCGGCGAAAATCGATACGCATTATGCAGTGCTTGGCTTTGTTGCCCATCCTCGGACCAACGGGCGGGTGGAGCAGCGCCAACGGAATGATCTTGCGGGGACTCAAGCCTCGGATCTTCAACAAGCTCGACAAGTTCGGTAAAAGGTGGCTCGAGGAGCTCCCGTCGGTCCTTTGGAGTCTCGGGGCGATGACTAGGCGAGCCACGGGGTTCACGCCCTTCTTCCCGGTGTACGCCGCCGAGGCTATTCTTCCCACCGACTTGGAGTTCGGCTCTCCGAGGCTCGGTCCTACGACGAACGGCGTAACCCGGACGGCTTCGGGAGGATTCATTTGGACATGCTCGAGGAAGCAAGGGGCGCGGCCCTTCTACACTCGGCCGATATCGATAATCCCTCCGACGCTACCACGGCCAAAAGGGTCCCGAACACGAGACCTCAAGGAAGGCGACTTGGTGCTGCGTCTTCGCCAAGACAACCGAGGCCACCACAAGCTCACGCCGCCATGGGAAGGCCCCAACATCGTCGCCGAGGTTCTCAAGCCGGGCACCTACAAGCTCACCGATGAGGACGGCCAAGTCCTCAACAACGCTTGGAACATTCAACAGCTACGTCGCTTCTACCCTTGAAAATTTCCAAGCTTTGTACACACTTTTGTACCTCGCGTTTTTTCTCTGGAGAAATGGAAGTAACAAGTACTTGTACATTTTTCCGCAAACGTAACACACGCCCGAGGCCCTCGGGGCCTAAGGATTTCAATTACAATAACACTCCCGCAAGGGTTGAGTGAGACTCGGTTTTGACTTACCAAAACCGAGCCTCCCTCGGGGGCTAGAAAGGGAGAACCCCTTGGAAAGCATCCCAAAAACACTTCTCGTTTTTCATCGGTCGTTTTTTAGCAAAATTTTTCGTACCCAAGTCTCGAACACTTAGGAAAGAGCAGCTAAGGGAAGTCGTTCGAGGCCGGGGCCGGCCGAGCCGCAAGGCCTCCTACGCCCATGCGCTCACGGAACCTCTACGCGTCACCCTTGGCCAAGGGAGGACTTCGGGCATTTGCGAAAGGTTGTTATGTAAGTAAGGGTCGGCAGAGCAGCGAGGTCACCTACGCCCGTGCGCTACGGTACCTCCACTCACTACCCTCGACTAACGTGCGACCTCTAAATTCGAAATAGTCTCGCAAGGCTCTAACCTAAAATGGGACCGAGATCAAAAAGGCATGAAAAGCAAGCAAAAAAGCGACCACAAAACGCAAAGGCCTCGGCGGGCCATAAGCATAAACACTTCCAAAAACTAACATAGTTTTTTACATAGGCACCCCGGCCCGAACCGCGAGAATCTACTGGGGGGCATCCGACCCCCCCCCTCCTTGGCGTCGGCGTCCATGGCGTCGGCGGCGTCGGCCCCTTCTCTTCTTCGGGGAAGATAGCCGGCGTAAAGTGCCCAACCCGGCGCTTGATCGTGGCCTCTTCAGCCCATTGGACCAGCTCGGTGAACACCTCGGCCTCGCGACCCTCCTCGTCCTCGGCGGCGATAAGCCCCTCGGCGACTTTGGGGAGGTTGAGGTCATAATGGGACAGGGGTTATCGCAAGGGTGTGCGACACGCCCGGTCCAAAGGCCGGACCGAAGGGCGGCGTTCACGCGTGCCTCCACTTGCACAGGCGGCGCCTCGGGCGGCCTAGCAGCTTCTTTGCCGGCGGGCTCGCCCGGCCTCACCCCCTCGATGCGCAGACGGCTTGAACCTTCTCCTTTAAGGTGTCGAGCTCGCCTTGCGCCGAGGAGTAGGCCACCTGCGCCGCATCAAGAGCCGCCGTTTGCTCCGACGACTTCCCCTCATTCTGCGTCCACGGGGGGGTCAATCTACGAGCAAGAAAGCAAAGATATGTTACCCAAAACATAAAACTTACCTTCCGTCAGCGCTATCTCCTCCGCCAGCTGCTCTCGGAGCTTGTTGGCCTCGTTCAGTGCCTGTCCGAGCTTGGCCCGCACCATGATGACATCATCGACAAAGAGCTGGTGATCGGTTTCCACGTTCACCAGATTCTCTGTCAAAGTCCCAATGGTGTTGTTCGCCCGGGCAACCGCCCCCCCATCACCTCCTTCTCATTTCGGACCTTGTCGAAGCTCCGACAATGCCGCCCCGGGGTCTCCCGACAGGAGAGCGTTCGCTCTCGAGCCGGAGGCCTCGACCTTCGAGTCCGAGACGAGGGCGGAGGTCGGCGTTTTCAGCACTCCGGGCAGCCAACTCGGCGCGGCCGACTTGCCTCTGGCTGGCTGGAGGTGGAGCGCGTTGCCAAGACCCGCCCTCAACCGGAGGAACTACGATTTCTCGGGGCGCTGCGCCCGGACCCACAACAATCGAGATCCAATGGGTTAGCCATTTTCAGGCGCCCGCGTCAAGGCAAGGCTTCGGGCACGAGCGTTGAAGTTACCTTCATCACGTCAGGAAGGTCCCTCGAGATGACCGTCGAGACCAGCTGGAGCAGATCTTCGGCTGACTTCAGGTACTTGCCGGTATGCTCCTATTGCTCCTGCTCCAGGGCGTCGTCCAGCACATAAACCGGCCGGCTCTCCGGGTCCCGGCGATCCGACCAAATGATCCGCGGTGGCGCCTTCTAGAGCTCGCCATAGCGGACCACCTCCCGGCTGGAAGACTCCTCGACGGGCGCCGCAGCCGATGACCCCGCGCGATCATTTCCTGAGGAAGCCGTGTCCATAACGGCTACCTCTTTCCCCCGCGCGGAGGCGGTATCCTCCGAGGAGGGGATCTCCACCACCTCCTGCGCCCGTGGTGTGGCTTTGGGGCGGAACCGGCGCCTGCTCCGCCATAACCACGTCGGCCGCGGCCTCCTCGGGGAGGCGTCGTTGCGGCTCTGCGGCGGGCGTCGTCACGGCGCCGTGCCGGGCGCTTGCGCCGCCTCTCCACCACGCCGGGGGGGGCGGCACCCTGATCGGCGGCATCGCGGCCACCTCTGCCTCGGCCACCGGCAGCCGCCACCGCCCGCGGGGGCAACGGTAGTGCTCGCCTTCTCGGCCCCTCGTCTCAGCTGCTTACGCGGAGCAAGTGGGGCCGGGGCCGGGGCCGTCTTGCGCTTTTGGCTGCGACGGCGACAAGGGTGGAATTTCAGAGGGAAAGAAGAAAGAAAAACGATGGAAAAAAGTTCCCGGGACGGGAAAAACGCTCACCCAATGACCGGCGGCTTGAACAATTGGCTCGCCGGAGCCGTGGTCGTCGGGGTTCGAACCTGAGGGGCCCTCGGCCCGCGTGGCCGCGGGGCCGCGGGCACGGGACGCTGGCCCCCCCCATCGTCGCCACCTCCTCGGCAGAGACCCCGCTCCGCCTCGGCATCTCCCTCACCGTCGCTGGCTTCTCCTGGGAAGGACCGAACCACCCTCGCCGGGGTCGGTCGGCGCGGAATGACTCCAGGAGGGCCTCCTCCCCCCCGCGGCGGGGTCACGCCTTCGGCCGCCTCGGCCGTTCCCTCGGCGGAACGAGGCAGGGGGGGCATCTCCCCCTCGCCCTCGGCGTCCTCTCTCCCTCTCCATGGGAGGCGTCGCGGCCTCGGACTCAACGCGGCATCGACTCGATGAGGCCGAGGCCGAGGCCAGCGCGTGGACTTCTCCGCCGCCCACCCTTGCTTGGCCAGCGTCGTCGAGGCGGGGGCTAGGCCATTGACCCCCTCAGCGCCTCCTCCCCCATGAAGCCGAAGAAGTCGAGGTCGTCCCCCTCGTCATCCTCATCATCGTCATCAGCGCCGGTGGTCTCGGAGGGTGTCGGCTCCCGGGGGAGTCCCTGTTCCTCCTGTCGGCACCGCAGCTTCTCCAAGTCCCGCAGCTCCTTCTGCTTGCGGACGTTTCGGTCCGCCTTGTTCTCCTTCTTCTTCTTCCGCTTCTCCGCGAAGGCCTTGTTCGCCTCCTCCGCGGAGATGGGGGGCTTGGACTTCTTCAGCTTCCCGCCCAAACCCTGCAAAGAAGAGGACGGGATGAGGACGAAGAGGGGGGAGATGCGGACACCAACTGTCCGGGATCAATCACAAGAACTTACCACGGAGATATAATCTAGGTCGGGGCGCATCGCGACCTTATAGAGGTGGGAGATGTCTGCCACCACCGCCGCCTTCTTGGTTCGAGCAATGATCTCGTCGTGCTCGAGGTCGACGGATGACATCCTCGTCCCGACCCAGCTGCTGCTGTCCTTCATGTCAAACAGGCAGGTCCGTCTCGCCATGAGGGCGGGACTCGCCCGCTGTGGAAGGCGGCGATGACGACCGACGCGTCCGGCCCACGGCGGAACAAAGACCTCGGGCGCCGAACACTTTCTTCGGGGGTGACCTTCTGCAGGATCGGCTCCTCCTTCCACCTCGGCTGCTCGCCTCGAACACCTTCCCAGGTGTAAGCGGGCAGGTGGCCGAAGTCGTTCCGGAGGTAGAACCACTTCGCATGCCAGCCGCGGTTGGAGGAGGCGAGTTTCGCCGGGATGTAGGAATCCCGGTGGCGAGCTCGCAACTGCAGCATGTAGTTCCCGGCGCGGACCGCCAGCCTCTTCCCCCTCTCGACGCCTTTGAAGTAGATGGCGCCCTCAAAGAAATGGAGCCAGAGGTCCCAATGGGCCTCAACCCCGAGAAACCCCTCGCACAGGGCGACGAACACCGCCGCATGCGTGATGGAGTTGGGATTGAGGTTCTGCAGCTCCAGGCCGTAGTACTCGAGGATCGCCCTCAAGAACCGGCCCACCGGCATCCCGAACCCATGCTCGTGGAATGCCGTGAAGCTCACGACGTATCCCGGCGGCGGGTGCGGGGACAGATGGCCGGCCGGCGGGACCATCCACTCCGGCCTGGCGTCGTCGGCGCAGGGGTGGAGAAGCCCCTTCCCCACGAGCGCCAGCAGCTCCGCCAACGTCACGGAGCTCGATTCCCACTCGTCCACACCAACGACTGCGACCCTCGACGCCATGGCAACAGTGGGGGTAGGTGAACGGCGGTGAGTCCTCTCCCTTCTCACTATTCCTTCTCCTCTCGGTGGCTCTTGAGCAGATGGCGACGGCGGGGGAGGCAAAGGCGAGCGCAAGGGCGAGGAAGGCAAGAAGAAAGCCAGCCACCGCCTGTGCCAGGTACTTATACCCAAAAACCCCAGTCCATTCGACTACCCGCATTTAATGCACAATCACGTCCGGGATTCCCTACTCAATGGCATATCACACGGAGTCCCAGACGCCCAAGCACGGTGGCCCACGCCCCACACGGGCCCCGCGGCACCCACGCACGCGGCACGCGGTTTTTTTCTCCACAAAAGATCCCGGCGCCAGAGCCCCGGGCCTGACGGCTGGCAAGGCGGCTCGGTGGTGGCCGCTGCCGCACGCCACCGTCCGCGTCTGCCCGTGGGACCCCGCGCGCACGCGTGCGGTGCGTCAAACCGCCTCGATCGTGGGGGGGCCCACCACCTCTCCTGCGACAGGTGGCGTAGCGGCGCTCGCCGCCCGCACCGTAGGGGCTGCCTCTCAAAGGCGCGCCCACAACCCCACGATCGAGTTTCCACAATAGGCGCTTCCTTCCCACGGAAGGAGCCCGAAGCGGCGGCCCGTGTACGGTCCGGAGGTTCATGGGCTGGCCCACCACGGGGTTCGACAGGTCGCCTCGAGGACAACGAGTCGGGGATGGCTTGGGCGGTCTCATACACGCCCCGCCCTGCACACAAGGGACCCGTCCCGGCCAGCTGTGTCCGAGGCCAGCGAGGCAGTCCGAGTTGGGGGGATCCCGCGTGGGAGTGCAACGAGCCCTCGGGACCTGGCAGACGGGACCCGGGCCCCCCCTCAGACATATCTTGCAGGCTCGAATGGAATGCGCCTCCAGGCCCAGCCAACCCCTAGCGAACGGGGCACAGGCATTCCACTCAGACTAACCTGTTAACAGCTCACCGGATCTTAGCCATGTTCGGCACTCGTCGACGACAGCATGGTGAAATCCACCCTCCTCCCTCGGAAGGGATGCAGAGGTACGAACAAAACTGACGACCAAGTACCGCTCAGCCGCCCCACACCGAACAGGGGCTCGGGGGCTCCCCCGGCACAATGGCCGAGGCTGGGAAACGTCAACTAACTCGCTCACCAAGCTCCCGGCCGAGCCGACGGGCCCGGGGAGCACGGCAAACGGTAGGAACGCTTCAACCAAAACAAGCGCAAACCCTCGAAGAAACACCCACACTCCTCCAGAGACTCCATTTTATGGTATTGGGCAATCGTAGTGATTCAGAAACTCGGAGGAATGCCCACGGGCCACGATCACAATCAGAACACGTACAAGCCCCCCGAAGAGTGCCCACACTCCTCCGAGGCCTCGGGGGGCTACACCCGGCGCGCCAGCGCTTCGCGCCCCACCCGGAGAACATAGCCTCCGGGACGAACAAGCACCTTCACCAAACACGAGCAAACCCTCGGAGAGTCGCTCACACACCTCCGGGGCCTCGGGGGGCTCGCCCGACGCAGGCGCTTGTGCGCACCCAACATAGGAAAGCCAAAAACACCTAACGACGTGCCTAACAAAATCCTAGTATAAAGGTCACAACCTACGAATGAGTATACATACTCCTTCAAAGGTTCGGGGGCTCCTGTCGGGGGCCAAAATAAGGGCCCTCCAAAGAATCAGGCCCAACGAACGCAAAGCAAGGCCACACAATAATGAAATACGGCCTGCCGAGGCCTAGCACATTGCTCACCGACCCATCTGAGCTTCCCCTTGCCGGGGCCTCAGACGGGCGCTAACTTTCCGCCTCGTCCGAGCCCTCCCCGCTGGGGCCTCGGGTGGGCGCTAACGCTCCGCCTCATCCGAGCCCTCCCACAGAGGCCTCGGATAGGCGCTGGCTTTCCGCCTCATCCGAGCCCTCCCCGCTGAGGCCTCGGGCGGGCGCTAATGCTCCGCCTCATCCGAGCCCCCTGCGGTGGGGCCTCCGACGAATGCCGAGTTACCGCCTCTTCCGAGCCCCTGCGCTGGGGCCTCGGATGGGCCGCGCCCGCTTCCCAGGTCAAACCAAGGCCACTGGCTGGATGTATAACTGCCTCCCGCCTTCCCACAGTGACCGTCAGGGCAATGTTATCCTCTGGCAGGGGATGGGAGCCATCCCGTCACCACTCTCACCCGTGCTCATGATTACGCTACTTCTACAGTGGCGGCCATGCCTGCTACTGTAGGGCACTGTTATGCCTAACCTCTATGACAGGTCCCATCCTGGAGTCCCAACACGACGTACACCATGCCCCGGGCCGACGTACGGCGTCAACTTGGTACGGAGCCCAGGTCATCCGGAGCCCCGGTCACTGTGCACCCAGGTTTTTAGAGCCCGGGCTGGCGATGTGGCCTCGATACAGCGTATCTCTGCACCGGCCACGCCGTATACGACAGCGACACCCCGGCCCTCGGGGCCTCGGACCGGGGACAGGTCAAAGCTACAGTGGGCTACAGGGCTCGGATACGTCCCCATGATGTCCTCACCAACCTCAGCAGGGACAGACGTCCCTTCCGTCACCAGGGCCGAGGAGAGCTCCAGGACGGCGCCCACAACCGGCAGCACGGCGCCGTACATGACAGGACCGCCATACACACCAAGGCCTCGGCACCGGAGGGGAAGACGTTTCCAGAGCCTCGGACAAGGCCTCGGCCAAGAAGGGACGGCGCCTACAGTCATCTCACACATTCGAGACCTTTGTGTAAACCCGTTCCTCTCCTTGCGGCTATAAAAGGGGAGGACAGGGGTCCCTCCAGGGACAAGCTGAACTGACGACCAACGAGCTCAGTCCAACGCACTCACTTCACACACTTCCTGTTGGTATTTTTAACTGCACTCCATTAAATAAGTTTTAAGTAGGATTATCCATAAGCGCACGAGATATCATACCAAAGTCACATTTTACCCTGAGGTTTTAAATATCGTATCCACAGAGGAACAGGTTGTGATAATGACAACGTCTATAGACTAAACCCTACAATTAGGCTAGATAATATCAAGAAAAAGGAAATAGCTATTGTACTCTAGTTCCAATAACCGGTAAACTTTGTATAATATCGTCTTATCGGACAAGTGACCTGAATAGGAGAAGAAACAGAGTAATCTACCTACCGATTAACCTATAAGCCTATCCGGTCCTATCAACGGGAAGTGGACTACGAGAGGATTCAACGCAGCTATAAAGTCACCTACGCGAGCTACCACTATCCGGCTGATCAGGGAACATTCACAAGTAAATCTAGCCTAGGCACCACGCCTACACTACGAAATACAACTTTAACCTACAGGGTCCTATAGATCAAAATTCTCAATATGAGATGTGAACCAAAGAACGAATAAGAACAAATTGCTTACTTAAATCGGAATGGTAAATACAAAAGTACCTCAGAACGCAGCTCTGGGCGAGGAAGCTGAATCCAGAAGAATACAGCCACGAAGAAGCGCCGACAGGCCGGAGCTCCTCCAGAATCTCTACTCCTCTACTCAATCTCTCTAATCTCTAAACAAAACTAGATCTAGAAGAACTAGTCTCTCCTAATTGCTACAACTAGATGAACTAGAACTAGATGAACTAGACTAGATCAACTAGAGGGACCCTAACCCTAATTATGTAGAGAATATGAAGCACCGGGGTGTAGAATGCCTCTTGGAGGGAGCCTTGGGCGTCATTATATAGGCCGAGGTGGAGTAGGGGGCAAGGAACCGCCACGTCAGCGATCCGCGTCTTCATCTCATGTGTACCGTCGGATCAAACCGACCTAAAATCAACGTAGGGATGGCTTGCTTGGCTTCCAAGGATGCGTGGGGAAGACTCCGGAAGGCGGCGGGCGAGAGGATGACCTAGGGGCGCCGACCGGCCCCACCTGGCTCCCTCGGGGCCTCGGCCGCCGGGTGTCTTCTAGACCCTTCCTCGAGTCCGATGATGATGTTGTTCCGTTGTGGATCAATTTCGTGATAATTGAGCTCTATAATCCCCTTTTTATGCTTTTCTAAAAAATTACCCCGAAAATACGAATATGCAAAACTTCGTGGAATTTGTCGATAAAGCCCTAGACTAGTGTGTTTTCTTGTTTTCCTTCGGGTAAAATGCCCTAGTAAAAGTTGACGCTAAGGAGTATCAACACTTCCTCAACACGAGACTTGGGACCAGCTCCCTCTCTCCACTTGCTTGTACACCCTACCTACAAGCACTTAGGTGCAGAATAATACAAGTCTTCCTTGTGTCCTTCTTGCACACCTTCCGGAGTTGGGAGCACGCACCACAAATTTACTCGTTGGTGCTAGGACCGCCAGTTCTAGCATCGACATCTTCCATGACTGAACGTATATTATACAGCCAACACCAGAGGTTCGAAGAAAACTCTTTTCCACGCAGAATGCATTGAAAATAAGAACACTCTAGCTGGATGACTTGGATAAAGAAAGACAATAAGAGAGACTAGAAAGATCGAGACCTGTTCCGTCTAAAGTGGATCGCCCTGGAATCACAAGAACCCTCTGCTTCTTCTCCGCCACTGCCGCCATAGTCATCTCGGCAGGCGTTGCAGGCTCGCTCTCCTCACTCCCTGTGGCGGGGACGGCCAGCACGACGCCGTCGGGGCTCGGGCCTGTGGCAACGATTCTTGGGGCACCACCCGGTGGGGTCCTGCGACGACTCGACCATGCCCGCGAGCGAGCGAGGAGGTGAGCACCAAACTCTCACTAGCAGAGGTGACGCAAAGGAAGAGGAGTGGCTGGCCCTAGCCTGGCCAGGGTGGGACGCCCAAATCCTGCGTTCAGGGTGAGCCAGGCTAACTCTGTATACGGCGAGCCAAGGCTGGCTAGGCCCTAGGATAAATTCAAGCAACCAAACACCTAGAACCTGGCCCAAAGTAGCCCATGGCCACATCTAGATTGCAACCAAACACGCCTGTAGTGTTTGAGAAAAGTGTGCATAGAATAATAGGCCTGAGAGCTACCCGCACAACCAAAAGAGTTAGATGGTCTCGCTCTCGTATATAAAAAAGAATCATATTTTTTTCAAATGAAAACAAACTTTATATGAAAATTTTAAAGCTCTACGTGTTTGTAGATAACTTTCTCAATTATCTAAGACTTTACATAGTTACTAGATTTTGAAATTTAAAATTTTAACTTTCCCGTATTACCTTAAATGTTGACATAGTCTATACTAAGTTTGTAGCCCTTAACGTGGACTAGAAGTTTGCAGGTGATAACTTTTTAAATTAAGATTGTTTAAGGGATAAAATATTTGTTTAAAGTTATCAGATTTTGAATCCAAGATTTTTAGGTTTTTCAAACAATCCTGTTGACATAGTCTATACCAAACTTGTAGCTTAAGACACAATGTACAACTTTGTTTGACAATTTCTTTATTTAGATCATTTGAAGGTCCAATTTTTTACTTATTAAATTTTGAATTTAAGTCTCAGCAATATGGATGCTTGTCGACCCTTTTTCCCACTTGAATCCACCGCATCCCAACACCAACTGTGGACAGTACTTGGATGCTACATCTTTTCTTTTTTTTGCGAATAATTTGGATGCTACATCGTAGCAAACAGTATCAGCAACGAACCCCTTGTGCTTAATGACAAAAACGAAATGATGAAGTGATCTTCATATGTGGTAGCCGGAGAAAAAAAGTTGGGTACGCATGCCTGATTGTGTGGAACTTTGACATAACGGCGTGATGATGGAAGGCCGATAACGTAGGGTTCATTAATCATTATACTTCTCGTTAGGATCCAGATAAAAGCCAATCAAACTTGCCGGAGCACGCCTAAGCAACACACATTGCATCCATGATGAGATCAGGCGTTCCTGAGACCATCTCAAGTAAAACAGGTATATATACGCATCACATTATTAGGAGCTAAGAAAAGGGTGTCACCATTGCATATGGATCCTCCTATAGATTATGCTTTCAAAACAGTCTGTTTGGTGACCACTAGTACACAAATGGTTTTTCTTGACAGTGGCTTTTTATTCACTGGTGGTTTATAAAACTTACGCAAGTATAGAAGAAACAGCCAGTGGGTCCGAGACAAGAACCGCCAGCCATTGTAAATCAATCAGCACGAATGGTTTGATTTTTGAGAATTTTTAAGTGATAACCAAGCGCACTTTGGTGAAAGAAAATGTGTTATTTGGATTTGTAAAGACATTGTAAACGATGAACATGTGTAATGATAATTACATGTCATGTATTTACTTGTAACAAAAAATCTATCAGCGTGGGCCAAGCATATGGCTGCGACAGCCACTATTTTTTATTTTGCAAATAATTAGCACAGACGTGTGTCGTAACAGACCGCAAGTGTAAATAGATTTGTATAGGCGGCTGATGTAACTTAAAAGCCAGTGCAGATTAATTTTTATAGACGGACTACATAACATTACTGCCATTAGAAATAAATCTGTACTGATAGATTTTATTTTGCCGTCATTAGAGATACATTTTTTTACTAGCCATGCACACTGGTGATTGCCTCAAACGCTAGTAAATATGGATTTGGCATCGCCAAGATAAGTGTCACACGTCCAACACGGACGATAACCGCCAACAGCAAGGACGGGTCGAAAGAGGCCCCGGAGGGGGGCGCTATTGCCTCTGGCGGGCCCCGCGGCCTGCCCTAAGGCAGGGGGAGGGGGCGCGCGCTAGGGCGGCTGCCTGCCATTACCTTTTTTAGTATTAGTATTTATTGTTTAGGAATAAATAAGTTATTAGATTGAAGTTAGAACATTGATTATGGAAGGGGAATTTGTGTTCGATAAAGACTCCTCCATCTTGCTTATAGGTCGCCCTGATTCGGACTATAAATAATAGGAGCATGTAACAAAATCAATCAAGAAAGTATTGGACGAAAAGCTCTCTATTCCTCTCTCTCTCTTTCTCCTCCCTAGCCGCCATTGCCTCTTCCTCCCGCACACGCCACGCCACCGCCCCCCCCTCGCCGTCGCCGTTGTAGCCCATCCACCCCCCCACACACACACACACGCACGCACAACGGTTTCGTAAGACGATTTTAGGTTTTTGGGACGACGCACTGTTGGTTCCAAATGCAGGTGTCTGTTACTGAAGTGTGCAATTCATGGAGCAGGTAGTGCTCTAGCTAAGCATGTGTGAATGAAAAGGCTGAAAAGGGGGACAGGAGCTGCATGAAGGCTCATGATTTACTACACTTGCCTATGGTCCAAAAGATACACCGGTAATATATATGGTTATTAGAAACTTATACTACTGATGGGCTAAGATCACTTCCTCCTTCTTCCTATATGACAAAGTCCCTGACCATATATAACAACAACATTGGTCCAGAAGCGCATTGTTTGACCTTAACTACAGTGATGTGTAATCCTTTGCGTATTTGAGAAAAAAACGTGTATACCAACATTGATATGAAAAACACCTTCGTGATGGTAGGGTTTATTACTCAATAAGCAACTAATAAAGCCTACCAAGCATATCATCCACATGGAGGTACTTGGGCACCCCCGGCCCAGTCCTGACACCTGGAGACATGCATCCATGATGAGATCAGGTGTTCCTGAGACAATCTCAAGGCAACAAGCATGAATGCATCATATGATTAGGAGGTGAGGAAAGGAGATCACCTATGGATATGGATATGGTTCCTAACTTTAGGGTTTCTTTCAGTCGGCAACGCCAATGTCTCATTTAGCAGTATATTTGCTGACTGGACCCACTTGTCAGTGACTGTTTGCTGCATTGTCTTCTTAGGACAATGAACGCGATATGTGATGAATATAAGAAGAGGGTTATTTTCCAAAGTCCAAATGAATTCCAGTGTCTGTTGCTGCAGGGCGTATGTAAGCAGGCAAGGGGCAGCAAGTGCCCTAGCAAGCAAAAAGCCTGGTCCAAAGGGGACAAAAGAAGCATCAAGGTTCATGATTGGTTACACTTACACTGATGGTCCCAAAAGGTAGGCTGACTGCAACCGGTGATGTCGATACAGACTTACACTGATGGTTGTCTATTGGTAATTTGGTACAGAGGCATCACGTTCTTGTGTTTTTAGCTTTCAAGTTTTGAACCAATGGTACTAAGATCTGGTGTTCAGAGCAGAGGTGCTCCCCTGATCATTGTATTTTTCCCTTGGAGCAACTTGGCCTGAAAAGCTTACACCTCTTGATGCATGCTACTCATGTTTTGATAGGTGGGTGTTGGATGTTTATCCAACGGCTTAATATGAACTTATCAATTGTTGTACTTTTGGAAACCAAAATAGTGGTACAGTTAGCCTTTCAAATCCCTCTGTGTATCAGTACAATTGTGCAAAACGCCGACTGACAAGCAAGTTGACACTCAGATGCAGCCGAACTCGTGGTTACACAACGATTTCTGAACAATAACCTCTTGTGTAAAGAATCCGGCGCCTTCTGTTTCAAAACTAGAGCGACGGGCCCAGAAGCTTAAAAATTTTCCCAGGCCTTGTTTAGTTCCATGCAAGTTTCACTGAAATTTGCAAGTTTTTCCACTCTCTCTCCATCACATCAATTTCTACCCGTATATATGGAGTATTAAATGTTAGTGAAAAAAATAACTAATTACACAGTTTTGTTGTAAATCACGAGACGAATCTTTTAATCCTAGTTGGGCCACGATTGGACAATATTTACCAAATACAAACGAAATGCTTCTACATTACAACTTTTTTCCAACACTTTTCATCTAAACAAGGCCCCAGTGTTTGCAATGGCGGCAGCAGCCAGCAGCAGACAAGCAGAGAAAGATTGCAGGCAAGAGCTCGGAACTCATCATCAGCAGATTAGCAGAGAAAGATTGCAGTTACTGTTGTCCTACAGCAGGTGGTTCAGCGCCCCGCCTGCCCATGGACTGCACTGCCCTGATCTGTATCCATGGAAGAGCAATGCAATGCAATGCAGTGCAGTGCCGTGCAGTGCAGCAGCAAGTAAAGCCGTCACATGAGCAGATCACAGCCTGGCATGTCTCTGTCTCTCCAATCTGGTCACCTACACCTCTCTCTCCCCAGCTGCCCCCTCTCAAAACTTGAAGGCTCTCTCTACTTGCTTTGCTTCCTGTGGGTGTCCTGTGCACTAGATGTAGGATGGACCAGGAGGGATCATTAGTGAGCGCCGTCTAAATCAGAAACTCTTGATGCTCAATGAACAGCGAGTCCCTGTCGAGCATTCATTTCAGTTATTACACGGCCGTTTTTTCAGTTTATTCTCTCTCTGCAACTGTTTCCGTAGACGAGCTTCTTCTGATAGGAAAGGAATAGGGCCCCTGCAAGTCACCATTTGATCTTTGAACACGGCTGGATTGCTCATGCAGTTAAGCTGAATGGATCAATACTTGCTCATGCAGTCATGCTGAATTGCTCATGCTCAGTTCATCACTAGATTCTGATTCCCTTCACATGACAATGACATGAACCGATTCGGATTGCATACATACCGTGGCCCCGTGCATTTCGCCAGTGGGTGGACGGACTGACTGGCTTTGCATCTCCCAGATCAAAGCTGACACACCCTTTTGAGACGGTGAGCCGCCAACAACGCCCCCAAAGCCGCAGCAGTGCTGGTACCACTCGAGTTCTCTTTGCCAATTGCCACCACCAGCTGCTGTTCCCGAGATAATGGGCACGTTTGGAGGTGTAGTTCACCCGTGCCTGTGCTCAGCCAGGCGAGTCTAACCTTGCCCGGCCAAGAGAGCCAATTTAACTAGCTCACTTTAGCGAGGAAAAACTCGCTTGCACGGTAAGGAAACCAAACTAATTCCTTTTCCTAGCTGGGCAAGGCAAGGTGAGACTTGCCTAGGGAACCAAACGTGCCCATTAGTCTCTCCAAATTCCCTCTCTTTCCAATCTAACAACATTCACTTATCTCTGTGCTGACAGTGGGCTGGTACTCCGGATTCAGAAATGCAGTAATCATCAAGTCGAATTTTGGATGAGTGAAATCTCCCAAGTAGGATCCCAGCCCAAACCTTGATTGGCAAAAGGTCGGCAAAGAACAATGAGGGAATAATCATTTAGGATTGTTTACGGATTGGATAGATCCAATATGCTAATCCAATCCGTACGTGTACTAGTTTCTCACAGTTGTAGATGGCGTAGGGCGCCGGTGGCCGTTGGGTAACAGAAACCATAACTCTCCAGCTCGGACCACAGGGACGCCGGCCCATCAACTGCAGCATCCCAATCAGTCCCCAACCACGCCTGGCAACCCTAATCAAGTCTTGCAAGTACTCTTACTGTGGGACGCTGTCATCCCATTTGATGGTAAGCAAAAGCGTCATGGGAGCTGGCAAATGGTGTAGTTGCCAATGCAGACCAAGGAAAAGCCTGCATCCTTGAAGGCAAACAGCATCCACATATTATGTATGGTCTCTGTGGTGGTAACAAGTGGTAGTATCATAGAGTAATGTGGCAATAGTATGTACATCGCGGATGATGTAGTGAACTGTAATATATATTGCTGATCATGGAGTAATCTATTATATTCCTGAAATTAACAGCTTTAGTTAAATGTAATACAACGAAATACAATGCGAATGCATATGATGTAACTGAGTGCAAGAGAGAACTTGCATTGTGAGGAAGCAAATGAATTTGCATGTTAGCCCAGCAGGTGGTTGCTGCAGGGAGACCAGGGAGTGGAAAGTCAGAGACAGTATTATCAGTGTACAGCTACAAATTGTTGTACTCATCAACCTAGAAAAAGGACCAAGAATAGTACTGTGCTGAATTTACTGATTGCGAATGAATGCTTACTTGCTCCATGGTCAGATGAGCAGTGTACATGCATGCCAGCCCTCTGAAAACGATGAAAACGATCGAGAGCCCTGGTGCAGAGTAGCACTCAACAGTTCATCAATTCATTATGCATAGCAGGCTGATTCATGATCATGACCCATTTCAATTTTGAAAGCTTTGTTATTCTTAGAATTTTCTTTATCCTGTTGTGTTGCTATCTTCAGTATCAGCTCTACTTTCTGAACAAAAAGGGCCAACAAGAGGAAAATCCTGAAGAGAAGGTAAACAAATGGACCTACCAACTAAACCCGTGCTTTAAGGTGAGCAGAAAATGATATTATTCCCTTTTGAGATGAGTGGTGGGTTAGCATCAACAACTACTACACAGATATTACTATTATACTTCCTAAACTAGTGGCTAATGCTACACCTTTATGTAACAGTTACATTGTATCATAGCTTTTCCCAGATGTGCCTTTTGCAAAGTCCCAGGCTGACGAAAAACAAATGACTAAGGTACTGACTTAATATTCGCTGCCTCAGCGCTCCATATGCAGATATGTTAGAGGTGGCGAAACATAGGCCCAGGTCATTGACTGACTAGATTACCATATCACATAACATTTTTCTAATCTCTGAAAAATACAGATCTGATGCAAGTTACCAAGTAACAAACCTGTTTCCAGGTTGCTTCACACAATGATTCAACAAGATTAATTATGTACAGCAAGAGTTAGAATCAGGGCCTTTCCAGTCAACAAAGCTCTATATTTCATCTAACAAGATGATGATCTCATGTGCAAAATGCACCAAAAACAAAGTGGAAAAAAAAAAAAAGAGAAACAAGCAAAACCAAACTACAAGTACCCTTTGCTGTTTCATATCACTTGTACACTATGGAACAGAGCAGAAACCTGACCTTGGCACCTTGGCTTGGCACTACTGAAGTTGCCACTCCACACAATCATCAAAGTCGAGACTACTAGAGCAATCAAGCAGCGCGTTCTGCTGTTGCTCGTACCGGCAGATGTAATTTAGGCCAACAAGCAATTCACAGATCACTGCCTCTGTCTTCTCCCGATCAGCAAAATACAGAGTCTGCAGTAGCAGTACATTCCCCTTCAACACGATCTGCTGCTGCTCAAAGTTCCTCTCGGCCTGCCACCGGATCATATTATGGGCCATCGGAGCAAGCCAGGCCAACGTCTTCTCCAGTGTCTCTCGCCAATCGTGCGCGAGGAATGCGTCGTAGATCGCCATGCTCTTCACATATGTTTTCAGATTCTTCCTCAATGCCACCTTCAGACTCGATGGAAGCATCTGGTACAGGTCGTCCCGTGCCTCCTCGCCGACAAGGTGTGGATACCGGAGCAGCTTCTCGATGATGATGACGATGTTTGCGTAATGCAATGCGAGAGCGGAGCCCCCAACGGTGGACGGCGGCGCAAGTGATGTCACCGTGCTCTTGGGACCAAACCGTGCCTTCCTGCCAATCCTGCCACTCTTGGATGATGGCGTCGTCGTCGAAACCCCTGCTCGCCGCTGAATGGCACAAGCATCCCTGATCTGATGGTGCTAATGCAGCTGGAATCTTCCAAGAACTCATCCTCCAACTCATCCTTCCATGACACCGAGCTGCTCAAGCTCAAGCACTCCATGAACATCTTCCCCGGGCTTGCACCGCAGCTTGACCGGAAATTCACTGGCCGCGACACCTCTGGATCGACTCTGGAAATCGGCCCTGACTTGCCGTCGCTGAGATTTGCTGTCACCGGACCGGAGAGCCGCCGGCTCTGGTCGCATTGCCCCGACGACGACTCACTGGGTCGCATGGCCAGCAGGTCGAGCCCCAGCATGGGGTCGCCGAAGACGAGGCGGATGCGGTCGTAGATGGCGCAGACGGCGCGCGCGAGCAGGAGCACGGCCCTGTCGTAGGTCCAGCTCCAGAGCGAGGCGTCCCTGAGCCTGCGCGCGTCGTGGCGGCGCCACCGCGCGCGCTGCTCGAACGCGCGGCGGGCCTCGTCGGTGGGCAGCTTCCGCGCGGACTGCTCGAGGTCCGCGAGCGCCTCGAGCTCGGCGTAGAGCGCGGCGGTGGCGGCGGCGAGGCGGTCGAGCTTGCGCACGAGCGAGGCGGCGTCGGAGGCGGAGGCGACGGCGAACGCGCCGGCGTCGGCGGCGTCGGAGCGGCCGGCGAGGAGGTCGGCGTAGACGTGGTCGAAGCCCACGAGCGGCGGCGCCGCGCACCTGCGGCCGAGGCGCGACGCGACGGCGGCGACGCGGTTGAGCGCGTCGAGCTTCTCGGCGAGCGCGAGCGCGAGGAGGCGCGCGTCGTCGCCCGGGACGAGCTCGCGCACGGCGTGGCAGCCGAGGCAGAGCGGGCCCAGCAGGCGCGCCGCCTCCGCGTCGGAGAGCGAGCGGTAGAGGTTCGCGGCCCGCGACATGGCGTTCGCCACCTCGAACGACAGGATGCCCAGCCTGCCGTCGCCCGCCGCGGCCGCCGCCCCGCCCTTATTGGCGGCGCTCGCCGCCTGCCGCGCCTTCTTGGAGGAGGAAGAAGAGGAGGAGGACGACAGCGTCGCCATGGAGAGCACCTTGTGCACCAGCGGCTCCGCCACCATGACTCCTCCGGCCGCGTCGTCACGTCGAGCGCTCAAATCAGAAAAATCCTGTTGCAGGAGGAGTAGAGAAAAAGATCTTGGCTTTCGCCTTGGGGACGAACTAGGCGAGCTGGGTTTGAATTGGACCGCTTCGATTTCGTGCGTGCGTGCGTGACTGGCTAGCTGGCCTCGGTCAGCAGCAGCAGCAAGCGGGAAGGAATTAATGGCGGGCCAGAGAACGCAGAGATAGATGTCAACACTCGGAGACAAGGCCGCAAGGCTGGTAGAATGGAGAACCGCGAAAGGAGAAGAGCATTTCTCGGGTGGTGCGCCAAGAACCCCCGAGGAGAGCGAGGAAGAAGAAAGGAACGAACGAATGACGGCAAGGGGAAGAGGAGGAGGAGAAATGAGCGAGACGAAGCTAGTAGCTACGGCAGCAAGGTGTGTGAGATTTGGATGCGGGAGGCGACGCCATTGATGCGCCCCACCCAGCTCCTCGCTGGTGGCATTAAATTGGAGCAGGAGCAAGGCAACAAAAGCAACCAGCCGCCGCGGGCGTCCCCCCTCGCTCCAGGAGAGGGAGAGGAAGAGGGAGAGGAGGATGGGCGGTGCAGTGGTTGGCTCTGCTTCTGCAATCTGCGCCCGGCGGCCCGGTCCGGGTGGGTAACTTTCCCTGGTGCCCTTTTTACATTTCCGTTTCGATTTCCACGAGGACCCAAAGGCACTGTAGGGTGGGACCATGAGCTTCCATGGACCAGGGGGACCGTATTGTCAGTGGGGTTGGAGACGATGGTGGGTTGTGGAAGGAAATTTGTACTGGAAGGAAATTTGTGTTGGGTGGAGTAGTAGCAGTTGCGTTTGAACGGGTGGACTTTGGAGCAAGTAAACTTACCGCAACAGCACGTCGTTTTGCAGTTTGACCCTCGCATTTGATAAATTTGGATAATAGTAGTAATAGATAGATTTCCTTCCTTTCTTTGTCTCTTTCTTTCTTTCCTTCCTTCATTTCTTTATTTCTTCTTTTGCCTTTCTTTTCCTCTCGATGCACTCACATTTTTGTTTGTGAAGTTGACAAAGATTTAAAATACATACTTTATTTTGTCCTCAATAAATCTACATAGCTGTGTGTCGTTCACCTTATTTACATTCTTGGAAAAATTTCTAAAAGGTATTTTCATTGTGTTCCGTTCTTTTTTATTTAAAAGCAAAATTAAAAATAGGTAGGCGCCTCCCCTGCTTATTCGGTCAAAAAAGATGGTTGTGTATTTACTTAACATTTTTTCCTTCCTTGATTCACTCATGTGACAAATATTTGACACTTTGTTTTCTCGAACTCAAGTGAACTATTCGAAAACTATATTTTTATGTTGCTTTTTAAATATTTTATATATGAGTTTAAATGTTTAAAAGGTGATACGGGTAGATTTGTCTTTGAAAATAGTTGTATATAAAAATAGAAACTGTGACCGAACATTAAAATGGTTGACTTCGTAGTATGCCCCAAAGCATAGAGTGGGTTTTCAAAACAATGTTGTTCTCTCTTGAATTTAGCACTCAGTCATCATATTTTCCTTTCTACTATTCACCTGCTCATCTCGGATTCCCTTCTCCCTACATGGAAAAATAATAGAAGACTATTACTAGTATATGGAAAACAACAAATGCTCCTAGTCCTAGAGAATAAGACAAAATAGCGTGTGGAAACATTCCTGACGTTGAGACATGATCCCCAAGGAAAAAGTTGCTCCCGCAAATGATTATGTGAATGACACGCCAACTTGAGTGAAGTAACCCAATGGATCACTCCAAGCAAGTGAGATGCTATGGCTACACCATATTTGTATCTTTCTTGGGTTAATCATGCTCGCTATTGCAGTTAAGATCCTATTTGATGGAGCTCTGACTCTAGAAAGTATGTGGATTTTCTAGAGTTGGTCATCTATAGCTCTAGAAAACCGTAGATCTACATCTACATGTATATTACATGACTCATTTTATTTATATTTTTTTATTAATAAAAAAAATTTTTAAACTGTTTTGATTTAGTCTACAAACTATAGATCCAATATAGATCCCGAAGCTAAAGTTGTGCCAAACAGACCTGAAGTCACTCACTGAACATGATGTAACCAAAATAAGGGTTCCTTCGAAATGTGGAAACTTTCATATGAATCAATAAATTATTATAGAAAAAGGGGAAACATCCAACATTTCAAAAGAGGGCCTAATATTGTTTTTGTGTTCGTTGTGAGTCCAAGTATGGTTAAAACCTAAAGTTTATAATAATACAATGTTGTTTAACATTGAAAAGAAAAAAAAACTTTAGTGAATCTATATATCTAAAATCTATAATATTATTCAAAACAATTTCTTAAAGAAAGACTATACAATGAGACCGGGACAAATGAGTGCAAACACCTAGAGTAAGGACCCTTTTTTATTCTTCCAAGTTGGCTTGAATTTCATAGCATTTATTTTGTTATAGAAAAACTTTTGATTGCCATTCTCCTTATTCTTACACTAGTTTAGTTTGAGAAATGGTTGTTTGTGTGTAACCAAAGTCCAAAGCAGAAGTGGAAATCCATGTGAAGTAAGATTTGACTGCTGAGTTGTCATTGTTTATTTTTGTCGCAGTTGGGTGAGATCTAAGAATGATCGTGCGCGTTCTGCTTTACACTACTACGTGCAGATGGTAGGACGAAGTGACCAGCAATAAATAAATTTTTTGATTGACTATTGACTAGATTACACTACCTAACCTAATATGAAGTCTTGCCCTATCTTTGTTGCGGTTAGAAGCAAAAAGATGTGTTGCCTGCAAATTAATTCTTGCCGCGCACCAAGGTAAAGGATGACTAGCCGTGAAAGCAAAATAATTTTACCACGGGAACACCTGGTCGAGTACAGTTTTTCTTGCTTGTTTTGTCATTGTACTGCACTCCCTCTATTTTAGTAGAGAGAGTCGTTTTCAGATAAGATTTAAGTTAAAGATTAAAATATAAATTATGAATAACTTTAAGTTGTTGAGTTTAAAAATAAAAAAAATCTAAAATATTACTTTTATAAGAATATATATGCATTACTTTTTAATAAATATTTTTATAAATCTTATCTAAAATAACTTCTTTAAGCAACCTGAAGAGAATATTATAATGGAATACCAACCGTTATGTTATATATATTTTATATTTATAATTTATAAGTGGTAGTGGAAACATAAAAAAATGTTAGGGGCGCACTTCAGACGCAAATGTTTTCCATGACACGGGAAGGTATGGTCACGAGTCACGAGTTGTCGGACACGCCTGGTGCATTATATCTGACACGTTGACAGCACGGGTCCCTTCGGCCCACGTGTCAGCGGCGTAATTTTCCATGCCGGCTGCCTTTTGACTTGCCACCAAGCTCACATCGAGCGTTTCCTCCACTACTGCCATGTGGGCCGCCCGGTCGTCCCGGCCGGCAGCGGCTGCTTCTGAATCGAGGAGTTCAAACTTGAAAGACCGTAGTATCAATTTCACAATATACACTGCACACAGGCTAAGCCGTCGGTGTAGTTTCACATGTTGAAATACGACTAAGCTCTATTTTTCTTTTTGCGACGTGAATTATCAAACGAGAGTTCTAATGCCGTGTGACGTGTGACCATAACTTAAGAGGAACCTATACTATCCTAGATTATTTTGGTACCAAGAAAATTGAAAAAGAAGAAGAAATACATGTTGATTAAAACATGAAACCACCACCTAGTTGGAGATCCCTAAAAGACACAAATTTTGGTACAAATTAAAGAAGATGTTGCTAAATTCAGTGGCGGGACGAGACTACATGCATATTATACTCTAATGTTCACAGACGCATCAACTTCTTCATATGCAATTTCATCATAGAGACAAGTACGAACTATATTTACTTATTTAGGCACCCTACACCAAAGATATGCAACTATACATGTGCTACGAAAGTCTAGCGTCAAAACCGAAAGTTACCTGTTGCTGTCGCTGTGGCCGCGGCACGTTATCATTTTGTACTTCACTTTTTGTTGGTTTCTGTGGTCACGTTTTGACTGCTTCCATCGGATTTGATCACGTATACTTCCTTCGTTCAAAAAAATATGCAACTATGGGTTCCATACCAAATAAAATGATCTATATTTGACCAAATTTCTAGCAAATAGCATTTATATTTATAGCTTCAAATTAATTTATTATAAAAATACATTTTGTAATTAATCTAATGATGTTTATTTGATATTATAAATATTTATAGTTTTTTATCTATAATTAGTCAAACTTGATACACTAAAATATGCTACTATGTTAGAATTACATGTTTTTTTTTTTTTGAACAGAGGGAGTGCGTGACATCTTTTGGTGTTTCAATATAATCATTTTAAATTATTTTAATATAAACTTGAGGCGGTTAGATCTATGATCAAATATGGTGTCAAAGAATCATAATTTAATGAATTATAAAACAAATAAATAGTTACAGTATAATTCAAGAAATGGTGTCATATTAGTGCATGCATGCGTCTTGTAAGCTGTGTAAGCTGAGGGAGTATGAGTTATAATAAGTTAGGGGTTGTTTGGATCCTTTTATTATAAAGGATTTGGAATCTACTTAATAGACCAACCTATTTGGTTTTAATCAACTACTTTTGAAGACTTACATATAAATCTATCTCAAATTTATAGGACAGGAGATGGAAGATGATTCTATAGATCACTGTGTTATATTTCTACTTTGCAACTTATATGTAGTTCTTTATCCGTGAAAGAATCGATGGCCTCCCAGACCTCCTGGTACTGTTCCGCTACTGTTTGCTACTGTTTTGTGGGCCCATCTGCACTATTTGGTACTATTTACATAGGTTTGCGCTGTTTACGTGGGTCCCACATGCACTATTTGATTTTTTATTTTTATTTTTTGCTCAGCTTTATTTTTTCCCCTGTTTAAGTCGGCGCAGCTCATCGTATCGGACTCCTGAACACATCTATCTTGCTTTCGCCGCTACCAGGTCCTATTAGTGAAACCATATTTTATCATGACCGACTTAATGATTCCATGAAATCTGGCATTATAAAAAATATATATTGTCTTGAAATACAAAAGTTTATCCAGTGTAAAAAACACTAGCTTCTACCATTCGATCATAGATTTCCTAATTTTGCGTCAGTCGTTCTTAGTGATAACTTTGAGTACTTATTACGCACAGATACGTATACCATACCATATTGAAGAAAAAATGGCAAAATCATATACACAGTTTTAGGCCTATTACCACTACAAACAAACGAAACCTATAAGAACACCAGTTCACTACAACACACAGACGCGACCACCAACTGCACGCGCGGCATCGCGCGCGTACTCTCCTAGTAACATATATACTTCAACTCTCTCTCCTACGGTAAAAATACAACAAAAATGTGTACATACAAATATATTCTATATATAACCATATTAGCTAAACTAATTTATGTCTAAATTACGGTTATTAAAATAAATTCCTTTCCAAGGATCCAACCGAGGCCTTGTAATATAATAATGTCGTCGCAATCGCGAGCATAAGATGGTCAGGGGCAAATCCAAACGCAAAGATCCCTATTTGAGTGTTTGGTGTAGTCCCAACGCGTGCATGGATGAGGGGCATCATTCCGTGTGTGCGTGCATGCCCGGTGAGTCGGTGACGCAGGCGTGCACGCACCTCGCTCGTAGCGTTTTGGACCCTTGTTGTCGCACGCTGTCGACGTCCGTCCTCGTCCTCCGATCCTTTCGTGTAAGAAAAACAAAGCCCAAATCCGATCGCCTGTTTCTGTCCCTGACTGCAAGGGACTGCTAGCTCGATCGTATTGTGATATCCGGACATTACTTTTACTTTTGCTGAATGGCAATAGCATTTCCTCAGTTAAATTATTTGCCACTATTATTATGGCGCCCATTTTCTTACGAGTTCCCTTTCTTTGATTCATCATTTAAACAACTAAAATAAATACTTCCTCCTTCCAAAAACAAAAAACTCAAGGTTCAACCGAAGTTACACTATATTAAGTTTGGCTATTAGTCCTATTGAAAACACATTAGTAACGACATTTTATTGGCAAGGTGGTTATGTGAGGGAGAGGAGTAAGAAAGTGGAAGAAGAGAAAAATAACGGCATGTTTGAATGAATGGGCGAGTGCTAGTTATTAGTTGAGCAACAAAATTAGCTTAAATTAGTCAAGGTTTGCTAGTTAGTTAGCTAATAACTAGTTGAAGACTTGTATTTAAAATCAACCCACGTAATAACTAGCTAATTTTTAGCTAGCTAGCTAGCTAGTGATTAGTCCTTTACCCAAACAGAAGCTAAGATGAATGGACATTTTTATCATTTCTCTGTATGTGTTGACTAATAATTAAATCTAGCTTTAAACGTAATTTTCCAAGCAAGCAACGGCAACACCATTCATTCTTCCCCATCGTCGTCGTCGTCTTGAGGCGTCGAGAAAATAGCTAGCCAAAGCGGTGCTATGCTAATCTGCTATACTGCATACGCGGCGGCCATTGCATTTGTCAAAAAGCTAACAAAACAAAGGCTACTTGCATTGCTCTAAAATTGGCGGCGGCCGGCGTATCCAAGTTTCAACATCGTTTGTGTTTTGTTACGGCACTGCACTGCACCAACCTGACCTATAGATGCATGTGTGTGTGTGTGCCACGAAATTTTCCTCACCAGACCACAGGATAAACATGTACACGGTCCAGGATTATGTGTACATACATCGTCATTGCAAAGCGGCGTCACAGCACAGCCGAAAGTTTCCATGTCCCTGTTAATGATGATGGGAGACGTTGGCTCCTTGTGTTTGGCTTCACTGCCTCGTCGTCGTGTAGATATTAGTCCCTCTGTTTTATATACATTATACATTATACATTATATAGTACCCTCTTTGTTCTTAAATTATAAGTTATTTTAATTTTTTAAGTTTATCTATTTTACTATATATCTAGATACATTATTAATACATAAAAATAGATGTACAAAAAATCAAAACGACTTATAATTTAGAACGGAGGGACTAAAAGTTAAATTAGCCTTTAAAAAATAGACGTTAAATTTTCATTTAATATATTTTTTTTGAACATTTTGATTGCATTTATGATGGACATTAACATATTACTTTAAATGTATTTTAAAGTGAGAAAAATAATTTAGGACAAAATTAAGATAAACTGTAACTTAGAAGAAAGGAAGTAGAGATGTATGATCATAATGCTTAATTATTTCCTCTGGATTATTCCTTCCCCCAATATATTTATATGAGGAACCAAGATGACGCCCAAGTCGTTCCTCCTGTTTTTGGAGCAACCAAGCGTCGATGCTGTTTCTCAGATGAGAAATGGTCTTGCCAATTTTCAGGTAATAGTAGCTGTCCTTTCAGCAGAAAATTGCTTATCTGACAGGAGTTGAGCATGCCAAAAAAAAAAAAAAAAGCCCAAACCGTGCAAAGCAAAGCCTAACCAATCCAACCCACACAAAGGATTCCACAATTTCTGGCCCCATCTAAGAAAGCCCAAGCATAAAAGGATAAGGATTTGGTCGCAATCCAGCCCGTCCGAACTGCCTGCCTCTTGAGTCGAAACTAACCAGTTCGGGCTTTGGAAGCTTCTTAACCCAGCAGGCCAGCAGCCTAATTTAATCACAACTCCAGCGCAAAAGCCCATTAGCCCTTAAATCTCTACCTCTTCTATTCTATATATAACTAAAACATATGGATAGTCAATATCTACCGGCATTTCAAAAAAAAAAAAACACTAACACACTAGTCCAGGTCTACCTGGCGCGATCTCCCCTCCTCGCTGTGCAGCTGCCGCTGTCACGCTACCTGCTTTCTTAGACAATACTGTGCTTTCTCTCCTGTATTTATTGCTCTCTACTTCGGGAGCTCTGACTGAGGCCTTACCTCATCGGTGTCTCCTCCGTTCCCTCCTCCGCTTTGCCTTTTGGACAATAACGTGCATCCTAGACCTCTGTGTTACATACATTATACATTATAGTGGAAGTTAAATTAGCCTTTCAAAAAATAGACATTAAAATTTCGTATAATATATTTTTTAACACTTTGATTGCATTTATTATAGACACTAACAAATTACTTTAAATGTATTTTGAAGCGAGAAAAATAATTTAGGACAAAATTAAGATAAATTGTAATTTAGAAGAAAGGAAGTAGAGATGTCTGATCATAATGCTTAATGATTCCATCTGGTCCCTTCCCCCAATATATTAATATGAGGAACCAAGATGACGCCCAAGTCGTTCCGCCTGTTTTTGGAGCAAGCAACCGTCGATGCTGTTTCTCATATGAGAAATGGTTTTGCCAATGTTTAGGTAATAATAGCTGTCCTTTCGGCAGAAAACTGCTAATCTGACGGTTTTTTCAGCAACATCTGACGGGAGTTGAGCATGCCCAACAAAAAAAGAAGAAGCTCAAACTGTGCAAAACAAAGCCCGATATAAGAAAGCCCAACCAAAAAGGGATTTGGTCGCAATGCAGCCCGTCAGAACTGCCTACCTCTTGATGAGTCGAACGAAACCAACCACAGGTCGGGCTTGGCCGCTAGGGAAGCGCTTCCCAAGTCCCAACCCAGCAGGCCAGCAGCCTCATTTAACCACGGCTCCAGCGCAAAAGCCCATTAGCCCTTAAATCAACCCCAAGTTACTAAGTTTTTTTTTATTTGATTTGAAAAATGGTAAGGGGAAGTATTATACATGGAATGAGATAAGAAGCATACTTGAAGTTTAATGGTACATGACGTTTCTTGAGGTAATTAATAACTGGAGCGTACATGATCGATCGCCTGTCAACAAAAGAGCATAATTGTATGATTTTTAAAAATAATGTTTGATCATTCGTTTTATTTAAAAATTTTGTAAAGATATTATATATCTTGCTATGATTTATTTTATCACTAAAAATACTTTAATATATTATAGTATGTAGAAATTTTTTAAATAAGATAAATGGTCAAACGTTGTTTTTAAAAGCCCGATAATTGCACTTTTTATAGATGGAGAGAGTACATGGTGGGTCGGCGGTGTCAATGTCTTGTGCTACAAAGTCTACGGCTGCCGGACGTACGCCACCTACCACGAGGCCGGCGACCACCACAAGCGTGTGCCCCTCCGCGCCGCTTCTCGGAGGCTAGCTCCAAAGCGTCTGCCCCTCCATAAGCACAATCTAGCAGTGCATGTGAGAACTTCATCTTCGTCCTGGCACCTGACAAGGAGTAGCACATCTTCCAGCCCGTCAGTGAGCTTCGCCCTGTCACCAGTACGAGCTTGCCGTGCTCTCGTCTCCCTCGCCATCAGCGGAGCGCGGTCTATACGGACGCGAGTTGCCTGCTACTGCTAGCAACGATGGCGTGACCTGTACAGATGGCGGCGTGGCGAGCGCTGCTTGTACGGACGGCGGCGCGGCGAGAGCGATGGAGGCGCACGGCGAGCGCGTCAGCAACCAGGGCCAGGGCGGGCAATGACGGGGCGACCTATCCGGACGGAGGCGCGGTCCTCTTTTTTTACACTCCGTATGGGTCTTATGAAGTTTGAACGGCCTCTAGTTGAATGTTTGGATCAATTACTATTTACTACTCGGCCCGAGGAGGCGAGTTCGGCGTTGTGATTACTGCATGCGAACGGCCGGGGATGACTAAACCCGTTGGAATCCAACCAGCTTCCATGGCGCTACTCCTCCTATATAAAGTGGTTGCCCTCTGCAGTCTACAGAGCAACCAAACGGAGAGAATCCAGCAGAAGCCGAGGGTGGGTGATCCATATGCCTAGAGTTGGAATGAAGCAACAAGTGGAGGAGGAAGGGCAGGCAACCGCCGGAGACGGAGCCGGAGCCGGCGCAATGGTGGCCGCCGCCCCGGTAATGAGGATGAGGATCGAAAAGGCCAAGCTTCACTGCCCCCGCTGCACCAAGCCCTTCAAGCCTCCAATCTTCCAGTTCCAGGTAAGAATAATCTAGTACTGTACCGGCAATTCAAACAGCAAGATTGATTGCTCCTGCTCCTGCATTATATATATTGTTCTAATCGATGGATCGCCTGATATATATGATCAGGGAGCAGATGAGCTTGCGCAGTGCGAGGCGGCGCACCTGATCTGCGGCACCTGCTTGAGTCTCCTCCCCATCAAGAACAAGTGCTACGCGTGCCAACGGGACGGCGCCTACCGCCGCAACACCCCTCTGGAGGACATCCTCGGCTGCGTCACGCTCCTCTGCCCCTACCACGTCTACGGCTGCCGGATGTTCGCCGCGTACCACGAGGCCGGCGACCACCAGCGCGCGTGCCCCTGCGCGCCGTGCCGCTGCTCCGAGCCCGGCTGCGCCTTCGCGGGCTCGCCGCCGACGCTCCGCGACCACCTCAGGGACACGCACGCCTGGCCCGTGGACAAGATCGCGTACGGGCGCCCGCACCACGTCAGCCTGCCGGAGCCGTGGCCGCGGCGCCGCCTGCTCGACGCCGCCGACGACGGCCGCGTCTTCCTCGTGTCCGTGGACGCGCACGGCGCAAGCTTGGGCGTCACGGTGGCGTGCGTGAGGGCGAGCGACGACGCCGCCGCGGCGGGGCCGCGCTACTCCTGCAAGCTGTGGGCGATCGGGAGCCCCAGCGCAGAGACCGGCCGGGTCGAAGTCGCCATGGCGGGGCGACCGTGCCGAGCAGCAGCTCGGTCGTCGCCGCCATGGAGGAGGCGGCGCCCTGCTTGTCTGTTGGCCGCGGCCTGCTGCACGGCAGGTCCATGGAGATGCGCCTCACCATCATGATTGTCAAGTCCAACAATTGAATGCATGCGGCGACTGGTTGGTTCGTCTCGATTAACGATCCATCCATCAATAGGAGATTAGTGGAATTTGAAACGGACTGTAAATTGAAACGAAGTTAGTGGTAGGAAATCACATTCTTGTCGATCGTTCCTGCTATATTAACAGTTTAGCGTAGAATTCTGGTTAGCTCTGGCGTCTGCTTCTACATTTGTGCGGAGTACTAGCGCCTTGTTCTCTTTGCAAATAATTTCAATCTAATGAATAGTAGCGTTTTCGTTTTATTTGATAAATATTGTTTAATCATGGCTCAACTAGGTTTAAAAGATTCGTCTCATAGTTTATAACTAAACTGTGCAATTAGTTATTTTTTACTTATATTTAATGCTTCATATACGTGGATAGAAATTAATGTGATGGAGAGAGCGTAGAAAAACTTATAACTTTTATTTCAAAGAGAATAAGGCCTAGCTAGCTACTAGTATACGTTTATAGTGAACTATTTCTTTTAATGTTTATTACTTTAGAATAAACTACCTCCAACTCTCTCTGTTTGTACGTGCATTGTACTAGTTGTAGTTGCAAAGTGTCTCCGATCCATGGCGCGCAGTAGCCCCCCGAGCGAGCGGCATTCAATTCCTGCGTGCGGTGCGGTAAATAGCCGCAGTGGGCTTTGGTGCTGATGAGAGAGAGACTCACGTTGACTGATCCATCTATCTTCTCGGGAAGGTAACAAGAACAGTAGGAGTAGTACGTGTACCGTAGGATGGCATGCCAGCCGGCCGGAGTCGATGGTTATCGCGGCTGCATGAACTTGCACATCGGCGGCTCCCAAGTACGCAGGGATTAACATTTAACAGCAGCCCCATGGTGTAGTACGTGTACGCAGGGATTAACATTTAACAGCAGCTCCATGGTGACGCATGAACAGCCACATGTCTGACATGAAGGCGTCGTGTCAACAAGTGCTGCTCTTGGAGCACTAGTAGCCGAGCATAGTGTCTCCATGCCTTACTGTAGTACTAGGCGCACAGTATAGCAGGTACAGTGCGTGCGGTGCGGTAAATATTTAGCCGCAGGGTCGCGTTGTTGACTACTACCTCCGTCCCACGATTAATTGCTCTTCTTTCACTTTTATGGTTCTTATTTGACTATTCGTCTTATTTAAACTATTTATATAAATAACAAAATAAATAAGCTATTATAAAAATATGTCTAGTAATAAAATAAATAACATTTATTAAAATTTTTTAAATAAAACGAATGATCAAACAAAATTCATAGAAGTCAAATAAGTGCAATTATTTGTGGGACAGAGGTAGTAATCTACTACCGTACCGTCTGCTCGACAAGTAACAAGGACTGGCGATTCACAGTGCATGTATGCATGTAGTACGCGAATACTGTACTTGTACATATACGTACCGTACGTACGTGTAACTATATATAGCATGTGTATATATCTATATATGTCCATCCCGTACTAACAGTAACAGATTTTTTTTTCTTTTTCCTTTTTTCCAGCGGAGCGGAGAATTTCCTGTCATTTTGTTTGTCACCAAAAGGTGCTTGCATATGGTCATTTCCCATCTATATCTATTCTATACAAATAAAAAGAACAAAAGTCTGAGATTTTCTTTGGTGAGGTAAAAAAAAAAACGTAGTTACATTCGTTCTGCCTGCGGTCGTTCTGCCTCTCCTGCCAATCACCGTATCAATTATAGGAAAGAACCAATCGCACCGACGTAGCTTTCGCTCTGCCTCCTGCGTTCCGCACGGACGTGGACGTTTCCCTCTCCCTCGTGCGACAATTACTCGTTCGGCACGGACGTGCTTTCCTTCCGAGGCTGATTACCTTCCTTTCCTTTCTATATATTCTTCTTTGAAGTATGAAATCACGACCCGTTAATCACGACTCCTCTCCTATAACACCAATTTTCTCTCCGTTCCCCCGCGCCTCAAATCCCTTGCGTTGCGCCTCCCACAGGCCGCCGCCTCCCGTACTATGCCCTGCAACTATCTTCGAGGGCGGGCGCCAGCAATGCACCGCACGCGTGCAACGTGGAGCCTGCACCGCCCTGCCCGGCCCATAAGCGTCGCAGCCAACGCGTTGATGCAGCGCTGAGGCCATCGGTCCACCGCCTGCCGCCATCCATCGCACGCCCGCCGTCGCACATCCATTGCACGCACCCGTCGCCCAGCCGTGCGCCGTCGCCCCTCTATCTCGCGCCGGACTCAATTGCTTGCCGCCGTCGTCAAGTCCCCAAGACGAACCACACAAGTGCCTTGTTCAGTTGCAATGCAACTTGCAACTTTTTGCAACTTTTTCCAATCTCTCTCCATCACATCAATTTCTATCCGTATATATGGGCATTAAATATTAGTAAAAAATAATTAATTACACAGTTTAGTTGTAAATCACGAGATGAATCTTTTGAGCCTTGTTGGACCACGATTGGACAATATTTGTTAAATACAAATGAAACGCTACAGTGCAGGGAATGCAAGTTTTTCACCAACTAAACAAGGCCAGGTGAGAATCAAACATCAATCATCCAGGTGAAAATCCTTTAAAAAAAAACCATCCAGGTGAAAAAGACGCATGCGGTCTAGGGCTCACAGGATGTCCGTTAGCGAGTCCGCACTACCTAGGATTGCGAGTTTGTTGTCCACATCACCGCCCAGAATCGCCGCACACAGAGCTGAATGACATCAGCACAGAATCGTCAGGATTCAGGTATGACGGTTGCTATAGCTGTTGCTGCTCCCATGTATTGCACTGTTGCGCAAGTCAATTTGCCATGACCTCATTGCCGTGCAGCATCTGCATAGGCATATAGGCATTGTTCATCAGTTTGTACTTCAAAATTTTCTTTTCTGTGATATCAATGAGGTCGTTGCGAACATACATAAATCATGTTTACTCTAAAAGGTTTCAAAGCAGCAGACAGGAGGACGAAGAAGGCCTGAACAGCAGCAGCACACCAATTGACATAGTAGGCTTTATGTTAGTGAAGTTAGCATTTTTATTAAGTGATCATGTTTCTTATTTGTTTCTTCCTGTTTCTTAACTGCAGATAGACTCAGGAATCAGAAGTGAAAATTACTGCAGGTAAATCATTATTGTATGTCAATCATTATGGATGAACTAATAAAAAGATATTCCTATTGACATACCGGTTCATCATTATTACTATTGAAAATTAACTAGACTTAATGCATTGATTTATAAGAAGTAATGCATTGATTTATAAGTAGACAAAGCAGATAACAACAGAGGACAAGCAGTAGCTGTAAAGTTATGTGTTTCTATACCTGAGTTTTAAACAAAAATAATAGTGTCTATAGGTTAGTACCTTCAACTCTGAACAAAGGATGAAAACTACGTCAAATTTTTTTTTGTGATTCTAGGCTGTTAACTGTTCGAGTACCATATTCAAGTTTCATTCTAATCAGTGTGGTTCAAAAACTTAACATAACCTAATGAAACAAATTGCACTTACTTTTGAATCACATTGCAGTTATCTAAAATTACCAAAGCGTCTAGATGATGTTTACTAAATGCCTCACCAGCAGCCTCCTCATATTCAATTGCGCAGTTTGTAAAAGATATACCTACAACATTGAACAATGAGGAAAAATATTTTTTATGATCACCATGTTCATGGTATACAGCATTAGTGTTAACAAAACATACAAGCTTGCTGCTGCCCTTCTGATAAACATCTACAGCCAGCAAAATTGTCAACAGTAGCTAGACGGTTCTCTTTTGACACATCCAACAGTTTAGCCCTTCTGATAAAGCTCCAGCCTCAGTGCCTCACAGATCAGCTCTCCTTTGTTTTTTTTTTTCAAAGCACATTGTTGTATTTTGCAACTGGTCCAGGCATGGAACACACATTAAGGAACCATCAAAATTATCAGTCAATGAATCAGAACAGCAACTTTAGAATAGTACAGCTAACCAGCTTGAGAGCTCCACTGGCATGGTCATATATAAGTTCATAGAAAATACTTGTTCAACCTTCACTGAAAGGTCTGAACTCTATGAAAAAATGTGCATGCCTCTTGTAAATATTAGCATTGTTGATGAATCTCAACACTCCATGAGAGAAACTTCATGCTTCTTTTAATTTAATATATGTCCATTCCCCTGAACTTCAGGTTGGAGTACTTTGCAGCCTAAACAAATCCTAGGAGTATCTCATCCCCTGCCACAATTTCATGTTCAAGGCCATTTGTCTATATTATATATTCTATAGATCACTGCACCCTATCGAAACCAATATATAGTCTAGAGTGATGATTGATGATGCATGTACTTACAATTGAAACAGTATGAGATGCTTTTATGCCGAAACAATAGTACGAATGTATATTAGAATATATTAACGAGGTAATTTTTTGAAGAGTAAAACAGTGAGCCAGAGCAAAAAAGGTTAATTGATCTACCAGTTCAGCTATCTAGACTTAAGGGGTTACTAAAGAGTTCTCTTTTTTTTTCAAATATCCCACACATCTGAATGTCTTAAACATAGCAACTTGGGTACAAAACTTACTCAATTACCAGAGCAAAAAATATCTAGACAGTTCACCAGAGCAAAAAATATCTAAACAGCTCATTGATTTACCAGTTCAGCTATCCAAGTTATAGGGATACTAAGAAATTTTTTTCTGAATATCCTACACATCTTTATGTCTTAAATATAGCAACTTGGGTACTATCTTACTCGATTTATATGGTACAACTCAATTCACTGATCTAAGCAATCTTATAAAAAGAAAGCACCAGGTGTGTGCGGCGGTAATGTCCTTTCAAGATTACAACACTTACACACTGACAAATAGGCTGGATCAATTCAATCAGATTTTGATGCATAGATCAAAGTATATAACTGGGGTAAACAATACCAATCTTGAATCTCGGTTTGCAAGATAGAAGCTGCATCATACCAATCTAGCAATCCAAGTCAAGCAGAGGAGCTCACCTTACTGAACGTGGGGAAGATTCAAGAGGACGGCACCACAGATGGGGCTGGCCACCACGAGATGCAGGGGGATGGAGGAGCCCAGCCCTCGGGAATGGATACGGGTGTACAGCAAGAGGATGTAGGTCGGCGGGTGCTGGACTTGGGGAAGAGACCGACGAGAGACAAGCTCGACCTCCTCCAACGGCGGCGTCGGTCGAGCGGCCGTCAATCTAAATACGGCGGCGGCTCAGGTCTTCGCCGGATCTGGCTCACCTCGGCTGTGTCCGGCTGGCCTTCGCTGGAGCCGGCCAGGAGAAGAGGAGGAGGCTCAAATCAAGTCCACACGCCGTATTCCAACACCCATCGGCAGCACGCACTCGCTACCCTCCATGCGCTGCTTCACGAGAGGGGCAATCTGGAGGAAGAGAAAAGGGAGCGCCACTGCTCGCACCATCCTCGGAACCTCAAAGCTGTGACCGTCAGAGAGGGCCAGTGTGGTGTGTGTGGGTGGGTGGGTTTGTCTCTCGGACAGGATCACAGGAGAGAGAGGCAAGTCTCTGTGTGGTGTGTGTGGGTGAGTTTTTTTTTCAGTTTGTCTTTTCTTAAGTCAACATAACGGTAATATGGGCTTTTCTGAAACAAAGGTCACATGCATATTTGTATCAACTATACTCCCTTTGTCCCTTTTTAATTGTTGCCATGGGTTTTCGTGCCATAAGTTTGACTCGATTTGTAGAAAATACGTGCAATTTATGTCTCTAAATAAATTTATTAAAAAACTAGATCTTAAGATCTTTCCGATGATACTAATTATGATACTAATCGATAATATTTAGTATTTATTAAACTTACCGGCATTTGTTTTCTCGAGAAGCAAGCGACAATTAAAAAGGGACGGAGGAAGTATGGGCCTATTTCTATTATGATTTCTACAATGAAAAATAATTGAATGTCTCAAGAATATAAAATTATTAAAAAAATTCATGAATCCTATCATAAAAAAGCAATAATCTACCTAACAAATTATAATTTTTTGTGTCTCTCATTTAGGTACATCTATAGTATGATAGTATCTGCTCATGAACAAATTATATTTTTTTGATTTTATATTTGATGCACAGGATGGCCACATAATATGAAATGACTTTGTGAGCAAACCACAAACATACACAGGAAACTCAAGACAAATTTTTAATTCCTAAAGAAGTGAAGCTTATCTTTCGCGTATCGGAACCATAAAGGATACAATTGGTTCTTACACTACGAACAATATGAATTTGATGTTTCAGTTTCACATCAAAATTTAAAGTTATATTTTAACTATCTATCTTTCTTGAAGACTATGTAATATAGATGTTTCGGACACTTAAATGGGTACCATATTCTAAAGTATTTAATGTGCGTGGAATGGTCCTAAAGCTATATATTTTATATGTGAGTATAACATATTTTGTTTTAAAGTTTTATGGGAGATTTTTTAAAGACACGTAGTAATACCATGTAGTAGTGCACTGATGTATTTATATACATACTTGAACATGTATACATGATGATATAGAGATATGGCTGAACTTACGCACAAAAGAAATGGATGTCAGAGATTTCTTTCCACTAATATAACGAACTTTGTTTTTTGGATTCAATATCACTTTAACATTGATATTTAGTTTTATATTATTATTATTATCTTATCGTGCGATCTATGTATTTTCACTATAAAGATTTAGC